>OY986438.1:188599887-188785261 GCA_963920525.1 Dichetophora obliterata
ACACTTTCGTTAATAAAAAGGGTGATTCATTCCTGCCAGATCCTGATTTTCTTATTGTGCTAACACTTAAATACGCATATACAAAAATTTATCTATGAGTCTAGCAGGTTAGTCAAATGGTTCCATAGATGTTCTTCTACATTAAAACAGATCTAGCAAATGAACTAAGTTATAAGGGCGTTAAAAATGATTTCATACGAGCCAAAACTGGAATAATTGAATGAGATAAAGCAAGTAGTTGTGTTTTAAAAATGAAACATACAATTTTTATAGATTTGTTTTATTGTAAGAAAAAACTTTAATATTTTAAAGGAGGCGCTAATGTCGAGCCTAGGGCGTCAGAATATCTTAATCCGCCACTATTTATACGTTATTTTTTCTGTAAAGGACTCATAACTGCAAATGAATGTGATTTTGATTCAAATTTGATGTCAAATATTACGCCAAAAATAATCTTCTAAATACAGAACGTTTCTAAATAACTGCAAAGCAAAAATAAATTACATACTATACTTTTTATAATAAAAAATAAAATTAATGGGAAAGTTATTTATAATGTTTTATTTAGAACTTCTCAATAATTTTTTCTGTGAAATAGTAAAGGCCGTAAGGTTTTCTTCGAAAACTTATTAAAAGTACATTGAACTTGGTGAACAAGAGTAGGAAGCTCATTACTGAGGTCGACAACCTCAACCGCTGACATAACACAAGCAAACAAATTGCTTGTATTATATTGATATCGTATGGCAATACTGTCAGCTGCGGAAGTATGTGAGAAAGATGCATAAATAGCTGCACAACCATACAATCAACAACTTTAAAAACTTATTTCTTTTCAGTAAACTTCAAACAATTTGAGTGACGAGGAACTTTTGGTCTAAGCATATTTTTTGTGCTTTCATTGAAGAATGTAAGAAGTATGCATATAAAAATAGGCGAAGCATGAATAAGGCTGAAAAAAATAGAAAGCGGGACACAGGAGTAGCAAAAAAAAAAAACACCTAACACAATACCGGAAGTGTAAGTTGATGCTAAGCTAAGGCATGGATTCTATTATGATTTCTTTTGCTGCTGCGGACATCAGTATAATTATTTGTAACTTCCATGAAATTGATTTATTTTCGTTTGCTTAATATAAGTCTATGGACTTAGTGCAAAATTAGCTTCTAACAGCTGCTACCAGCAATTTCTTTGTTCTTGATTTAACCTAGATACGAGTATGTGCCGAGAAAAAGGTGATGTATTAATCTGTCATTTGTCATTGCGATATTGTTATCCAAGTTACTTATTAGTTTTTGTGGCTTTTTCTTGTACTTAACTTCTATTTAGGTCAAAGAATAAATTAGTATTCTAGATGTAGCAAATATGTCTCCAGCACATAATCATGTTTGACCAAGGACTTTACTTGGTTTGCGTTTGATGGGTGAGTGAGTGTGAGTGCGTATGCTTAACCTCAGATATCCACACTTACACAAGCATATTCGTAATCTTAGCGCTGGTAATAAGGTGTCTAAAATACAGAAATCCAAAATGATAGGAACAACAGATGCACGATAAAATAAATTAACCTTGAGTTCCTTCAAACAATAGCTGAACTATAACTTAAAACAAACTGTTCAACAAAAACAAACACAGCTATAAATATCGTAGTACTTTAAATATTTTTTCAAATAGTTTTTGGTAATTTTAGAATGCCTTTATATTTCCATTTCTTTGCTATGGACTGCGAAAAATTGAATCTTTTGACAGGCATTTGATTAATGAGTTTGTGATTGTTTGTAATCAAAGTGAATTTAAGTTAAATGTAATAATGCGTAAAAGAGAAAAAAAAAACGTAATGCAAAGCGATAAAATATATCAGCATAAAGTGCTTTATCACGTTCGTGACATTACAATCCCAACAAAAGCAAATAATTATCTAATTAAAAATAATTTGCTGCTTTTAGTCGGTCGGCAAAAATTTCATGATAGTAAAAAAGCTCCCTCCCAACACACTTCTGTACATATACTCAATTTTATTATAAAAAATGGCTATGTTTTGTGGTGATAAAGGTCAAAAAACTTTTAAGTGTTATTAAGACCTTACCTTAAACGTAATTTTACACACATATAATATGTAAAGTATATATAAAGGAACGCCTCGACAACTTAAACACCACTTTGTCTTCTATCCTAGCTGGAATTAGTTTATATGTATTTCAATTATTGTGCAGCTTACTCAGTACTTTACTCAGCTTACCTTCGGTCAGACAAGTAAAAACAAATAGTCAATATCAAAAATGGTTTTGTTGTATTTCAAAACATATTTCATAAAGATAAATAAATACATTTTTGCATGCATTTTCATCCATTTTGAAAATATTTTTTTCAATCTGATTGAGGTAACTCCAAAACAACAGTGTTTTCAATGTTCCGCCGAATCTTAAGGCGTCGAAAAAAATTCATCATGCAAATTATTCCATTGCCATACCAGGGCTGTGCAGCATAATTTTTAGGTAAAAAAATGGCAAAACATTTTAAATTTCGATTATAAATTTTTTCGATTTTAACGTGTAAAAGTTACGTTTTGTCTCGGGGTTTCCAAAAATTTTCAAGTTGAAAACATCACGGCGTGACGCGAAATCATAACTAGCTAAGTACAAGATTTACGATAAAAGCTTTGGTACGATTGACCAGGTTGATCGTCATTACAAAAAAAAAAAAAAACAAGTGTCGTATATCAGAACGCGCAAAGAGACGCAATGCAAAAAAAAAGAGTTGTAGTTGTTGCATGAACTTATTATACGTTGATTATAGGTGGTAGTGTTAAAACGATTAAAAGTAAGTAAAGGCTGCTTCTATACCCTCATAAAAATATATATAAAAAAAATCACTGGATAGCGTGTATACAGTACACAAGTGAAATTTCTTAACTTCTAAACACACCTACGCTCTATCTACTACCCTTCTCGCTCTTCAACAGATGCAACACACAAAAAATAGAGAATAAAGGCAAAGGCAAAGGCAAAGGCAAAGGCAAAGGCAAAGGCAAAGGCAAAGGCAAAGGCAAAGGCAAAGGCAAAGGCAAAGGCAAAGGCAAAGGCAAAGGCAAAGGCAAAGGCAAAGGCAAAGGCAAAGGCAAAGGCAAAGGCAAAGGCAAAGGCAAAGGCAAAGGCAAAGGCAAAGGCAAAGGCAAAGGCAAAGGCAAAGGCAAAGGCAAAGGCAAAGGCAAAGGCAAAGGCAAAGGCAAAGGCAAAGGCAAAGGCAAAGGCAAAGGCAAAGGCAAAGGCAAAGGCAAAGGCAAAGGCAAAGGCAAAGGCAAAGGCAAAGGCAAAGGCAAAGGCAAAGGCAAAGGCAAAGGCAAAGGCAAAGGCAAAGGCAAAGGCAAAGGCAAAGGCAAAGGCAAAGGCAAAGGCAAAGGCAAAGGCAAAGGCAAAGGCAAAGGCAAAGGCAAAGGCAAAGGCAAAGGCAAAGGCAAAGGCAAAGGCAAAGGCAAAGGCAAAGGCAAAGGCAAAGGCAAAGGCAAAGGCAAAGGCAAAGGCAAAGGCAAAGGCAAAGGCAAAGGCAAAGGCAAAGGCAAAGGCAAAGGCAAAGGCAAAGGCAAAGGCAAAGGCAAAGGCAAAGGCAAAGGCAAAGGCAAAGGCAAAGGCAAAGGCAAAGGCAAAGGCAAAGGCAAAGGCAAAGGCAAAGGCAAAGGCAAAGGCAAAGGCAAAGGCAAAGGCAAAGGCAAAGGCAAAGGCAAAGGCAAAGGCAAAGGCAAAGGCAAAGGCAAAGGCAAAGGCAAAGGCAAAGGCAAAGGCAAAGGCAAAGGCAAAGGCAAAGGCAAAGGCAAAGGCAAAGGCAAAGGCAAAGGCAAAGGCAAAGGCAAAGGCAAAGGCAAAGGCAAGTATGCAGATGTTTGAAGAACCATCTATAGATGCAGAATTCAGTGTTTTTAAAATCCTATGAGTTCGTTTAAGGGGGTTAAACGATTTTTTATTGTAAGAAAATCGTTTTTATTTTATATCATAAGTAGGTAGTAAAACAATTAAAGAATATGTACTCAATGTTTAAAAAAGGATATAACTTCTAATATTTACAATTTAATAAATGAAAACATTCAATCTAGTAAAGGATCCGGTAAGAAAACATGTGTTTTTATAAATCCAAAATAGCAAATAATTATAAATTGTGAAATAAACTAGTTATATAATGTTTGCCTTTATCACCTGTAATACTATTTTTTTCATTGTGTAATGACTTTGTAACGGTGATCCCCGTTACAAGTTTGCACCCCGCACACTACGCCACTGCCTTACTACACCACTGTGCGCTTAACTCAACCAACAGCCATACCTACACACACACGCACACATACAGCCAGCACATTCAACGTAGTCAACAGCCGAGTCTACATAAACCACACGCAACGCTATAATTCCCAGAAGGTTAATGGCAGCATACGGATAAATAGACCGCGTTGTGACAGACTTCGGCACGGCTCGAGAGCGTAGTGCTTTGTACCGTCGCTACTTGCTGGAAACGAAAACAAGTTTGTTCATAGTCGGGTCTTGCCTTAGTCAGTCACACCGAACATCACCGAACATCACCGAACTTCAGCAAACACCGAACATATCCGAACATCGCCGAACATCACCGAACAGCACCGAACTTCAGCGAACACCGAACATCACCGAACATCACCGAACCTCAGCGAACACCGAACATCACCGAACATCGCCGAACATCACCGAACCTCAGCGAACACCGAACATCACCGAACATCGCCGAACATCACCGAACTTCAGCGAACACCGAACATCACCGTACATCGCCGAACATCACCGAACAGCACCGAACTTCAGCAATCACCGAACATATCCGAACATCGCCGAACATCACCGAACATCACCGAACAGCACCGAACGTCAGCGAACACCGAACATCACCGAACATCGTCGAACATCACCGAACATCACCGAACATCGCCGAACAGCACCGAACAGCACCGAACCTCAGCGAACACCGAACATCACCGAACATCGCCGAACATCACCGAACAGCACCGAACACCGCCGAACAGCACCGAACAGCACCGAACTTCAGCGAACACCGAACATCACCGAATATCACCGAACAGCACCGAACTTCAGCGAACACCGAACATCACCGAACATCACCGAACTTCGCCAAATACCAAATATCATCGAACCAGCATCGGCAGACTCACCCACCGCCGTAAATTTATCATATTCCTAAAATATTGTGTATTGTAAGAAAGACTTGATTTAACAATAAAACAGAAAATATCGTCTGAGCACGAAAATCACCAAGTCTACTTATTTATTTTGGACAAAAGTTTGAGGGTCTTTTGTTTGACCCTGGAACCGCTGAGCATACCTCAGCCTGTGAACAAAACCCCCTTTTACAAATGGCGCCCGAGCAGGGACCTGCTTCCAAAGACGGCAGTGGAAAACCGAACGCACCCACCAACGACGACGAAGCAGGTACAATACACAATAAAAATAATAATATGGACAAACATCTAACATCGGATTCACTCGGCTGGATATACTTACTTAAAAAGGAACGGCTCATTAACGAGTGCCGAAAGATCGGGTTACCAATTGATGGCTGCACTGTAGAGGATTTACGAAGGCAATTAAGCCACTTCGTCAAAACCAAACGAAGTAGAGCATCAACCGAAAATATATTTCGAGCACTGGAAGCCGAAGTTGAAGCAGAAGAAAAATTGCCGATCGGCAACGACACAACAACAACCGGAACCGACAACACACCTATGCAGTCAACAACACTTTTGGTGCCCGAGTACCACCAGATTTCGGACATCGAAGTAATGAATACCGTACGTCGATGGAACATTCACTACGAGGGTGGCGAAAATGTGTTTGAGTTCATCGAGCGAATCGAAGAGCTAGCCGAATGCTATCACTTGGACCGAAATAAATTGTTACCCACCTTACTAGAGACATTGCAAGGTAGGGCTCTACAGTGGTATCGTGTTAAACGACCAACGATCACCACATGGGCCACGTTTCGTGCAGAAGCCGAAAGATTTTTCCTGCCGAAGCGTTTCTTGAGCCACCTGGAGGAAGCAATTTATAATCGTAAACAGATGCAAAGAGAAAAGGCAAAAGATTACATATTATGTATGCAAACCCTCATACGCAAACACCCGCAGCTTAAAACTCTAGACCACACAGACCGGATTTACGATGGGCTACGAGTAGAATACAAGCTCTACGCCAGACGAAGTGACTTTACTACGCTTGATGAATTAATGAACCTCACCGAAGAATACGAAGAGCTCAGGCGAGACGAAACGAAAGTGAGCCGAACAGCCGCTCACTGCCTACGAGATGCGACACCATACGATAAAACCACACATTGCTGGAGGTGCAAAAAACGAGGCCACTGGCGCTATGAATGCCGAAGCCAAGCACGAAAATTTTGCTCACGATGTGGTCTGGACGGCACATTATCCCGCGATTGCCACTGTTTGAACCCACAACCGTATACTCCCTATCCTTCTGATAGCTTGACTGATGGTCGCTATTATATCACCGTAAAGGTCATGGGACGACCGATAAAGGCATTGATCGACACCGGATCTTCACTATCATACGTCGACGATAGCATCAAACAATTTTTAACTGAGCAAAATATTAAACCGCGGCCACACAGCAGGAAAATGCAGCTAGCAGATAACTCTATAGTCGATTGCGAGGACGCGTATCCCATCCAAGTCGACTATGGGCAAAAATCAGTATTTGTCTCAGTCTCCCCATTATCATCACTAGCAGAGCCAATGATCCTAGGAATGGATTTCTTACAACGCAGAGGCATAAAATTAACGATGGACGGTCATGAGCTGGACCACCAAAGCAATGACCAAGCGGGAAAAGTCTCAAGCCTGTACTCTCTTGTCAGACGAGACAATTTAACACCAGAACCAATCGAACAATTATTTAAAAGGGAAGCGATGCCTTTGAGCACGAACTATGCGCCGGCAACGATCAAGCGCACCATCGACCGCATTATTAAACCCGAACCACCGAAAATCTCCGAAACCCGAAACATTCGGCCGACTATTCGTTTATCACCCCTGCCGACACCCTGTCACACAGACGGAAGCTCTGACGTGCCAGAGACCAGGGACGCAGAAGGCGCAACTGATGAAACCGCGCTACCACTACTACAGATAAATCCGTTTCGAAAACACAAGCAGAAAAAAAAAAAATAAATAATAACCTGACAAATCACTCTCCGAAGTGGGGGGGGAGTTGTAACGGTGATCCCCGTTACAAGTTTGCACCCCGCACACTACGCCACTGCCTTACTACACCACTGTGCGCTTAACTCAACCAACAGCCATACCTACACACACACGCACACATACAGCCAGCACATTCAACGTAGTCAACAGCCGAGTCTACATAAACCACACGCAACGCTATAATTCCCAGAAGGTTAATGGCAGCATACGGATAAATAGACCGCGTTGTGACAGACTTCGGCACGGCTCGAGAGCGTAGTGCTTTGTACCGTCGCTACTTGCTGGAAACGAGAACAAGTTTGTTCATAGTCGGGTCTTGCCTTAGTCAGTCACACCGAACATCACCGAACATCACCGAACTTCAGCAAACACCGAACATATCCGAACATCGCCGAACATCACCGAACAGCACCGAACTTCAGCGAACACCGAACATCACCGAACATCACCGAACCTCAGCGAACACCGAACATCACCGAACATCGCCGAACATCACCGAACCTCAGCGAACACCGAACATCACCGAACATCGCCGAACATCACCGAACTTCAGCGAACACCGAACATCACCGTACATCGCCGAACATCACCGAACAGCACCGAACTTCAGCAATCACCGAACATATCCGAACATCGCCGAACATCACCGAACATCACCGAACAGCACCGAACGTCAGCGAACACCGAACATCACCGAACATCACCGAACATCGTCGAACATCACCGAACATCACCGAACATCGCCGAACAGCACCGAACAGCACCGAACCTCAGTGAACACCGAACATCACCGAACATCGCCGAACATCACCGAACAGCACCGAACTTCAGCGAACACCGAGCATCACCGAACACCGCCGAACAGCACCGAACAGCACCGAACTTCAGCGAACACCGAACATCACCGACTATCACCGAACAGCACCGAACTTCAGCGAACACCGAACATCACCGAACATCACCGAACTTCGCCAAATACCAAATATCATCGAACCAGCATCGGCAGACTCACCCACCGCTGTAAATTTATCATATTCCTAAAATATTGTGTATTGTAAGAAAGACTTGATTTAACAATAAAACAGAAAATATCGTCTGAGCACGAAAATCACCAAGTCTACTTATTTATTTTGGACAAAAGTTTGAGGGTCTTTTGTTTGACCCTGGAACCGCTGAGCATACCTCAGCCTGTGAACAAAACCCCCTTTTACAACTTTAATATTTACATATTTAGAGATGAAAAAGCAACAACTGCTTCCTGCAACTTTGGTAAATATGCTGCATTATTCATTGAATTAACTCTTCTTCGATTCCAATGTTTTAAAAATTCCTTGTGAATGGATTTCCCTGCTTGTTCAGACCGGATATCGAGTCCATCTCTATTTAGGTACTCCAGACAATGAGTAAGGTATTACATTAGCTTTCAATGTATTGGAAAGTTCTGTAGCTTAAAAATTTTTTTAAATTTTTCAATGTACTCTTAAAGATTATCACCCTTTTGAGTAGAAAAGCCACAGTTAATTATCTTGTTCATAGCTTTGAGAGCGTTAATGAACAGAGCTAATCGTAAATTTCTAATGTTTTGATATATGTCAGGATCATTTAACTTATCTGCGTTTTTCAAAAGGGTACAGCAGGCATTGCTTTCAACTGTTTCGCAATGATAGATTAATTGTGTTAAATTAAGTTTTATTGGCCAGATCAGTGCCTTTTCTCTACTGAGGATTGGAACTAATCCATCTCAAAACAAGTGATTGACGAATCCCGGCATTACATGTAATTCCAGAATAATACACTTTTGGATAAAGCAAACATCATCACTTTTTTTTAGCAATGGTGAATTCATAGTGCTATGACACACTTAACCTCTTTTTTTATCCGAATCAAGAGAAGAAACTTTATTAAAGTTTGAAAGATTGTTCTTTTTGATTCAGTTCTTTTAAATTTTGTAAGCTAGCAAAGCAATATGAGCATAAACATGCAGCATTAGATCATTGACAATTAAAATTAATTTAAAGTCAGCAGTAAATCTGCAGGGCCTTTCATTGATTTTGGTTAAATTGAACAAAGTAGAAATATTACTTTATGATTCTGTATGTTTGGGACAATACACAGCATTGGTAACCGTTTTACACTTGTCAACTCTGCTTCTTTGTTTGCATTGCCTTATTTATTGTATAGCTTTTAATTAAAATGTTCATCGTTTTCATCTTCAACTCGGTACGCTGAAGAATAATTTTCTGGAAGCATTGATAAACTAATTTTAAAAAAGCCCTGTCCTTCGTCAGCCATTACATTCATCATAGTTTCCTCTGAAATTGCGAGCCTCCAAAACTGCTTATTATAACTCAGATGCATCAGCCCATACCATCTATTGAATTTCTTTTGATTTGTTTGAAACTACGTGAAACCGTAAATTATAAGTTTAGCAAACATTTTTCAGAGTGTTAACTTTTTAAGTAGCATGTGAGGCGTAATTTTGTGAAATCGAATTTCAACTTTTTCTACTTCGAATAGAATTTGCAACATTTCTCGTTTGTTTGACGCTTGTGCCAGAATTTCTCATAATATTATCTTAATATAGTTTTTTTTAAAAATTATACTTTTTTGCTCTTTTGGATTTATAACAACAGACAATCGCTTACCGGATCTATTACTAAATGGAATTTTTTCATTTCTTAAATTGCAAATATTTGAAATTAAATCTTTTTTAAACTTTGAGGACATATTTTTTAATTGTTTTACTATGATATAAAAAAAATCGATTTGTTTACTACAAAAAATCGATTCACCCCCTTAAACGAACTCATAGGATTTTAAAAACAATAAATTCTTCGTCTATATACTGTTCTTCAAACATCTGCATACTCAGATTGCGTCGACATTTCAGTTTGAATAAAAGTTGCTTCCTGCACACCGTGCCTAGAGGTGCGCCTGGCGTTACTTCAAGAAGGGAGTGAAATAAAGCCATGGTCAAATTTGTATCATATGGGCATTTCCAGAAAAAAGTCTACCGTGACCAAAAAATTAAAACTTAATAAAAACTTATTTTCTTGTTATATCGTTTAAGAGAAACATTTTAATTTTATTAATTTCATCAATTTTTATATAAATTCATTAACCATCATGATCAAATCGCCTGCACTGTTTCAGAAATGTATTTTTCTTTTTCGTAAATGTTTCGTAAATGTTTCGTAAGCTTTTTTGTTTTAGTAAAAATGGAAGGCATTGGCTAGAGATAATGAAAAAATGGTTGAAGCAAGGAAAGGACAGTATATTAATTTTGTTTTTGAATTACTTAATTTCAAAATTCCAGATCAAAATTCCTAATAAAAAAAAACCCGAAAATATTTTTAAATTTGATCACCTGGAAAATAAATTTATGTTATTTTAAAATTTTCTAAAAAAAGTTTTATACAAAAAGTCTTGCCCAATTCAGAGAGTTTTGCAAATTTTGTAGTCTAAGTCAGAAATCAATTCCGTTTTTTGTAACGTAACACCAGCATATATTTTTGCTTATATCTTTACATTCTTATAGTTAATTGTTGTCATTGATTTTATTTAAAATAGTGCTAATTAAGTACTACGAAAATATAAAAAACTTTTTAAAAATTAGACTTTTTCATTCTATTTTTTTAATATTTAGATAATAGAGAGGCCATTTGTCTTTTAGATTTGGAATTTGAAGCCCTTAATAAATATGTTCCATGATAAAAAGTAAAAATGAATTAATTTTAGCTTAACAAATCAACAAATAAGAGACATCAACTTTAGGTCCACATACTACTATTTTCTACAACTATTTGAACTACTATTTTCGACTACCACTGCAATTATGTATGTAATAAAGGAATTGTATGATGGTGTTATATGATGGCATAATATGATAGTACGGCATGATATGATAGTACGGTGTGATAGTATGGACTGACAGGTAAGATCATATGAAATATTGTATAGTTTAAAGATATATTATTTAAAGTATTCACATAGTCAAACGTCCTAAATTAAAAACAAAAAATATACAACTTGTATGAACAATTACTCATAAGTTATTATTTCAACTCTCAATCAGCTGATTCAAAATAAATATTTGTTATTACAATGCCAAAAGAAAGTGAACAAAATAAAATAATAGCCGGTTTGTGTGAGAAGCATATTTTTGGCGTTGTTGGGACTGATTGAAATAAATATTAAAATTGGTTGTTTGTTTCGTTAAACTTAATTGCAACTCTTTTGCAGGCAACGAAGACGAGTCAAGATAAATAAATGTAAATTAAAAACAGCTAGTTGATTACGACACTACAACATTTAACCATAGCTTGCGACACAACAATTAAAACAACATGAAATCACACCACGTGAATACCCTAAATGTATATATGGTGTGGAATATTATAAATATTTATGAAACTATTTTCTAAAAAATTGTTTGCACTATTTGTACTACTGTTTTTAAATTCTTATTTTCTATTACTATTTTATTTTACTATTTATAGAACTTTTTATTACTGCTAGATCTACTACTATTTTTACTACTATTTCTAATACCATTTTGTACTTCTATTTTCTTTTACTTTTTATGCGTTAATTTTCTACTTTTATTTGTATTAGGGTATGATGGTAAAGTATAATATATATATATATGTATATATATGTATTGACTACTATTTCCTACTAATATATAATTTTACAACTATTATTCACTTCTATTTCTACTAATATTTATACTTCTACGACTATTATTTCTACTACTATGTCTTATTACGTATAAAATGATGAAGTGATATGATGGTATGGTATGATGGTGGGATGATGAGTTTGGTATGATGGTAAGGTATGGTATGTATGTTTCCTAAAAATCAATTCTTAGTTATCAAAAATTTTTTAACAAAAATAAAAGCCCACACTCCGAAGATTTAAGGATAAACAACATAGCCGCTTTATTCTTAAAAATTTCGAGCGCTTATATTAAAGGACACTTTATAAGATAAACAGCGACATTATTGACGATAAACCTTTAGATTTTTCCTAAATATATGACAAGAATGACTTTATTTTTTAGTTTTTTGCTCACAAATATTTTCATTTTCAAATAATTGAATATTAATATCATAAAAACTCATGATGAATAACTAATCAAGGATGTATTGTGTACATCTAAATCTTAACTAATATTGGCATTTAAAGAGTCTCTTCTAAATTTTATTAAACAAAATGTTTTTGCCTTTCTGTTTTTTTTATTATACGCTTTGTTTTCTATTAAGTCAGTAAATTGCAAAAAAAAAAACTGTCAAAGTCGCTTAGGAATTGCCAAACTTAAGAAGAAAAAAATATTGTATAAGCATATAATACTAATAAGCGCAACCACAAATACCAAAGCCAACCACTTTATTTAATTGCATTCTAATAGCGTAAATTAATTTCCGTTTCCGCTCAAATCAAACACACGCTGACAAACGCACATAAAATACTGCTAACGCAGATACCGCAGCCACCAATCCGCTTGATTTAACCTTCGCCGAGGGCACAAAATTGCGCTGCTGCTTTAGATAGATGTTTTTGACAATGACTAGATTTAAACGAAGCTAAGGGCACATAAAATAAATTATAAATAGCAAAAAAATGTTTCTAAAAATAGAAGGTTTACAAAATAAACAACATAAAAGCGCTTATCTGATGGAGCAAGTTTAGTGGCGGTAGTGTAGTAAAACTTTAAACTTTGTTTGGCCAAAGTTATAAAAAAATAATATAATGTGAATATTTTTGTTTTTTTATACAGTTTACGCAAGCCTGAAAGAGGTCAAAAGAAGCATAAAATAAGCGTAGAGGGAAAAGTTTCAGTATAGTTTTAGGGTTACCATAAAAAGATTTTTTTATAAATGAGTTTAGAACAAGCATCTACAGCTAGACATCAATGTACAATGTCAATTTGATTATAGCATAACTTTGCTGACATAAGAAGAAACATCCAAAAATAACTAAAAACCTACGAACGAAACATATGCATATGTTTGCCGATGAGCTTTTACAGCTCTGACACTGCGGCTTCTAGTGAGACCTTCACGTTGTGTCATCTGTGTGCATAACATTAGCCACATACGATAATGTAAGATAGGCCAGCCTACGTGATTTGGTGTAAGTTGATTTTTTTTTGCTCCCAAAGGCTTTATGCTTAGATAACGTGTTGATTTGTGCTATTTTTTTCTTAATTTTATTTTTTCTTTTTCTCGTTGAATTCCAAGAATTTCTTGAGTTTCTTGAATTTCCACAACCTTAGCAGGAAGTGGCTTGTCTTTCATTATCGGCTTATAGATCATGTAGGCGTGCGTTCGTGCCTTCAAACTGACAAGCAAAATTGGGTCAAACTTGTTCATTAGATTTTTCCACTCACCACGCCACGCCCTCTTGACTCTTTTCGACAATAGTGTCTGTAATAGGGATTCCTTTGTTTAATTTATCAAAGCCTTGCCCAAAACTGCCGCGTCAATCACATCAATTTGTCATTCAGTTTTGTCCTACATTTCAAACAACAAACCGGAACAGTGTATGGTTCATATAACTTTCAAGCTATGTGGATACATTTCATTCCATGGTTTTCACATTGGTAGCATCCTAAATGACTTTGACTAATACCACATGAGAAATAACGTACCATTTTTCATGGCTTTTTTTTCTTTTTTGTCTTCAGTTTTGCGAAACACGTTGCAGCAGATATTATTAACAACAGTGTATTGAAAAAAAAAAATTTGCCTTAAAAGCCTCCTGAAGTAATGCTTTATACTTGAGACGTTTATGTTAAGCTCATAAATTGCTACAACTACAAAGAGTAATTATTTAAAGTATGATTACACTGCACGACAGTATTTAACTTTTCCAAAAAAACTGTTCAAATCTGTGTTTCATTAGTAAGTAACGTAAGCTTATAAGGATAATTTCGAACCACAAAGCTAGTTTTCAAAACTTTTGACAAAAAATTATTGAAAACAAAATTGCAAAATATATTTTGCGATAATGTATAAAGTTTATCTTGAAGTATTTCGGTATTTCTGTACATGAAAAAGAATGACTATTGTTCCTAACATGAAATTTATTTAATATTTGTACCTGGACCTGGTTATTTGTCTTTTACTATATTGTTATTACTTTTTTTTTTTGAAAAATGCAATATTTTGCAAAAGTTTTAGGCTTATATAAGAAATAAGGTCCTAAATCTTCTTGTTTAATATGAGAAAGTGATACATTAACGCTACCAAGACCAATGGACCAATGAAGGCGTAATTTCTTACTTATAAACAAATTTAATAACGAACTATATTTTAATACAATTTTCTAAAATAAACATTAAATTGTTTTTGTTCTGAATTTTACTTTCAGAAAATAGTTACGATTATAGTAATTCTTAACAAAACTTTGGCAGTAAATAATCGTTAAAGTTGAAAAAATTAGAAAAAAGGTAAAATATTAGGTTTTGTCGTTTATAACTCAAAATATTCTTATTCCAGCAATAAATATATGTAAATATTGTATTAAGAAAAGTATTATCTTTTATCTTTTCAAAAGCGTTAAATCGAAAATCTGTTAAAACTTGCTGAGTTGCTGATTGTGTAATGTGCCATATACCAAACATTCGTATTTTTAACGTTAAAATTAAATTTTGGGGTTTATTAACAATTTCAAATATGGTTTCGTATTTAACTCGACCAGACCTAAAAAGTAAAAGTACATTTCCACTGTAGCACCGTGTAATCAATTATCATAATAATCTAAATACTATAAGAGTGAAATTAAAAAAGATTAATTCAGAAATATTGCTTTGAAATTGATAAAATATGTAAAATATTAATCTTAATCTTAAATTCTACGCACTTAACTCTGGATTAACTCGCAGATCTGAAAACTCTAGAATTAAAAACTGTTAAAAATACTATTACTTTGATACCAGAGCACTTAGAGACTTCTAATAACTCTTAAATTGAAGGTTTTGAAAAGTACTACTACAGCTTATACACTCAGAAAAAAAAACATTGTAAAATCAACCAGAAACATAATGATTTTACATGTTTCCCCAATGATTTTGCTTCATAGAGATTTATAGTAAAATCATTGTGATTTTCATGTAAGAGTCGCAACAAATTTTCATGTTGAAACATTATGAAATCATGTAAAATCATTATGATGGTCATGTTGATTCCTTATGAAATCATGTAAAATCATTACGAAATCATCTGAAATCATTATGACGATCATATTGAATTATTATGAAATCATGTAAAATCATTATGAAGTCATGTAAAATCATTATGATTATCATGTTGAATCATTATGAAATCATGTGGAATCGTTATGAAATCATGTAAAATCATTATTATGGTAATGTTGAATCATTATGAAGTCATGTAAAATCATTATGATGATCATGTTGATTCATTATGAAATCACGTAAAATCATTATGAAGTCATGTGGAATCGTTATGATAACCATGTTGAATCATTATGAAATCATGTGGAGTCATTATGAAATCATGTAAAATCATTATTATGGTAATGTTGAATCATTATGAAATCATGTGAAATCATTATGACAATCATGTTGAATTGTTATGAAATCATGTAAAATCATTATGATGGTCATGTTGATTCCTTATGAAATCATTACGAAATCATCTGAAATCATTATGACGATCATATTGAATTATTATGAAATCATGTAAAATCATTATGAAGTCATGTAAAATCATTATGATTATCATGTTGTATCATTATGAAATCATGTGGAATCGTTATGAAATCAAGTAAAATCATTATTATGGTAAGGTTAAATCATTATGAAGTCATGTAAAATCATTATGATGATCATGTTGATTCATTATGAAATCACGTAAAATCATTATGAAGTCATGTGGAATCGTTATGATAACCATGTTGAATCATTATGAAATCATGTGGAATCATTATGAAATCATGTAAAATCATTATTATGGTAATGTTGAATCATTATGAAATCATGTGGAATCGTTATGAAATCATGTAAAATCATTATTATGGTAATGTTGAATCATTATGATGTCATGTTAAATCATTATGATGATCATGTGGATTCATTATGAAATCATGTCAAATCATTATGATGATCATGTTGATTCATTATGACATCATGTAAAATCATTATGATGGTCTTGTTAAATCATTATAAAATCATGAAATCCAGCTGAATCCTAACCTCACTTTCAAATAAAAAGAACTTAAAGGTGGTTTTATTTTTTTATTGAAAAATATAAAAGAAACTTACGACGTATAATTATAAAACTTTATTTCTTCTAATATAAGCATACCTCAGAGTCTAATATAAACATACTTCATTTTTTCTCCAACTAAATAACTTTTCTCTGAAACGTGCACGAAGTCCAATGGGTGGTATAGCTTCCTGTATTTCTTCCTTAGATAAATACCTTAAGCTTTCGTAGTCAATTGAAGATTCTAAAAAAAATAACATTTTTAAATTACGGGTATTTACGAATCGTGCACTTCCCAGTGCAGTTGAGGACTTGCGCACTTTACAAAAGCAAAATACACGTACGTAAAAAATGTGCACAAGTGGTTTTCTTTTGTAGCCTAAAAATTGAGGACTTGAACCGTTCACACTGAAAATTTTAACAGCTTTGTGAGTTATCCAGTGATATGAGCTTTCAGTGCTTGAATCGAAATCTAAATCACAAATTTTTGAAATCTAAAAAGTTATGTCACCACCATGGCTCGGCGTTTTATCGTTGGATGGAGGTTTCGTCAGCCAAAATAAATCATGCATCCAACAATAAATTGACAAGCAATGCACCGACATACTTTGGCGATGAAAAACTGTGATAATGTACTAACAAAAACATCTAACAACAACATGCAAATTGCGATGCTGTCACTGGGCAAGAAAAAAACTGTAACTACACTAGTAATGTATGTTACTGTTGTTGCTAAAGGGCCACGGGAGCCCTCGTCTTTAACCGTGCTTATTCCTGTTGTAATAACTTTTTTAGAATTAAGTTGAGTTCCTAAATGCATTTATGCAATGCATCAGTGTGTTTTATTTTGAATTGGTTCCAAACTTTTTAACCAAAACTGCGCAACTAGACTATTTTTTAGAATGTCAACAGAGTTGCACTGTTTTCGTAACTAAACTTAGCACCAATTCAAAATAAACAACACTGATGCATTGCATAAATGCATTTGGAAACTTATCCTTAATCATATTTTGGGGATACTTACTTTTCAAGTAATGTTCCACTTCCGAAAAATTAAATTGTTTTAACAGTTCGTCGAGCTTAGCCTCATAGTTATCTTCATGGATAATAATATTTTCGAAGTACATCACATTACCTTCTGCTTCATCTACCTCCACTAGCACTTCTTCATTTGTATTTTCTATTAAACACTTTATAATTTTTGCACGACGCTACTTGCAACTCGTGATTAAGCTTCTAATATGCAAAAATTCACCAGAACTTAACGGAACTTCTTAGGCCGCGTTCATAGTAAACACTTTTAGCTTAGCCGAGAGGTTTAGCTGAAAAACGCTTTGTGTATAATCATATGGAAAAAGCTCAAAGCGTTCATAGTGCTAGCATAAAGCTAGCATAAAGCTTAATTTCAAATGCTTTTCAGCGCTTATCTTTCCATCTCGCTTGCTCACACAGAAAAATAATTTTGTTTTTTATGCTTTGTTTTAGAGCATTTGTAAAATGCTATTCGGCACATGTTTATCTATTTTGCCTGTTAACAATATTTTCGTTGATTTTTTTTGTGCTAAAGTTTTAACCGTTGTTGTGTTGTTGTTGCGTTGTGGTCCTTTTGTGGTGCTTTTCAGTTTTATGCGCTTTATATTCTATCTCGTTTGTTTACATAGTTTTCGTTGTTCTTGCTTTCTTCTTGGGTACTTTTTGTGCTGAACTTTCTACCGTTGTTATGCTTTGTGTTTTCAAGTTCCTTTGAACTTTTGTTTGTTATTGGTTTGATCTTTCATTGGTGATCATCGCGAATCTACATACTCATTAAACAAAAAAATTTACTTTGTAAAACGCAATTGAGGGCATTATTTTCTAAAGAGACAAATGAAAACAAAGCATATCAGCCATAAGCATAAAGCGCGCACTATGAACACTAATAAGCTCAATAAGCTACTTTATGCAGCGTTGAATAAGCGTTCACTATGATCAAAAAAAGCTTGACAAAGCAGCTTTATGCATCAGCTTCAGCCAAAGCGTCCACTATGAACGCGGCCTTAAGCACGTTAACAAATTTTTTTACATGATGCAATAATGATTTTACGAAATTCCATAATGATTCTACATGATGTCATAATGATTGTACATGAAATCATAATGATTCTACATGCAATCATGTTGATTAACTTTTTACATGATGCAATAATGATTTTAATGGTTTCATAAGGATTTCATAAGGATTTTCATGAAATCATAATGATTTTACTCTGCAAAATTAATACCAACATATACACACCATGGACGTGTGCGTGCGTTAATTTTACATAAAATCACAATCATTTTATTATTGCTGTCACCACGAAATATGAAATCATGTTAAATGAAATCAACTATGCATCACAATCATTTTACTACGCAAAATTTTTCTGTGTATACTAAATAGATTTTTTAGTTGGCACACTCTTGCAGAAAGTGCGATATTCTCACGAATTTGAAAATTTTTTTCCTAAAACATGTTCAAAATATCGTCCTGAAAAATAAAGTTGCATATATGTATATTTATGATTTTAATTTTTTTCACGTAGTCTACTTGTATTTCAGTAATAAAAAAATTGTTTCACTGATCTTCAGTGCTTACGCTTTTATAGAGATCAATATTTATCAAACAACTAGGAAAAAGTCGAATTTTTACGATATTCGGACATTTTAGGGCGTGGCGCCACCTGAAGAAATCAATTGTGGACCTTCTCCTTGCACAGATTTCTTATTTATGAATTAAAGCACCAGAAAAATGCAATTAGAAGTGAATTAAAAAAAAAAACGATGCACCCTACTGTATATCCATATTTTTCCAATAACTTTATCTAACAGTTTCAAAGCTCCAGCAATTAAGTTGCGATATAACCAGTGTTGCCAAGTCAGTGCTTTTAGCACTAGATTTGGTGCTTTTCAAAGTTGTAATACTTTTTTTTTAAGAAGCACTAAGTTAAAAAGCTCCAAGACCATTGCGTTTTCATTTTGAGTTTAGTGCTTTTAGTGCCTTTTGATTATTAATAAAAAATACTTTTTTTGCAGCCCTGAAATTAACAATTAATGTGAAAAACTATCCGATGACAGAACCGGAAAATTTTGAATAGAAGTGGGTCAGCTCAGGGATACACTTGGAAATATCCATTACATACTTTTAGCCGATTTTTGCATTCATCTTTTAACATTGCCGTATTCAAGTGCAGAAGTTGAAAGAGTTTTTAGTAAGTACTATGAATCGTTTCAAAACAAATGTAAGAAATAGACAGTCACTTAATTCTTTTAATTCATTACACATTTAAAATGATTTATTATTAAACAATAGCTATTGTGATTCTTTTAAATTACCTTAGTAACTCTTTGTAAAATTAGTTCTAATATATTTATGACATGATTAAATATTTAATAAATGAATAATAATAATGATTTAATAATTTCGAATATGAATTTTCTTTATTAAAACAAAGAATTTATATTTGAGTTGTGGAAAAATTCTTACCAGTTTAGTAAAATATACTTGTTTCAGGTGCAGTAGAAAAAGAAGAAGTAAGTGTTAGATTTGTTTTAGCGGAAGCCAGGAAGTTAAAAAAGCTTATAGCGGATTAATAGAGGTAAGATATGTAATGTAGTTTCTTCTTTCATTTTTTTACAGTCTATGTTTTATTTTTATAGGATAAAAGCATTGCCACATTAACAAATCAGATGTTTATAAAGAATGTACACATTGTTCAGAAGATGATGATGATTCTGATTGTGATGCAGTTGAAATATATTCTTTAATAAATTAAAAACATTCGACAAATTTTGTTATGTTTGGAAACAAAATGTATAAGTTTTTTATGTGTAAAATAAGTATGTAATAATAAATGATTTTTTTTTTCACATTGGTCCTTTTGGATACAACTTTACAATGCTATTGTGAATTTCCAAAATTAAATTGTAAATAATAATATTATGGAATCATTTGAAAAAAATCATTTTGCCGCTTGAGGCATCATATGTAAATTGAATTCTTAAAAACTTTTTCGATGAAAAGAATATATAAAAGTAAAAACCAAACTCTTTACTATGTCTAAGAATTGAATTAAGATTTGCTTAAGTTAAAAAACAAACGAAACAGTTACATAAAATTCAAAAGTGGATGGTGAGAAAGAGGGCGTAAAAATTTTTCTTGAAGACTGTGCATTTTCTAAAAATTATAAAAATAACGTGTTAAAAAAGTTGACTTTAGCTACATATACCAAATATGTTCAGTTTTCAATGATATGTCATAAAAAAAAGTACAAAAAATTCAATTTTCAGTTTGTTGTATTTTTCTTGTTTTACAACAAAAAACTCAATAATAATAATAGTTTTAGTAATAACAAAGAGCAAAAGGTGGACAGTAGAACAATGGAATGACCACAATTCGAGCCTGTAACTTTTGGGTGAGAAGCAAGTCTAATAACCATTGCACTAACGAGGTTTTCCCCAGAAACTGCTCTTAAAAAGCACTCTTAAAAAACTTAAAAATTTACCTTGCTTGAAAGTACTTATCTGACAATTGGCTGCTTTAAAAATGGCTTTTTTAAATTAAATTAAAATTCCAAAAGCTCTACTGATTTCCATTGATGTAATATTTCTCAAAATAAAAGATACTTTTCACCTGAATAATTTCTGATGAGTATAAAAAAAAAAATTATTATTTTCCCATAATACAATTTTAAAATTCAACAGACAGAGCACAATCAAATCAACGTAGGATGTAAGATACCTGATGATGTTCACAAAAACAACAACAACAACAAAAACAAAAAAACATGGCTAACTCACTGCAAGTCATGTCACAACGATTACTAAAATAAATATTACGAAGATGATGATTTGATAACGAAATCTAATTGAATTGTTTTTTTTTCGGTTTATGTCTGAAGTGGTCATTATTATTGATGAAGAAAATGGAAGGAAAACATGTATTGTTCCTTGATTCTCGAAATATCTTTGTTAAAAGTAAATTAAATTACGTTATAAAATAACAATTAAATTGAATGTGCAGTGCAGCCTATAATTTTCTTGTAGCTAATTTCAGATATTTTTATAATCTATACAAGCAAATACCCGCTGCTTCGCCTGCGATAAAAATATTAAATACCATGTTAAAATTTTAAATCTTAGAATAAAAGTATTTAGTTGTATTAAAACAAATTCAAAATATAAAAATTATTGTGTTCGTTTTGTTTGATTATAAAAATGGCATATATGTATATTAAGAAATTACTTTATTTAATTTGAATAACTTATTTTAACGGTAATTGTTATGATGACATAAATTTAAAAATTTGTAAAATTTGTAGTCAAAAATATAATTTTTTACATATATTCTGAAAATAAATATATTCTTCTTAAATTGTTGTAGTTAATCGGCCTTCTTCAGCTATAAATTGTTGTTATTAGGCTTCGGCCAAACAACAATTCTTCTTAAATTTAAAAAAATTCGATATAATTTCTTTCTCAATGCATAACAATGCATTTTTGTATGGACAGTCGTTGATTAATAAAACTAACCGAAATTTTCTTTTCTTTTCGGAAATATTTTGTACGGATATTAGGTATGTTTTAAAAAAACCTGTTATTATGACATTCAAATTCTTGCGATATCTCAAAACTATAGATTTTCTGAGTATAACTCATAAGCCTCAGAATGAGAAAAAGACGATTGAAATTTCATGTTTTGACTTAGCAAGCAAACATTTCCGCAATTTACAAATCGATTTTCATCCAATTTTCATTGTTTGAAAGTTCAATTAAGTAAATTGGGAAAATGAGAAAAGGTTTACCGTTGCCTCACCAATGCAATGTTTTATATTGTTTTCAAAAAACCTCTAAAATATCCAACTTGTACTAAACAATAGGCTTTTGATTTACATATTTTTTTTAATTTTAACTTTTTTTAATTTTATTTTCCTTATTCTTTCATATAACATAATTTACCTGCAAAAATTGTTATATTTTGACACAAACTGTTTGATTTTTTGATGAAAACTAATGATTTTTTGGTGAAAACTAATTTGCTTAAAATGTTGTTATATTTTTTGCAATGTGTTACAGCTTAAAAATTAATTCATGTGAAAAAAATTTTCAAATATAGCTTAAAAAATAATTCTGTGAAAAATATTTCAAATATTTCAAACTATTCCAAAGTTATATACATAAATCTATGTTTTATTCTATTTCCTTATCTATATATTTATTGTTAACGTTATTGTTATAGTAGAATTTGTCCTGACCCAATTTAATGAATTTTTTATGATCGTTTTGTGAATTTGTAAAAGTGTAAATTGACCTTAAAAAAAAACACATGTAAGACGCTTCCGTTTGAAACATCAATGCATGACGATCAGAATTTTCTGATATACACAGCATTCTTAGAAGTTGTCCTGCCGCAGACCACCTTACTGCTATATACGAATTTTCATGCTGTTCGAAAAAAAAATTTTATATATTCGCTATTTTTAGTACAGTTGCCGAAAGTAGCTATATGAACTAAATTAACAAATTTTAGTCTAATAACACCAAAACCGTTCGAAGTATGACCTTTTTGATTAATTCTGGGTGGAAATGGGGGTGTGGCAACATTTTTTCTCTTAAACCATCTCATACTCGAAACAATAGAATGCCAGAATTTCAGCTCAATTGAGCTTAAACCTAGGGCACTTTGCTTTACTCCAAGCTTATCCCCCGAAAAGTGGACTTAGCTAAAGTGGGTCATGCCCATTTTTAGTAAAGTTAGCTAAAGTAACCATACAACGTAGATTACCAAATTCTTGTCTCATACGACCAAAATTGTCGGAAATATAGCATTTTTTGCAAAAAGTGGGCATGCAAAGTAGACGTGGCAAATCGAACATAGCGCATTATGATAAAGTTGGAATAACAAATCGTTTGATACCGATATCGTGTTAATCTGTTCAGTGGTTCTTGCGTGATTGTCAAACATCCGTGCAGTGTCACAACGCTTTTATATATTCGTATAGATAGACTAACACAATTACAAGTGGGGAAAAGCTGGCTGGCAAGGCTACATAACATAATTAACCCGAAACACCCTGTCGTTGCCATATGGGCACGCAAACACAAACACTTAAAATGTGCTTATTTTAGTTTAAGCCATTTTATATTTGCGTTAACAGGTCATTCTAAAAATTTAACAAAAAATTTATTCAGGGTGATTCGGGTTAATGCTGATAACTAAATTCTGGCAACTCCCCTCAAGACATTAACAAAGAAAATTAATTAACACTGTATCATGGTAGAACTAGTGAAGGTATATGCATTTCAGACTGCTCTCTTTTTCTCATAGCCAGAATTGTGAAATTCAAGCATTTTGCTATTCTTGCCTATTTTTGCTTTCTTATCGCATTCTAATCATTTTCAGATTTTGTATGGGCTGTCAACTTCGTGTTGACAGTTCCGGCAGTCTGTCTCTCCGAAATGCATATACCTTCTCTAATTCTACTATGCACTGTATGAAAGCAAGTGTCTCCTTGAAAGTAAAGCTGGATTCACTGATCACCTTCAGCATGTTTGGAAATTTTTTTCATATGAAGTTTTCGCTCAGAGAGAAAAATTTCTGCACGCTCTCAACTTGATTAACATTATTTTAAATCACACAAAAACATGCTGAAGGTATCAGTGAATTCAGCTTAACTACACAACATGGCTGTTGTGTTATATTGAGAGAAGCTCTCTCGACAAAGAGAGAAAAGCTTTGTTTGCTGTTATATTGCGCTGCTGGTTGAATGTAGGCATCAAATAAAATGCGTGATTTTGCAATAATTAAAGAATACATTTTTCGAAAACCTTGGTAAGCTATAACAATCTATATTATCATAGGAATCGAATAAAAAAAGAATTATCAAAATCGGTTCAGTGGTTACCGAGCTTATTCTGGATCAAATTCGTGAGTCTCCTTTTATATAATAGTATAGATAATAGTCTAAATAATGAACTGAAAGCTAAAGCAAAGAATAAGTAGCATTTTCATCATTACCTTCTTAAAAGGGTGCTTAATAAGAAAATCTTATAAAAATAGATCAAAAAGATTTTCTTATTAATTTAAGGTGGTCTTCTTAAACTTTGGAGAGTGAAAAAAAGATTTTCTTATTAAAGTAAAGTATTAATAAGATAACTACATCATTTCATTCATTTAATAAGAAATCTTATCAAAAAATATTTGATAGTAGTTGTAAATTTTTAATAAAATTTTCTCTATGGAGTTAAAAAGATTTCTCTATGGAAAATTCTTATTTTTTGGTAGTATTAAAACGAAAACCTAATAAAATAGCTCATTTTGGTGGTGGTTTTTGGCTCTGTGTACAGCGATACATTCAATATTTTTCAGTACAGTTTGTACTGAACACAGTTTGTACGTTGGGTTATTAAAAAAAAAAAAACAAAATAAACAAATATTAATTAGAATTCCAGGCAGTTTTTTTCATAAGTTATTGTTTTTACTTTTGGAATAAAATTTAATTTTTAAAGTTCAACACAAAATTTGTGGGTCTATTCTTTGTCTCAAATTAAAAAAAATCACACTGTGCGCCGACGTTATTCCCAGTATAAATTGATATTTATTCCTTGTAATATTGTTTTAATTTAAATCAATCTTAATCACACTTCATGTGTTGTTTCATTTGATTTAAGCCGCATTGTATTATAGTTCATGATAAAATTGTTAAAAGTTGTTCAACATAATTTTGCTCACTTCAATGTTCATCTGATTATTCACTTGAAAATTGTTCAGATACTTGGAAAACTCATTAAAATAGTTTTGATTGTTTGATTAAAATAATGTCTAAAAAAACAGAAATCAAAAATACTTAGTTGGAATTAGCTATTTACTCTTAATAATGATCATTAGCTATTTTTGAACTAATTAATAAACAAAAACAAATTTCGTCCTACGAGTATTGGCAATATTTCTTATCGGGTTGTGCTGAAATGAGATAATTTATCTCTTAAGATTTCTTAATTGCCTATGTTGACTTTTTGTATGAACATTATTGACTAAAACTAAAGGACTAAAGGCAACATTGGAAAAATTAGGCCTTTTTTTTTTGGGGTTATAAGGCATTTTTGTTATTGTGTAAGTTTAGGTAATTTTTTCTTTCGTTAGAAATATATTTTTTGTGGCATGGAGAGCAATAAAATTAGATTTATAAAGACAGCTCATGTCAATTGACCCAGTTCAAGCTGAATAGAATTCAAAAAAATTAATAACAGTTTAAGAAGTCAAATCGAGGTTAACTACTTGAATACGCGATTAGCATATAAAAATAACATGGTTATAAATAACACTTTACAGGCGCGTACCCATACAGTAAAAAATTTGAGGGTAAATTTTATCTTTTTTATAATATTTGTGTGGAATAAACTTTTTTTATTCCAAATAATTTATAAATTTTATACCACTCAATACTATAAAAATAATAAAACAAACATAATTTAAAAATTTTATATGGATATTATGTGTAAATCAAAATATATTCTGGTTCGAAAGAAAAAATTCACCGAACTCGGGAAATTAAAAAATATAGTAGTTTCGATTGGTCTGACGAGAAAAATGGTCTGGAAAAATTTATAAGATTTGATGGTATAAATTTTAAAACAGTTTTCGTTTGGACTTATATGTATACAAAAAAGTATAAAATTTATGCTAATATTTTTTACTGTGCAGAAAAGAAATTTCGGGGGTTGTAATATTTTTTATTTAAACTTATTTAAATTTTTTTTGATATAAAATAATCTTTGTCTAGTCTTCTTTTATATCTGAAAAAATTTCTTCCGTGGTCACTTTCACATTCCTGTGAACATTTAGAAGAGCTAACCTATTGAGCTTTCTCTTTCTACTCCAGTTGTACTTCTCATGTATGTTTTGAGTCTTGGAAGCGATGAAAACGACCGTTCGCTTGAAGCAAATGAAACCAGCAACGTTGCACCAATCTGCAGGAATCGGCTTATAGATGGATATACCATTACATCGCAAAAATTATGTGATTCGATAAACGTTACAGGTTGATTTGCCTGATTCAAACAGTGCCTCCTAGGAGTTTCAATCCCAGGATCTCGGGATCCCAATCTTTTTTAAGACCCGAATATCCCGGGATTATTCGATTCGAATCCCGGGATTGTTGAAAACAATTTTTTTTTAATATTCAATAAAATTTTTCAAACTACCATCACATATATCCCCCTTTGAACGATCTACGATCGAACTAACAAGCGTGCTTCTTCTCTGCAGGTCTTGTATGCAATAAATTAAGGTCTAAGTTAGGCGACAAAACCATTAATGCTTTAGTTACATACAGATCGTATTTTGATCAAAAGAAGGAATATTTTTACTGAGCTCTAAATAGGAAGGGTATTGTATTTTTTTTACTTAAATGTATTGTCTTTTTTATTTTCATTTGAATGTACTATAGTATATAATTAAAGGGAGGTTTTGGGCCAAAGCGGTTAAAATTAATGCACATTTTAGAAGATGTTTTCTAAAAAAATTTTTTACATGCACAAAAAATTTAATTTGCATGTTAATTTTACATCATCACGCTGAATGCTCATCTTTTATTAAAATGGAAAATTAAGAAAATTACGAAGCGTGAAAAAAAGTGGAAAAAATTTCCATTATATTTGACCATATTGTTGCGTGTAAAACCTAGAAAAATTTTCCAAAGACACTCGTTTTGGTAAAAGATGTGTAGAGTTACAATAGGAAAAGATTAAAAAATGTTCATTGGTCGATTAGCTTGTTTTCAGTAGTGTAGCCAGTTTTGAAAAAGTATGTTTCAAGAAAAATCGTGCTTAAAGTTACTCTTCTTAGTTAAATTTACTATGTTGCACCAGGTTTTAAGTGCTGTAGATTCTGTATTATAAGTGGAATTGATTTATTGAAGGATAATTGAACAATAAGCAATTTAAAAAAATTTAATTTTATAAAAATTTTTATTTAAAGACTGATTTAAAATAATTTTATGTAGGCAGTTACTGCTAAAGCTTAGTATGCTGTAGGAACAAAAATTTTTAGACATTTAATTCTATACGCGAAATTTTGGTGTAGACCCAACACTAACACATACTTACCATAACGTGTTTGTTGAATGTGTTGGTTGAACATTATTGTTGAAAGTCGAATTTCTACGCCAATTAAATGTACAGACATATAAAAGGCAGCGACATTTTGGCATTTTAACTCCCCAATCATGGCTGTGAACTTGGCTGCATTAAACAATTTTTTCGGTTCAACAGCGTACTAACCAACGAAAAAAAAAATTTCGCTACCTTTTCGCTGTCAAGAACGCTATGCATTCATTGGCGTTGGAAGCGGGGGGAAAAGGTGGGCAGTTGCCTCCCACTTTTTTAGCTAGATAAACAATTTAAAAGGAAAAGTTATTCAAAATATCAGTTTTTTTACAACGATAATATTTATGTATTATATATTTTCCTCTTCTTTCTCTCTTCTTCATGTTTCATGTGAAGAAATTTTGGTGAACTTTTTTTGCACCACCATTTGTACTGGGGGCATTTGTACTGCCCCCCAGATGAAATTCGCTTCCGACGCTATTGTATGCATTTCTTACGGAAGATTTCTTTTCGCTTCTACAGCATACTAAGCTTAAACCAAAAATATGTATTTGTGCATGTATTACAAAACCTATGTTATAAATTACTGAAGATTGGATGGAAATATGATTAGTCAAATTTTATATTTGGTTTTTTTTTTTGTTGAATTGGTACAAATTGTGTTTCTTTGTGACATCAATTTTTTACAGAGTATGTACTATAATAGAATAGAAGTGAATATGTTGCACTCTTTGGCAAACAAAAAATAACGAAATAAAAACTTCTTGAATTTCGGGACGATCCCGGGTTCCCGGGATTGTATTTTCAGATCCCGAAAATCCCGGGACCAAAAAACTCCAAAAATTGCCATCCCTAGTGTCTACCAGAGAACAGCTTGAGTGCATTCAAATGGCGTTTTGATTGTCTCGTCAATAAACGAGCACCGAATGTGCTTCCTGCATTTAAATTAATGCGCAAATGCATGTTAACAATCGCTGCTGATACGAATGTCTAGAGTGTGAGCTCTAGCGATTACGAACGTCTGCGACACAAGAATGTCAAACAAGGCAAGACATGAGGAACTATCGCCAAAGGCAAGGAAAATCCATGATTTTAAGCTCATTCGCACAAAGGAAAAATATTAGTTGCAGTGTTGCATTTTTTTATTCTGCGAATGTTGTTACCAGACACAAAAATTGCAATATTATAAAATAAGATTTTAATTAGAGTTATTATCGCACAAGTTGGCGAAAAAATATGTCAACAATCAAATTCTATGCTTATCCGACTGCGAGGTGGATAGCAGGAATTGAATGCGATTAATGTGAAAATAATGGTATACAGAAATTTGTTTCAAGCCATAACATTTGATTGGAAAGAGATATTGGGGTTATTTTTTCATGTAAATTATTTTTTAAACATTGAGCAAAAAAAAAAAAGACAAAAACATTTTAACAATTTTTGCGCAAAACTGGACGATTTTTTGCAAAAGAATGCTATGTCATATAAAAGGCAACCAGGAATTTTATATCATAGTATAGATGATTCTCCAAATATTTCGGCTGTAGCGATAGCCATCCGTGAGCTGGAATGGTTTAAAATCACCTCTAAAAATCAAGTTTTTTGTAAAAATATTGGCTAGTGTGGTAGTTTAAAAAAATAAATAAAGGATCAGAAATAATAGTTATGAAAAAGTTCTTCCAATCAGCATCAACAAATGTTAAATTTTTGCATTCGGATTAATGAAAATGCTGTTTTTCGTGCATTTATTAATTATTTAATTACTTATTAATTATTTTTAATTACATACAAAAAAACATAATTATTTCAAATGCTATTCTCACTTTCAAGATATTGTTGGGAAGGTTTTGAGTGGATGCAATTGATTGATTGATTCCTGGTCAGAATTCCGTATATTTATATATATTAAAACTAAAATATAAATGTTAAAATAAGCACATACTGAAAAATATTGTAAGAAAATAAAAAACAAAATAGAACTTATGAAGATAATTTAATTTTAAAAGTTTTGTCTAAATCACATGAATTAAATTGCGAGCTTAAGATCAAGTGAGTTTTGTATTAATATTTTGAAATAAAACATATCAATAATATGTATGAAAAAAAGTATTAGCTTTTATCCGATTGCATACATTTCAATTGTTGATGCAGATAGGAAGAGTTTTTTCGCCATATAATTTCTGGCAGTTTATTTCTTAAAACTATTACACCAACCAATATTTTGACAAAAAACTTTATTTTTAGAGGCTATTTCAAACCATTCCATCACACGAATGGCTATCACTAGAATCGAAATGTTTGAGGAATCTTCATAAATGATATTCCAACCAAGGATTATTTTGAGTAATAAATAACTTAACCTTCAGCCTTTAATATTCATCGCACAAAGATAAAATATATAACAAAATATAATGAGTTATGTGGCGAATGAAACGAATATTTTATTAAATATTCTTATAAAATATTTAATATAATTTTTTTTACAAGATATTTATATTGCATCTAAAATGCTTTTTTATTATATCTTATTATGTATTAAATAATATTTTTATTATAAAAACAATATAACAGTTGCATATCATAGAAAAAAAATAAAATAAATATATTAATTACCAGGGCTCGTACTTTGATGACCTAAAAACTGACATAAGTGACCAAAAAACTGACATAAGTGACATAACGCAAACAATTACATAAAAAATAAAGAAAAAAAAACTTTCAAAATAAAACATTGCTAAACACGTATTGCTGTAAGCAACTTAAGTGAGTTTGCAGAATAACGTTTCTATTAGTTTTGGGATGGTGATGTGAAAAATCTAACTAAACTAACGTAAACGTGTGATTTTATTTGTAGTAAAAGTAGTAAAAGGTCAAAGTTAGAACAATTAATTGTTCTAACGAATCTTTCGAAAGAAACAACAACAACAATAACGTTTTTTCAATATGAAAAGGAAAAAAATCACTTGCTGATTTTATTGCAATTTCGGCCCTGCTAAATAAATTCGTTATTGAATTAAAGTTGAAGCTTAATAAAAAGTAAAATAAGAAACAATGACATATGAAAAATGTTGTCTTCTTTATTTATACCTACAAATAAATAAATAGTTAATTTAATAATTGATAAATAAATTAATAATAATAATTTAAATAATTATATTTCAAAACCCATGAGGTTAAAATTTTTTTCTGAAGCCATTCGGTAGCGAATCGCTAAAAATAAAAGAAATGATTAGTTAATGAATTAATTAAAATGAGGAAAGCCAATTGCTATCGAATCACTGAATATGAATGAAGTGATTTGCTAGTGAGTGACAAAAATTTTGAAAGGCGATTCAATAGCAAATCGCTGAAACAAAAAAAAAAAAGAATTTGTGGGAATAAAAATTTTGGGGGGGCTAAGAACATCTTAAATGCTATTTAACAAAGCATTGTTTTAATCGGTGCTTTCTCTAAGCACCAAACCAACCTCTGAATAAGGCAAAACTAAACTGTTTGAAAAAAATACGAAAAAACTATTTATTAGGGGTTCGTGAGCGAATCAACTCTAGCCACAATGTTTATTAGGCAATATAGAAAACAATATTCCAAAGTATATTTTTTGTTTGTTTTTAAATGAATCTCCTTCTCGCTTGGTTACATAAAAAAGTAGTCCTTTTCAGACGGTGTCAAGAAATGCTGGTTCGTTAGTTAACGTTGATAAATATAGAGGAGATCAGCAACGACCCAACGATTTTCAAGAATTTGCAAATTGTTTAGCATCAAACGATCAGCGTTAGGTTGCTGCCAGAATGAATGCCGATTCAGACAGGTAGACGTGTACAGGCAGTAACCTGCAATGAAATGAGAGGATAATCAAGCTAACCTAACTTTTATCTCGCGTGTTCACACAGTTTGCCTGCGTCTGTCTGCCTGCCTGTCCGCTTCGGCGTTCACTGTAACCTCAACCTAAGGAGACAACTGTTAGAGCCAGGAAAGCCACTTAGAGCAAATCGGATGAATCTTCGTAGAACATCTTCGATACGCATAAAAAGAGAGACATAGTAGGGTGTCCAAAGTTAGAATTTGGAAAAAACTGTTGATTAAATGTATTTTTACATGAAAAACAGACATTTTAAATTTGGACGAATACAGCTCTGTTAAAACAAAAGATACAAAATTTGTTGATATTTCGTTATATAATCTCAAAATTTTTGCTCCGCTACTGCACATGACACAATAATGGTTGATATATTGATGGAAAAGCTGATATTTTTTCGAAAATACAAAATAATATTTTTTATTTTATTTTGAGTAGTTACACCCCAGACAAACTTTTTGGCCGGAAAATGAACTTAAAACGGCAGACAGGTAGTCTGTTTATTGGAATATAAATGAAATTATTTTGACCCAATTTTGGCAGGGCAGGACGGGAATTGTACCAAAACCAGCCAGTTGACTGCCACTGTACAGAACAGCAGACTGGCTAACAGAGGCTCAAAAATGTATAAGAGAGCATGCAAGTGGCGTTCAGTGGAAGCAACTTGGCAGGGAATGTACAGAGCAGAATACAAGCAGGTAGTGGCAGGCAATTGGATGGGGCATTGAATGCAAAATATTGGTTTCTTTTATATATTTTAGGTTATTTTATATATTTGAACTTTTTTGTTCAACTAACAGTTTTTGGTCCTTGGGTTTGTCGATTTTTTTCGATTCACTTAAATTTTGAACGGCTTTGATGTTGTGACATACAATTTTGAGTGAGATTGGTACAAAAAAAAAATTGGTACAAAAATTTTATTCAAACGTTTAGGAAATGCAAGTCTTAAGTGATACAAATACAATTCAATGAATTAACGATTAAATCACAATACAATTCACAAAAAGAAATTAAATATGTGACGAGATTTATTTAAATGCTGTAGTCTTAGTAAAATTATTTGCCAGTTTCCATCTTATTCTGTTCACAAGCGCCATTATGAGCCTGATCAACAGACTTGCCGCCATCCTGTTGTTGTAACTGCTCAGGTGCTTTAACGCTCAGATGAGCCGGACCAGTCTGTTGAATCTGAACGATGCGCTCATTTTGTTTGATTGCTTTGCTTGGTGGCGGTGGTGCCTTTACAGTGAGTATTCCATCTGATGAAATTGTGGAGATTACATGCTGGGGATCATAATCCTTTGGCAGCGTATACTTGCGCACAAAGTGACGCTGAATCAAACCATGGTCGTCTTCGCGTTCCTCGTGCTTACCTTCAACTACAATTGTTTTGTCCAAGGTCTTTACGGTCAATTCATTCGGCTTGAATTTGGAAACATCCATGTACACTTGAAAACCTTCATTGCCAAAAAAAAACTGTCAAGTTCACATGTTACTTGTGAAAAGGTTTTCAAAATTTCAAGTTAAAGCCAGTAAAAAGTTAGAGCTCAGAAGAGTTAGAATAAAAGCGTCTTCCAGTATAAGACGAGATGATTCTGTTGTCTAGAAAGCAAAACATTTTTAAGCTGCTATACCATTTCAATTGGATGCCAATACAATGCTTATTTTTAACAGAGTTCATGTGCCTGCCAGTGTAGGGCGAAGCATTCTGTTCTGTAGAAAACAAAACTTTTAAGCCTGCTTAAATATTTCAGTTAATGCCAAAATTATGATTTTATTCAACAGAGTTCATATGCCTGCCATTATAGTGCGTAGGAAGGCTGCTGCTGAAAAAACAAAAATGTTTGAGCTGCTTGAACATTTCAGTTGCAGTCCAATACAATGCCGAATTTCGACACACTGCCTTCTACTGACTTTTCCATGCCTTCATGCTGCTACTTTCTGGCAGCTTTTTTTGATAAAAAGTAAACTGGCCGCCACCACATTTCAACATACTGCCAGAACTCTGCTCATTTGCCACAATTATGCTGATATAATGCCGTTTTCCTGTCGAATATTTTTCTGGGGTAAGCTTCTAAAGGGTGTTTTTTATAGAGTGATACAACTTTGAATTAGCATCACTACTTTGTTTGACCTTCCATTTAACAGTTGATAATTGTTTTTTGTTAAATTTGCTTTGACATTTTATTATAGATTGACTTACACTAGAGCAACGCGTGTAAATTGTGAAAATTTTTAATCAAAGTAATGGTTCTGTTCGTCAAACTTATCGTGCACTACGTCCATTTTATGGCGTACATAATCGTCCTTCAGAGCTGCTAATTCGAAGAACAAAAGATCGTTTTCGGACCACATTTATTGTTACTGATAATGTGCATAACGTGAAACGCCGAACAGTGCGCACTGAAGAATCTGTAGCCGCTGTACAGGAAAGCATTGAAGATTATCCTAATCAATCAATTCGTCGCCGTTCTCAGCAACTGCGGTTGTGTCTTTCCACTTTATGGAAGATTTGACGAAAAGATCTTGGCTTAAAACTTTTCAAGATTCAACTTGAGCAGGAATTAAAGCTAAACGACCATCGTATGCGCCGCCAATTCAACGAATGGGCTGAAGCACAAATTGATATTGATTTTGAATTTCCATGGAAAATTGTATTTTCCGATGAAGCCCATTTTTGGTTGAATGGGTACGTAAATAAACAAAATTGCCATATTTGGAGTTAGGAGAATCCACAAGCTTTTATTAAAATACCATTACATCTACAGAAAATTACTGTTTGGTGCGCTTTATGGGCTGGCGGAGTCATTGGCCTATATGTCTTCAAAAACGATGATGGTCAGAATGTTACTGTCAATTGTGAACGGTATAGGAACAAGATTCGAAGATTTTTCGTACCTCAATTTCGCTGGCATTAATCTTGCTGATATGTGGTTCCAACAGGACGGAGCCACATGCCACACAGCTGGCGCTACAATTGATTTAGTAAAGGAAACTTTTGCCGAAAAAATAATTTCACGAAGTGGCCTAATTAATTTGCCCCCAAGATCGTGTGACTTAACCCCATTGGACTATTTTCTTTGGGGTTTATGGAAAGTCACTTGTCTACGTCGATAAACCACAAACAATTGAACACCTGGAAATCAACATTTGAAGAGTTTTCAGCGAGATACGGCCGCAAATGCTGCGAAAAGTTTGTGAAAATTGGTGTTCCAGATTGCGCCTTTTATGCGCCAGACGTAGCGGTCACATGGCCGAAGTCATATTTTACCATTAATGTCATAACATTTTCTATCCAATAAAGTCCGTTTTATTATATGAAAAATATATTACTATGTTTTATTATGACTTAAGCTTGTACCACTCTATAAAAACCACCCTTTAGATCAATAAAACTAAACACGTGCCAAAAACGTAAAACACCCTGTATATTGAAAATGTTATAATACAGGAGGAAGCTGAATACAGATTTGAAACCAGTGTTGAAAGTATATATAGCAATGATAATGGGTTTACCGGATATGAAATTTGTGGACTAGTATTATTTATAGAAAAATGTCTGAATATACACGGAGAAAATTAATTTGCTTGAATCAAGCAAATGTTTTGCTTAAAAGCAAATCAGCAAAACTTTGCTCAATCACAATGTGATTTTAGAAAAAGATTGCTAAATTGCAATCACTCCTCGTGTATTTAGGACAAAGCAAAACTTTGATTAAATTCAAGCAAAAATTTTGCGAAATTATTTTAAACTGAAAAGCAAATTTTTACTTAATTCATATTTTAAATATCAAATTTTGATTAGTTTTTGCTGAAATTTAGCATAATTTTGTAGTGGCTGAAAATCAAGCGCAAGTTTTGCTTAACCACAATACTAATTTAGCAAACAGTTTTCTCCGTGTAAGATTACTGCCATTATTTTGTTCGAAACTGTACATCCATAAATTTTTAAAATAAATCTTTTTTTCATACACCAATTTTAATCATCTGAATTGCTAACCATTTTTACTTCTGAACTATAAGTTAAGGTATTTTTTTCAATTGACTAATAATGATCTTTTTTTTAACTTTGTGATAACCTACGGTCATTCTAAAACTATTAAAATGTAAAATAACTTTATTAAATTTTTGACCTTTTTTATATTAGATTATTGGTAGTTAAACGAGCTATAGGTCAGATTTTTTTTTCTTAATTTATTTAATATAAATTTAAATTCCAATATTTCGTTTTTCGTTGAAAAACATCATCAGGGAAAACACTAAAAAATATACAATAATTACAAATTACAATATAATCACATAACATAATATTTAAAATACATGAACTTACAAAAATTAAATAAATATACTGAATTTACATTGATTTTTTTAAAAAAAACATTTGAGAAACGATATGACAAAAAACATAAGTACATCTAGCCTGAATAAACAACACTTGACGACGGACTTTGATGACTAATTATTGTTAGTTTTGTCTTATAATGTTTTGTTTATTTGTTTGCTCTTTATTTATTAGGTGTCTGTAGATGTGAGCGCAATTGTCCGTGTCAGTCTTAAAATTCAATCTCAATTGTTTGGGGACGTTAATAATGTGTAGCATTTCAAGCATGTATCGTCTCCTATAATTTTTCTCTTGTTGCAGAACTTTTGTTTTGTCAAAATCAGGAGCGTGTCCAGACTTCGTACAATGGGCTGCTAATGCTGTTTTTTGTTCTAAAGGTTTGTCCAGTGCTTTAAAGTCTGACTTATGTCCTGCTATTCTCGTCCGTAATTTAGTTTTTGTTGTTCCAACATATACCTTTTCGCATAAATTGGATCCGTCACCTTTGCACAGAATTTGATATATCAAATTCGATTTGTCCTGCTTGTCAAGTTTACATTTAGTGTTCGTGTAAAGTGTTTGTAAAGTGTTTGATGTTTTAAAAGCTATTCTAAACTGGTCCTTATTAAAAATGTTGGACATTTTAAACTTCTCTGAAAAACCGGGAATATATGTCATGCTTTTATAAGTTTTAGGGGGGTCGTTTGTCGTCACTTTTTCGTTTACTGTTCTTTCTTTATGTTTAACAATTTTTTTAATTAAATATTCCGGAAAGCAGTTTTTCTTTAAAATATCTTTAATTTTAATCGCATTGTCCTTATGGAATTTTTTGTCACTTATTTCGAAAACCCGGTTTGTAAAATTTTTAGCTGTATTAATTATTATATTTTTTGGATGTTTTGAGTGAAAATTAATTATTCGTCCTGTTGCCGTTGGTTTTTGATACCAATTTATTTCTATTTTATTGTTTTTCCTCATAAGTAATGTGTCAAGATAAGGTAGTTTATTGTCAGTTTCCTTTTCTAAAGTGAACTTTATTCTCCTATGGTATGAATTTAGTGCGTTTAAAGTGTTTTGGATTTGGTCATATCGAACTATCGCAAAAAGGTCGTCTACATATTTGGTAACTAATTTTGGTTTCACTGGGAGATCGTCTAAACATTTATCTAAAAGGTCTTCCATTACTATGTCCGCTACTATTGGTGATGCAGGTGATCCCATGGCCGTGCCTCGTAGTTGTAAATAAATTTTGTTGTCATATTTTAAATATCTAGCGTCTTTTATACAAAGTAATAAAATGTCAGAAAATTATTTTTTGGTCATATTTGTGTATTTTTCTATTATTGTCCATTTTCTTTCTATTGTTTTTATAGCGAAGTCAACTGGGATACTAGGGAAAAGTGATACTACGTCGAATGATATTAGTCTCTCATCGTCTGAAATGTATATGTTATTAAGTTTGTTCTTTAGGTCCAGTGCGTCTTTTATGTTGTACTTAGATGTTACCGTTAACTTATTCAATATTTTCACTAAATATTTGCTGAGTTCGTGTGTTGGAGAGTTGATGGACGAGCAAATTGGTCTCAATGGCATGTTCGGTTTGTGCAGCTTTGGTAGTCCATATATTCTTGGTGCCGTTGCAGTAGTTGTTGTCATCTTTAATTTTTCATAGTCCGAGATCAAATTATTTTTGAATAGAATGTCGACTAAATTGTTATTTTTCTGTTGCAAAGCCGTTGTTGGGTCCCTTTTAACTTCCTTGTATGTTGCAATGTCTCTTAATAAAATTCTAATTTTCTTGTCGTAATCCACTTTTTTCATCGCTACAGTTTTGTTTCCCTTGTCTGCATTCACAATTATAATGTCTTTATTTTCTTTGAGGAATCGTCTAGTTTTGCCCACTGTATCTAAGATCAGCTTGTCTCTTGTGTCCAAATGTATGCGTGTTACATGGTTTTCCATCAGTGTAGTCAGTTTTACTCTCGCCGTTTCTTGTGATTCTTTGTCTTTGTTGGTTTGTACGAAATCTTCACCTTCCGCAATGCATGTTAGTGTTGGAAAGTTTTGTTTCGTTGTGGGAAGAGCGTATTTTGGTCCCAGAGAAAGAAGCCATTGTGTCTCTTTTGGTATGTCTGTATTTGTTGTGTTGATAACATTAATTAATTTGATTAAAAATTATTTTTATCGAAAAAAACTACATCTATATCTCATAAAAATTAGTAATTTTCCATATTCGAATAAATTCCTTAGCACTTGACCTTTGTTTTATATTCGGAAATAGTCTGATGAAAACGATGCCTGTGCCCCAGTTTATAGTACTTAATCAAAAAAGTTAAATGGATAACGATGTCGTATGTTCTTTGACAGGCGATACTGTTTAAAATTTGTTCACTATAATTTATTATCTAACTTTTTTTTTTATTAACAGTTTAGTAAGTAGTTAACATTTAAAGAATCTAACCTTTGATGTTGTTTTTTCCAAAATTTTTTAAAATTTGAATAGTATCTAACAATTTGAAATTTTAAAATATTTAACCCTAAAATTTACCATAAAAGTTGACTATAGGTTTGTCAACGTAACAACTATGCCAAATGCGTTAAATAAGTTAAATTTTCTTACTCTTTGTGTCAGAATATTGCATAAATTTAAATTAAGTGGACATTTAAAACCCGCTCAAATCAGATATAAGTCTTTAAAATTTTGAAACGCATGTTACTCTTTTACCTCTTCCACCGGAATTCATTGTTAATACCTATAATTTTTGCATGTGTTGTAATGTGTAATAAATCAAGGAGACAGGGCATTGTTAAAAAAATTTAAAAAGTTTTTGTGATATTTTTCGATTCAAAAATGTAAAACCGACATAAATAAAAAGAACACATAAAAATTAAATTTATGAATAGAAGTGGAGCAAACATAAGCCAAATTATATTCAAACTCACACTCATACCTCACTGACAATAAAGCACAGAATGCGATGACAGAGTTAATAAAAATGAAAATTAAGATGTGAATTCGATTATTCGAGTTTATGATTTCATCCGAAGCGACAAGCGATAAAAACTAAAATAGAAAATGAGCAAAAATATAAATATAACAACAATCAAAAAACGTCAACTTAGCGACAAGTAAAATCTAGGTCAGTTCTCAATCGAAAGTGTATCTGTTGATAAGGATGGTTACAGACACGGAAGTCATGGCAATATTCTTTGTTTGCCTATTTTTAGTCTTGAAATTTAAGAGGAAAACGATGAATGCACAAATAAATGCGAAATCAAATTTTCTATAAACAATAGCCTTCGAACTGTTCAAAATTTATTTCCTAGAAAGAAGACAAAATTTCATAGAGAAATACTACCAACGCTATTGCACAAGGGAAAACGGAATATTTTGCATTTATGCAAATGCCATGGAAAATTTCTATAATATTGTATATCTGCTGTTGACTAGGCTTTGATGACGATATAAAAAACGTAAGCAGAGCATAAATAGCCGCTCATATATCGAATCGATTGCGAATATAAAGTTCAGTAAGGAGCAAAATTTTAGAGGTTGAGAAATTTTTATGCATTCTCTATACCATGTAGGCATAATTTTATGATATCGAGTGATTTTATGCTAGTTGTTTTTTATTGCAGTTGCGTCTGTTCTGATAGTGAGAATGACAAAATTTTTTTATTTTCCTATTCACTTATCTTATTATTCTGTATCATCAATTTTCTATACATATTTCATTTGATGTTCTAGAGTCAATGGTTATTGATCAGATTTCAGAATTAAGAACTCAACGTAGCTCATCTTGAATGGCAGAATAAAGTGTTTATTTGAGCCAGAACATAAAAACGAATAGGAAATAATAGAAATTTTTTTAGAATACTTGGATCATCATCAAGCTCATTAGAATGTTTTAATGATCTAATATAAACTATTTACCATGCAGACATTGATTGTTTTCTATTTTAAGCTTTAAGTTCAGGTTTCAGGTGTTGCATATATCCAGTCTTAGTTCAAAATAGAAAAGAAGCAGGCAGTAATCAAGTGAAATTTGTGTGGGATGTATAAAATGTGACGAAAGAATAAACATGTGATATTGAATCTGAGGCAAGTGTATAACTCTTACCTCAGTTATATCAAAATACTAGCTTATCTCTCTACAAACCTCTTGACACAAACTTGGTGACACAAGTACAGTTTTAATAATTTGAATTTGTTGATGTGCTAATACTTTTATTTGGTTAGACATAAGCATAGAACAAGCATGGACATTCACTCACATAAATTGGCTAATCCTTAGCACTTTTTGTTTAATAAAATAAATAAAAATTTTCAAGACAGACGGGTAGACAATAAAATTATGAACTTTTATTTAAAGCATTTTATTTTTATTTTATTAGATATAAAAAGAGTACAAATAAGAACAAGTTCTTTTTCAGTACACTGGGTACATGGTTCATACATACAAACAATCAAATATGGAATAACAACAAATAGAAATCATGAAGTTTAAAAATAATCCCAGATTATAATAGAAAATAATTTAAAAACTACTAATGAAAATAATTTGAATCCTTAAGATAATATTAAACAAAAAATCTTTTGCAAAAATATTAAAAAAGCTGAAAACTAAGATAGAAAAGGGGAAAAAAAGAAATACAAAAGGTAAATAGAAAACAGAATTTAAGAATTAAGGAGAAGAAAAGTTTCAGTCCGAGAAATCTCTCTCAATCTACAAGGCAATGCATTCCAAAGTCTTACGGCATTAATGAAAAACAGATTCGAACTAGCAAGAGAACTATGAATGGGTATGATTAAAATATTACATCTTCTGGATATGCTGAACTGTAATTTTACATAAAGATAGTGAGGAGTCTTAGTGTGTATAATTTTGTGTAGATGAATACAGTTCCTGGCGTTTTAGTATCCAGACAAGCTACAACCGAGTATCGCATTTCTAAAGCTTGACAGTTGGTCAAATTTATTTGATTCATACACAAAACGTGTTGCATAATTATAAGCGATATTAAGTCTAAGTAATGATGATTAATCAAGTTTGTGGTATACGAGCTCGGAGTAGGTTATTACCGGCAAAACAAGTTGCTTCACTAGTACTTACTTACTTACTTAGTTGGCGCTACAATCGTATGTCGGTCTTGGCCTCATCTAGCCAGTCATTTCTGTCTCTCGCTTGCTGACGCCAGTTGGAAATACCAAGCTTCGTCAGGTTGTCCTCTACTTATTCTTTCCAACGAATATCCGGTCGTCCGCTTCTGCGTTGACCGCCGCACAATGGGGTATTTTATGGGCTTTTATGGCTATAATTAAAAAAATTGTTTGAGGTACCAACTTTTTTGATACCAGTTTAAAGATAATAAAATTCTTCGTCACTAACAACAAAAACTATTCACCTGACATTACTGGTTGAGAAGTTATCGCGGTTAAAAAAATCAATATTTTTTGCTTTCGTTCGCGCGTAGTGTAATTTTGGAAATTTTTAAGTTTTTTAATTTATAATTTTATTGAAAAAAAGATATTTGTGGAAAGTTTTTTTAATGGAACTTTCAACTTTGGGTAATTGTGGTTCTTACTGCATAAACATTTTTTTGAGTAAATGTTTAAAAAAATTATTTTTTATTGATTAAAAAATGTATTATAAAATTAAGTTTTTTGTTATTCAAGTGGTGTTAAAGTTTTTCTTTTATGCACCATTGTCATCTAATTCTGATTTTCTTTAAATATGAACTGTCCATAATAAGTGTTTAAAATGTTGGTTGTGCCATGTTTGCCTCTTCGGAATTAATTAAGCTTTTTGTAAGAGAACTCCAGTCGCTATAATCAAAACAAGCAAGTGCAGGCACCCCCTAACAATGTAATGCAATGCAATGTTTTTTTGAAGTGAAAACTTCTTTAGGCCCGTTGAACAATTTTGGTAGAGGGTAAATCTTTGGTTTGCGTCATTGTCTTTTTCCGAGTAACTCTCGTCATCACTACTGACAGCAAAGATAACAAGATAGGAAACTTAGAAAACATAAGCAAGCAACCATTAATAAATTATTCTATTGACGCATCGTTCTTTCCCCTCCCTTTGCTCAGCTACGGAACAGTAGCTGCATTCCCGTGGCACTAGATCAGATCAAATCTCAGTAAAACAACGTTAGTTCAACTTTATATCAATTTGTCATCACAGTCTTGAAACAGCTGTTTTAAGAACAATAACAAAAGAAAATAACAATACCAAAACGCCCATTGAGCAGTGAAACGTCAAAATAGGAAAATGAATAGTTATAAAAAATGCTTGAAACTTGCCAGCATTTTAGGATCAGAAATAGAGCTAGAAATCGAGCTGGTTTTCATTTTTGTTTTTGTTTTGTGAATTAAATAGAGCCGCGCTCTAGATCAACGACCAAGGGAATGCAGCTATTGAATGTTACTGTTTTTTTCAATGTATATGTAGAGCTAACTGTAGGCTAAAATAAAATAAATTAAAAATTTTTGATATTAGCTTTTTGTTTGACTGGCCGTGAAGTCTCCTTTCATGCCGCCACTTGAAATCTTGCTACCAGGCAAACAAAAAGACATAGCAAGCAAAGTGCTGTTTATTTTCCGCCGCCAATTCGGTTCATCCCCTCTAACCTTGCGCAACCGATGTGATACTGCTCTTCTCTTTTCATCGTTGTAGTAGATTTGGTTGGTAAATTGTCAGCAGATAAACTTATTGATGGTTGCTTGCTACCATAGTAGAATTAGACTAGGTAGTGTTCGGGCTGAATGTGTTCTCTTTCTAAGTGACCATAACTGTCAAACTCGTCCATATGGATATATTTGCCAATTCTTGCTTTCATATTGCATTCGCATTGCTTGATTGCTTGTATGAAATGTCAATTTCGTTTTGACAGTTTCGGTCACCGGCTCTCCGCCCTAACACTACCTTGTTTAATTTTGCCATGCTTGCTGCATTTGCTGAGCGCCTGGTAGCCAATATCTAAGAGCGTGTATTTGAGTTTCATGCCCAACATAAAAACGTTTGTAGTTTTATAAATGTCGCCAGCATATTCTCTGACTGAGACCATGGTATAATAAGTAATAAGTAGGAGTGACATTTCGTGTTTCGACTATCGAATGTCAAGCAAAATAAACCAAATAGAGAACGTGTGTCACACACATTGGCCGCATTCAGAGGAGTCACCTGCTGTGAATAGATCATTTAATTGCAAAGGTGCCAATGTATGTGACACACGCACTTTATATTGTTTTCTTTTGTTTGAAATTGCAGCTCGTGAGAAAATAAGTAGTTGTTAAGGCTACCTAATTATAATTTTATCATGAGTAGGACTGCATCGTCCAAAATTTTTTGTTTCTTTTTTTAGCTATCATAAGCCTATAGTATCTTTTTTAAAAATATAATGCAATGATTAATGACACAAACAGTGAAAATAATGTAAATGAAATTCAATGAAATGTATGTAAATACAAATTTTATGTGTGTGTGTGTTAGTATGTATTTTAAGTGTGTATTAATTATTTCAATAAGTTTAATTTCTTTTTTTGTTTATGTTTTGCTTTATATTTTATATTAAAACCCATAATTTAGAATATAATAAAGTGATAAAAGATGATTAACCGGATGTACGGATAAACCGAATCGTGGGGCAGAAAATAAACTGCACTTTGCTTGCTATATTTTCTGTTTTCCTTGTAGCAAGATCTCAAATGCAGGCATTAAAAGAGACTTCAAGACCCATCAAACAAAAAATCATATATAAAAAAAAGTAAAATTATTTTATTTTAGCTACAGCTCTACATATACATTGAAAGAAAAAAATTAAATATCCTTTTTGAGGACTATTTTTCATTCAATAGTGCTCCCTGTATTTTATTTTTATATCAACAATATTACATTTAAATGTTATAATATAGTTTGGTGTAATTATCAAATAATAATGCTATCTGAATAAAAAATATTTTGAAAGATATAATCAAACTCTCAGGAAGTGAAAATATAAAATTTTTTCCGATTAGCATGAAAATTCTTATATAGCTGTAAGGCGGTCCGTGGCAAAGTCTTCCAGGGAATACTAATATTTTACATATATGTTTTCGCTTTGGTCAGCAGTCCCCTCACTGCTATACTTTTTTTTTTTATTTCTTTTTGTTTTGTTATTCTTCTAAAGCTGTCGATATTGGTGTGCGGTATAGGCTGTACAACTGACTTAAAAAATTAATTATTTTTATAATGTATTCACTGTTTAAATGAAACCCATGTAATATTACTACATTTGAATGTTCTATCCTAATTGATATTGATCTATTCTTTTACAATATGAAATATATATTCTTTTTAATTTTAAAAAAAGAAGAATAAATTTATAATAAAAAAAAAATACTTTTAATGTAGCGTGTATTATTTGTCTTTAATGTGAAACCGTTTGAACATTGCCGAAAAGACATTGTTGCATATGTTCGTGTTTTATTTGATAATAGCTTGTTTTGTCGTATACTAGTGAAGTATAATTGTTTTAAATAGGTATTCGGGTATTCGAGTGCAGTTCGATTTATATAAACACTAGCAAATACCCGCTGCTTCGCCTGCGATAAAAATATTAAATACCATGTAAAAATTTGAAATCTTAAAATGAAAGTATTTATAGTTGTATTAAAACAAATTCAAAATATAAAAATTATTGTGTGTTATGTGTATTCCGAATTATATATTAAGAAATGACTTTATTTAATTTGAATAACTTATTTAAATGGTAATTGTTATGATGACATAAATTTAGCTGCCTTTCTTTTTTTTTTACTTGTGAAAAAGTCCTGCATAACAGCGTCAAAAATGTAATTTTTTACATATATTCTGAAAATAAATATATTCTTCTTAAATTGTTGTGGTAAATCGGCCTTCTTCAGTTATTAATTGTTGTTATTGGCCTTCGGCCAAACAATAATTCTTCTTAAATTTAAAAAAAAAAACTTTATAATGACATCAAACTTTTGGCGATATCTCAAAAACTATAGACTTTCTCAATGCATAACAATGCATATTTGTATGGAATCAAGTCGTTGATTAATAAAATTAACGGTAATTTATTTTGTTTTCGGAAATATTTTGTACGGATATTAGATATGTTTTAAATAAACCTGTTATTATGACATTAAAATTCTTGCGATATCTCAAAACTATAGATTTTCTCAGTATAACTCATAAGCCTCAAAATGAGAAAAAAAAAACGATTGAAATTTCATGTTTTGACTTAGCAAGCAAACATTTCCGCCATTTTCAAATCGATTTTCATCCAATTTTCTTCGTTTGAAAGTTCAATTAAGTAAACTGGGAAAATGAGAAAAGGTTAACCGTTACCTCACCAATGCAATGTTTTATATTGTTTTCAAAAAACCTCTAAAATATCCAACTTGTACTATACAATAGGCCAAGAATTGCTTTTGTTGTACATAGTTTTTTAATTTTAATTTTCCTTATTCTTTCATATAACATAATTTACCTACAAAAATTGTACTATTGTAACACAAACACTTTCTATCATTAAAAATCATAGGCCACCTACCACCACCCCACCCCTATGATTTTTTGATGAAAACTAATTTGCTTAAAATGTTGTTATATTTTTTGCAATATGCTACAGCTTCAAAACTAATTTATGTGAAAAAACATTTTCAAATGTAGCTTAAAAAATAATTCTGTGAAAAATATTTCAAATATTTCAAACTATTCCAAAGTTATATACATAAATCTATATTTTAATCTATTTCCTTATCTATATATTCATAGTTAACCTTATAGTTATAGTAGCCTTTGTTGTGACCCAATTCAATGAATTTTTTATGACCGTTTTTTGAATTTGTAAAAGTGTAAATTGACCTTCGAACAAAACATATGCTAGACGTTTCCATTTGAAACATCAATGCATGACGATCAGAATTTTCTGATATATACAGCATTATTATTGATGTATAGTATTGCCCGGCAGACGTTGTCCTGCTGCAGACCACCTTAATTGCTATAAACGAATTTTCATGCTTTTGGAAAAAAAATTATATATTCGCCATTTTTAGTACAGTTGCCGAAAGTAGCCGTATAAACTAAATTAACAAATTTTAGTACTACCAAAACCGTTCGAAGTATAAAATTTTTGATTAATTCTGGGTGGAAATGGGGGTGTGGCAAAATTTTTTCTCTTAAACCATCTCATACTCGAAACAATAGAATGCCAGAACTTCAGCCCAATTGAGATTAAACCTAGTGCGCTTTGCTTTACTCCAAGCTTATCCCCGAAAAGTGGACTTAACTAAAGTGGGTCATGCCCATTTTTAGTAAAGTTAGCGAAAGTAACCATACAACGTAGATTACCAAATTCGTCTGAAATATAGCATTTTTTGCAAAAAGTGGGCATGGAAAGTAGACGTGGCAAATCTAATATAGCATATTACGATAAAATTGGAATACCAAATCGTTTGATACCTATATCGTGTTAATCTGTTCAGTGGTTCTTGAGTGATTGTCAAACATCTGTGCAGTGTCACAACGCTTTTATAAATTCGTATAGATAGACTAACACAATCTCAAGTTTGGAAAAGCTGGCTGGCAAGGCTGCAAAACATAATTAATGCTGATAAGTAAATTGTAGCAACTCCCCTCAAGACATTAACAAAGAAAATTAATTAGCACTGTATGAAAGCAAGAATCTCCCTGAAAGTAAAGCTGGATTCACTGATCACCTTCAGCATGTTTTGAAAGTTTTTTCATATGAAGTTTTCGCTCAGAGAGAAAAATTTGTGCACGCTCTCAACTTAATTAACATTATTTTAAATCACACAAAAACATGCTGAAGGTTATCAGTGAATTTGGCTTAACTACACAACATGGCTGTCGTGTTATATTGAGAGAAGCTCTCTCGACAAAGAGAGAAAAGCTTTGTTTGCTGTAATATTGCGCTGCTGGTTGAATGTAGGCATCAAATAAAATGCGTGATTTTGCAATAATTAAAGAATACATTTTTTAAAAAACTTGGCAAGCTATAACAATCTATATTATCAAAGGAATCGAATAAAAAAAGAATTATCAAAATCGGTTCTGCGGTTACCGAGCATATTCTGGATCAAATTCGTGAGTCTCCTTTTATATAATAGTATAGATATAGATTATTCCGCGGACATTAAGTCTGAGTTTATACACGAGATGGTACAGTTCAAGTACTTCATGGATGCGGGAAGAAATAATATTGTAACTGCCAAGGAATCGCATAAATTGATTCTTGATAATATGGCACAATAAACTTTTCCGAATGTAGTGATAGAAAAAATATAGAAGTCTGATGACTAGAAAACGCCAATAGCGATTATCGCTATCAGTAAACCATTAAATAACAGTAATTTTTTCATCGATATTTTTTCGGTGAAAAAGTTTTTTAGGCCGTTATTTTTTCTATCAAAAATTAAAGTTATTTCTTGATTGTTATTTCTTCAATCAGAAATTAAAGATATATATTGGACGTTATTTTTTTCAATCAGAAATAAAAGCTCTTTCTTGGTTGTTATTTTTCCGGTCAGAAATAAAAGTTATTTTCTTAAAAGTTATTTTTTGATCGATTTTTTCGAACACAAGAAAAAAATTATGTTTTGACTGAAATAATTTCTATAAAAAAATTTTTCTAAAAAGAATTTTTATTAAGAGAGTGCTGAGAGCTAATCTCAATTTGAATATTTAAAAAAATGACAACAAAATAATGAATGGCACTTAAAAATGGAAAATGTTGGCAAAAGTTGAAAAATTTGAATGAAAATTTGAATTTTATAAGTATAATAAATACTCGTATAATACAATTCGTAAGCTATAACTTTTATTTCTGAATGAAAAAATAACGACCAGGAAATAACTTCTATTAATGATCGAAAAAACGATAAAAAATAAATTTTATATCGAATTGAAAAAAATAACGACCAAGAAATTACTTTAATTTCTGATGAAAAAAAAAAATAACGACCAAAATAACGATCGAAAAAAATAATGGTCAAAAAATAACTTTTATTTCGGATCAAAAATATATCAATAAAAAATAATTTGGTTGAAGTGATTTTTATCTTGCAAATTATGAAATAATCATGTAAAAAATGGAATCTCCTAGCTCTCTAGCGTCACATTGCTATATTTAAAAGAATTATATAACAACTTTTTATACAAGATCTTTTGATCTACAATTTTAAAAATAATAGTTATTTTAGTTATAATAGTTAGTTTTAATTTAGTTATAATAGTTTATAGCATGGACCAAGCTGATGACATCAAACTCCACATGTGAACATAATTTTTCGAAATCAAAAAGAATAAAATACTGTCTTCGTTCATATACGTACACCCACAAAAAAAAAAGCTGGTTATTTTAAAAAAATTTTACTAAATTTCAGCTTAAAACTTTCTAACATGAACCGTCAGGTAAAGATTACCGCATGCCATTTACGTGAATTAAGCCTGTTTTTGTGGTTTAATAAAACTGACAAGTGTGGTTAACTTATCCGAATTTTAACCAGAATTTGTGGTTAAATCGAATTGAACAAAGTTTATTTAACCAAATGATAGGCTTAAATGTTTTACCTCAATCACTTTCATGCGAATTTTGAGCCACGAGAAAGAAAACTAAGACTAAAAAAGGCCCATTTCAATCCCAGGGGGGTCTCCAAATGACCACAGAATAACAGTCAAACCTAAATCAGAGCGGAAGCGTTTTTTATCTGTCAAAAATTTCTCATGTCCATACGATTTATATGAAGCAAACCATAATAACGAGGCAGCAACGCTCAGCGGTTGGAAAATCCAATTTTGACAGAGCGTTAGAAAGTAAAGTTGGCTGCAGAAAACGATGAAATTGGAATTTTTGCGAAAAATTTGTCATTCATCACTATGCCCGCATTCAGCGGAGTCAACAGCTGACAACTGTTGTGTTGAAATTGTCAGAATTGGCCGCTTTCTCAATGTCCGGTTAAGCACTAATCAGAACTTTAACCAGCAGTTAGCAAAAAAGCCCTTTCTCAATGTTCGGATAAGGTTGAACTCTCAGTTAAGTGCTGATTAAGTTAACGGCAAGTTGTGGTTTCGGTTAGCGCCATTTTAGGGTAAATTATTTCGAAGATGCTGTCAAACTTTAAAATTTAAGATGGCGGATAGAGTTGCCACCTAGATTTTTTTATTTTTACGAATTCTTGTAATTTTGAAATTCTGACAACGGATTTAATTTCGAATATAATGTCACAGTTTTAAAATTTAAGATGGAGGTTAGGGCTGCCACCTAAATTTTTACCACAGTATTGCCACCTAATAATATGTCTTTTTAAGAGTTTAAACGTCATTCATCAGTGTTAAGGAGTCGCTGATTTCGAATCTAAAGTCAGAATTTTAAAATTCAAGATGGTGGATAGGGTTGCCACCTTAATTTTTTTAGTTTTATAAATTTGGGGCTGGCAAAAAAAATGGTAAGCCAAAAATGGGTCGTTGAATCCGAATCCGTTGTCAGAATTTAAAAATTATAAAATTTTGAAATAAAAGGGTTGTCACCTAATAATATGTCTTTTCAAGATTTTTAAACGTCATTTATTAGTGTTAAGGAGTCACTGATTTCGAATCTAAGGTCAGAATTTTAAAATTCAAGATGGTGCATAGGGTTGCCACCTTAAATTTTCTTAGTTTTATAAATTCGGGGCTGGCAAATTTTAAAATTATGACTTTAGATTCGAAATCAGCGACTCCTTTACACTAATAAATGACGTTTAAAACTCGTGAAAATATATATTATTAGGTGGCAACCTATTATTTCAAAATTTTATAATTTTTAAATTCTGACAACGGATTCGGATTCAGAGACCCATTTTTGGTATATCATTTTTTTGCCAGCCCCAAATTTATAAAACCAAAAAAAAATTAAGGTGGCAACCCTATCCACCATCTTGAATTTTAAAATTCTGACTTTAGAATCGTAATTAGCGACACCTTAACACTGATGAATGACGTTTAAAACTCTTAAAAAGACATATTATTAGGTGGCAATACTGTGGTAAAAATTTAGGTGGCAACCCTAACCTCCATCTTAAATTTTAAAACTGTGACATTATATTCGAAATTAAATCCGTTGTCAGAATTTCAAAATTACAAGAATTCGCAAAAAAACCAGGTGGCAACTCTATCCGCCATCTTAAATTTTAAAGTTTGACAGCATCTTCGAAATCATTTACCCTAAAATGGCGCTAACCGAAACCACAACTTGCCGTTAACTTAATCAGCACTTAACTGACAGTTCAACCTTAACCGAACATTGAGAAAGGGCTTTTTTGCTAACTGCTGGTTAAACTTCTGATTAGTGCTTAACCGGACATTGAGAAAGCGGCCCTAAGAGTAACAACATATTAGGAAAAAAACATCGCTCACTAAGGTATCGCCACCATAACAGCTCACAAGTGTTGACTCCGCTGAATGCAGCTTGTATGCCAAACACTTTTTGACAACATCTGACATAAGGCCGCCGCTCTTATTTAGGGATGAAAATTCAGCGTTAGCGGAAAGCGGCTGGCAACGCACCGCTTAACGCTCTTATTTAGGTTTCACAGTAAGGTAAAATTGAAAACTTAAAGACAGGTTAATTTCACCTACCTTGTCCGAAGGTACCTTTTGTAACATATTCTGCATCAGTAGAGTAGAATTTTACAGTTGGAAGGTTGTTTTTTTCGCTATAAGCCTACCAAGTTTTTTCTCCTATTTTCTACTTGTATTTCTGTAAACCAGATCCTTCAGGTGAAAATAACGTGGATCAGGTTTATACGATGTGGTACTCTCCTAACCAAATTCGTCAGGTAAAAATAACCTTGATCAGGTAAGAGTATTTTTCCCTGAATGTACATTAGGGCGGGTCAAATTCTGGCTCAGCGAAATTCGTAAAATACATGTAATTTCAAGACTTTTTCTCCACTACAGCATATACAAATTCTGAAAAAAGCTGTGCGGACTTTCGTAAATAGATTCATACACATACATTCATACATTCATATTTTATAATTGAGAACAAAATCTATTTACGAAAGTCCGCACAGCTTTTTTTCAGAATTTGTATATGCTGTAGTGGAGAAAAAGTCTTGAAATTACATGTATTTTACGAATTTCGCTGAGCCAGACCTCCAAAAAATTCGTCCATACAAATTGACCCGCCCTAATGTACATAGTTACTTTAGAATATGTAGTTACTTTGTATGGGAGGTAGTCATGGTTTCATACTTTTTGACATATTTAAATTTTATGGTGATTATTTGAGATCAAAGCTTATGTGAAAAAGTCATAGCATTAATTTTTGTGGTATTTTCAGAGATTTAACCAATTTGATCAAGTCACGTTATATTGGAGGTAGGCAAAGTTTTATCCGATTTCAACAAATTTCAAATATATGGTGTAATATCTACTCCAAAGCTTATGTACAAAATTTTTATTGCAGTTGCATTCATAGAGATTTTGATAAAGTTACTTTGTATTGGAGCTCGGCATGGTTTTCATCTGAACTTGAGCTTAATTTTTGTAATAAAAGCACATATACCAAATTTCAATTTGGTATTAATAGCGTAATTATGAATATAATTGAATTGTAAAAAAAAAATTATTTTATGCGTTAGAGCATAAAGTTAGAGTGTAAAGGGGCCTCGAAAATATGAGTTATTTAATTTTGTTTTTGGAAGTTATTTCATTGGAAGCGCACACAAGAAATAATTTTTTACTTACCGAATATTTAAGAAAAAACATAATAGAAAAGACTGATGTGTTGTTTTTTTTTTCAATTCTTCGCATATTTATTTCGCACTATATGAAATCGCTCGAGTATCTATTTGTAAATGCTTTTATGTATACGTATATTTAATTATAAATTTGATAAAGTACATAAGTATGTGTGTTATCTTTAATTATTGTTGTTATTAATTTTAATACAAGTCTACATATCGCTTGAAAAATTAAATATTTACAATTTGTGTTAAGGATTTTATGTATTTGCGTGGCTTTTAAAGCTTTTACTTTAAGTAATTATTTTTATGTATGTTTAAAGTTTTTTATATTAATAAATTTTTTTTTGTTTTATTTCTAGAGAAAAGAATTAAAATTATAGATAGATTGACAATTACAGCTAATTACAAAAGTGAGAACTTTAAGTTTTCATTGTCATAAAAAGAATAGTTTTTATAGCAATGCTTTATAAAGAAATTAAAAGAAAATTATTAAATAAACAAATAAATTTTAACATAAAAATATATTAAATTGATGATATGACTTTTAAGTTATTATATTAAGTTATTTTAAAACATTTAATTAGTGATAACAAAAGAAAACGCTAGGTATTTGATCGCATTTGTTAGAAGTTTAACCAAGTGCATTGAGGAATCTTTTTTCAATACGAATACTCATAAAGTGCAGCAAATGCTTAGTTTAATTTTAATTAATGGCAGTACTGTTAGACAGTAACTTTTGCGTGTGGTCTCTAGACTCTAGAGTCAGTGTGAAGCAAAAAAATGAGAAATTATATTCAAATATTTTTAATCTTATAATAATTAGAAGAAAGGCACAATTAATAAGTATTTGAATATATTTATTTTAAGGATTTTGCTTTCAATTACTTTTGCTTTAAGCTTACTTTAAAAAAAAAATACCTACAATAATTTTTTTTCAATTTATTTCTGGAAATGACAAAAAGTAGTAAATTTTATTTAAGTCTGTTTTTTACCAGTCTCAAAATCCTTAATTATTAAGACTTTTTCTTTTGGATATCATAAGTATTGGTTTTTCCAATAATTTTGTAACTACTATTTTGTAATATTTGATTAAAAAACCGTTATAACTACAAAGAAGATTCGCATTCGGTTGCTTGTGGCAATGGTTATTTAATATAATTACACAGTCCAACAATCAAAATAATAACAGACTTTGAGTGACGGATTCTGGTAGAGGTGATGAGAAAAACAAAATTATATGAGTTTAAGCATTTTAAATGTTCAAGTCTGAGTAATTTTTTATTTAAGTTTAAGGTTTACTCTGATTAAGAGCTATTCGCTAGCATAAAAGTAGGAAAAGTACTTAATATATGGCGCATTCTCTGTGAAGCGGAGAAAAAAAAATGATAAGTATTGGTTTTTTTTTTAAATTTTTCGTAAAGTTTTTTATGTGCCTTGGTTTCTAGTTATAGGCTTCAAAAGATTGGAGTTGCTGAAAAACACGATTTTTTTAAAAAACATTTTTGTGGTTAAAAAATAACTAAAAAAATAGTATTTGTGTATGGATTTATGTACCTAAAAAATTGATTGTATTTTCGAATTACAAAATAAGAAATTTGTAAAATTATTTATTTGAATATATCAAATAAGAAATTTGTAAAATTATTCCATTTCGAATCTTGAAGTTATAATTTCGAATTAAAATTCGAAGAATTTCGCAATTTTTTGGGGTTTTTTTCGAAATGATAAAAGTTTTTTGAATTACGAGTTATATCTCGGAATTCGAAAATACAATGAATTTCTATATAAATCCATTAACACATTTTTTTTAATTCTTTACTTACTAAAATGTTTTTTAAAACATAAAAAATAAAAAGTTTTTCTAGCAGAATATTATGACAAAATTTAAAAAATAAAAATTTCTGGTGTGGTCATGCATTCTTCACATAGAATGCTCCTCATGCCTTTGACATAGTTGTTGTGATCACAGATTTATAGTGAAATTTTATGAAATATATTTTTGTAAATTATTGGAACGCTCGCTGTAATACCATTTTTTATTGGTATTTTTTAACTTTTTTTAAAAATAAAGTTTGAAAAAGTAGCATTTTTCGTCTTGCAGTAATAGAGTGTTAAAATTGTCTTTTGAAAAATATGTTTATTTGTTTTTTAGAAAAATTCACTATGAAATTCTTTGAATAAAATTTTTCGTAGCGTACTTCAATGGAGAAAAAAAAATTATAAACTTAATATAAAAACTCCCTAAAACTATGCAATGAAAATATCCTCGATGGCTTATAGTGAGCCATTTCGCAAGTGTTTTCATTTAAAGTAATTAAAAATTGATTATTTTTCTCCATAGAAGAACATCTTGTTCGAAGAGACCTATAGTGATATTTTTCAAGGAGCATTTTCATTAAATGTTTTTTACCTCTACGACTACGTTAAAGAGTAATTTTTTTCAAATTACTTTTCGAAAAAATTAAGAACACACCCATAAAAAGTAACAGAAAATTTCACTCTAGATTTAAGACCACAACACAGGTAGCTGTTAAATATTGAATCAATATCTGAAAACCACGTATATTGAAAATTCACTCAGACCTAACGTACATGTTATTTTTTTTGTACTCTACCAGAATCAGCCTTTGATCGAAATCTGTAATTTTGAGAATATGGAAATTGTCGAAATGTGTTAGTAAATGCTTTGGTATAAATTTAAAAATCTTGACTAAAAACGTATTTAATAAATATTTATGTTTTTTTTATTAATATTGCATGTAGCATAAGATTTGGTGTTTTGCTTTTCTGCTGAGTTATATTTTCACTACTGAATTCTAATGTGATGTATATAATGCTTGTGTTTTTATATGTAAAACGTTGTTTGTTTGCACGATAGATACGTGTCTGAAAAGTAGGCGTGGTGCTCTTCTACACACTATTCTTAGCTAATTCTATTCGCTTGTTCGTTCGATATTAAATTCAAAAACCGTTATTAAACTACGAAAAGGCCTTAAATGAGGCTTTCAACATTCGCTTGCATTGCATACCTTTAGGCGCGTTGCACTGCTTATCGTCTTGCATAAGCACTGTAGACCGAATTACGTGGTACTCGCTGCGTTGGCAATCCGGACATGCCCTTCAGATATGTGTACGACACTGGTTGTCGCAGTATGCGTTGTGGCGGCAGCGACGCCTTCGTCTTGCAACTCGTAGCCGTCATTGAGGCAGTAGACCGCTTACGCAGCTCCAATGCAGACGCAGTCTTAAGCGCTGACTTTGCTGGTGATCCGCTGCAGCTGCTGCCGCTACCACTTTCCTTAGCTAGCTGCTGCTGCGGCGGTGTGCCGCCACTGCAGGACAACGAGCGTGCCGACGATAGAGAAATGCCTTCAAAGGCTCTGCGTATGGAAGAGGTTGAGCGACGATGAAGACGCGAGAAACTGGAGCGCGTTGATGATGTTTTCGAGACGGTTGACAGCTTGCGTTCAGCAGCATTGGCGGCAGTGCTGGAGTTGTTGTTGTGGGGGGTGTGCAGCATATGCAGCTCGTCGTTTATGTCGACTGTGCTGCTGGTGTCGCTGGAAGCGCATGACAGATGCTCCAAGCTGGAGCCTTGATGTAGCAGCAGCCCATCCCTGGCAATGCCGGAGTGCGTTGTGGATGACGATGACGTCGTCGAAGCGGTCAGGGACGTTTGCATGGGTGGCAGTGTGCATGTTGTTGAGGAGCATGAATCGGTCGATGAACTGTGTGAATCGTCTTCGCCTGCAGCATAAACTAGGTCATCACTGGAGGACTTGAGCCCAAAGCGACGACTGAGCTGATGAAAGAATCCCATGTTGCGCTCGTAGCGCGGTGAACTGTGAGCTGATGACATGGGCGACAGGCTGGCCTCTTTGTGACCAACGTTGCAGCTTCTGTTGCTGCGTGGATGATGATTATGTCGCTGCAGTCCCTCCTGCGGCATGTCTATGAAGCAAACACGGGCGGCCATTTGAATTTTTTTCCTTAAAAATATTTCTAATTTGTTCTATGATCGTTTGTTGCTAAATTTTGTTTGTTGCTGCATTGATTTAATTCAAACACAAGCGGTAAATAATAATAATTGTTATTTTTATAAATTTTTTTTTAAATTCTGTTTTTGTTATTGAATATTTTTCGCGGATTTAACTTTTTAATAATTTTTCTGATGTTCACTTTCTACTTCCTTTTAATTTTTATAGTAATGCAATTTAAAGTCTTCCTTTCAATTTACTTAACCGCTCTTTCTCTCTCTCTTTTGGCTGCTAATTTTTTCTTATAGTTTAACAACAGTCTGGCTTATTTGTCACTTTTAATCAGAACCTTGTTGCACCCACGTCGCTCCTTTGCGAATGGAAACTTCTGCTAGTTGCGGCTTCTTTTTATAGTCTCCGCACAGCAGGTGCTGCATGCTGCAAAGCGTCGGCGCGTTCGTTGAATTCCGTTCTCGCACTATGCTGTTTGCTCTCCGATGAACGTGTTTAGTTTGGTTGCTTTTGTGCGTTTCCTGCTCTTGTCATAGGGATATGCGGCGCCTTTTAGGTCAATGTCCTTTAAGTATAGCTGCATTTATTTATCGTCGCCATCTCTCAAACTGAAGGCTGCAAAGTGCTGCAGTTGCGGAAGTGCTGCAAGTAAACGAGTGAGTGTGAGCGAGAAAACTTTTTGGTGGGTTTTAAGGCCATTTTTTGCCTGAAATTAATGAAACAATCTTGATTAATTTGATATTTGAGGGGAATTACAGTTTCCGAGGCGCCAAGATCTGCGTTTTTTTTTTAAAGTTTGACCTATATGGAATGTTTGTGTACCATTAGAAAGACAATTTAAATATAATGAAGATAAAAAATAAATTTTTTTAATCCGGCCTCGCTACAGGCGGTCTTTTTGCATTTTATCATTCTTAGCATGAAACCGTTTTATCTCTAAAAATTTAGTTATTAAATAAAAATATCATATATTCAAAGCTGAAATAATGACTTGTCATTTAATGTATAATATGTTCAACTTTTTTAATTCTTTTTCTTCATTTTTGATGTATTTCTCATTTTTGAAGGCATACTAGGTTGAACAGTTGAATTAAATGGCTTTTTATTTTCTACTTATAGTTCATTTTGAGCATACAGTTTTGATGTACTCATGGCCAAAATAAGATTCACGAAATTAACGATACATAGATAAGTTATCGATTTTCTGTTAATTTTTTTTACTTGGTAAATATTCATTTCATCATAAAATGAGTTTATAGCCATATATAAAGAGAAATGAATTTACAAAACGAAAGCTTGCTATCAAGTTGGGAATAAATACATATTAGTTTCAGAGCATACATAAGCAATTCTCCTCATTGTTTGGAAGGTTGGAAAAAACTTAATTTCTTTGATGAACGATTAGTTCAAAACAAAAAATCACATGATTATACTTTTCAGCCAAGTATGCATACAAAAATGAAAAAAATACAGCATACAAAGTGGAAAAAAGCTTAACATATTATGCAACAAACAAAATGCCGTTGTGTCAGCCTTGAATATATAATGTCCTTGTTCCATCTTAATAACGGAATTTTTAAAAAATAACGGTTTTATGCAAAAAATATATTCTATTATACAGAAAGACCGTATGTAGCGTCACCGGGTTCAAAAAAATGTAGTTTTTTAAGTTTTAACTTGAAGATATGCATATATACTTTTGGGTGGTATCCGAATCAATCAGATCGGTCAAACATTAGCAAAGATACAGCCGAATTTTCATATAGGCTTATATGTTATATATATGAATATTTCCGAAAAATCGATAACTAATCGATGTATCGATAATTACTTTAGTGAATCTTATTTTCTGAAATAGTACTCTAAAATAACGTTTTCAGATCTTGGCGCGCACAGTGGCTGAAAGGTTTAAATAAATACCAAAATTCAAGTTCTCTTTTGGTAAATTTTTTATTTACATCGTTTACAAATTTTCCAACTAGCATTTATTAAGCTGGGCCGATTTGCAAACCTATTTTGGCTAGGCTATTTTCGGATCGGTCATGAAATGTTATTAAAAAAAGGGAGCGAAAGGGGTACACTTTACCCTATCACATCTTCAATTTTCTGCATTTTCCCCTTAGGATTTTTTTTGAAAAAAATGTTTGTGTATAAATGTGCACAGCTAGAGCAAAACTGATATCTATAGTAATAAAATTAGTTTTCTGTTTGTTTGTTTGTTTGTTTGGCCTTTATTCAAATCTAAACGGCTCAACGGATTTTGCTCAAACTAGGTATACATATTAAGCTTATCCCAACTTAAAATGTTACATACTTGGTTTTTGCCACGCCCCCCCTGAAATTTTTCAACTAACGGTAATTTTGTTATTATAAAACTTTTTTTTATCAGAGATTTTTGTGTATTTAATTTTAAAAATTTTTTTGTTATTTTGACATCAAAAACACTCACATATCTTTAAAATTGGAGAAATTTTCAGTACAACGACTTTTTTATAAAACATCGTTGCCTAAGAATGAGAAAAAAAAGACATGAAAATCAAAGTTTGATCTGTCGATGGAAATATCTCCGCTGTCTATTACTATATTTTATTCAAATTTTTTTTGTTCAAAAGTTCAATAAAAACACTTTGCAAAAATAGGTTGAACTGTACCGTTTAGTCAGTGTATATATGTTGTATGGTTATGTCAAAAATATAGACCTTTTACTCAAAAAATGACTCAAAAATTGTTGTTGTTATAAAAATGAAATCAATTAAAAATTGCACATCTGGCTACTTTTCATATGACATAGCATTTTTTTGCAAAAATTCTTCCAGCTAAGCGCAAAAATTATTTTACTGTTTTTGTCATCAAAACAACAAGGGTACCCCCTTTGATTTTTTTCGCGAAATTTATTTTTTCCAAAATGTTGTTTTTATATTTTTAACAAAAAAGTCAAGTCTCGAAAATATTTTCTGTGAAAAAATTACCCCAATATCTCTTTCCAATCAAAAGTTATGGCTAGAAATTAATTTTTTCTTACAAGTGACTAACGTTTTTTCTGTGAGACAAAAGTGTAAACAACAACAGCTGTTTATGCCAAAAAGAAAATTCAAAAAATGGATTCAGAGACAACCGTTAAATTTATGCTATTAAAAAGAGAAACAAATGTAAAAAAAGAATAGATACAGATCATTGTGGAGCCGTGCATGGCTTTTGGCAAAAAATAGCCCTATGAGCTTAAGAACTCCTGCCTTAGGCCATTCAAACTGAAATAAAACAAGGTATGTTTTTACATTTATGTATATTATATAAGCATTTTATTATAAAACTAACTTTTATGCAGTTTTTCACCATATGAAAAGCAATATTTTATGCAATGAAACATTTAATTCATATAAAAACAAACCGCACATGTTGTTTTTCCTTGATATCAACCCTGTGTAACATAGAAAGTCATAAGAAAATAGAAACAATTCTAAAAATTAATGTGTCTCTGAAAGTCGCAAGACATTATCACAAGACTCTTTTTTTGAGCTTCCACACGATGTGACATTAAATTTGAGACGACTTCTTGGGCATGTCTTAAGACAATGTCATATCGTCTAGAGGCAGCTTTAGAAACGACTGTACAATTTTTCGCATAAAAAAAGGAATTCTGAAGATTTAAGAAATCGCATCAACTATCAGACTCAGTTTATTTTATTTTTTATTTTAGACACAAACCTTTTGTTATTTTTCAACTAGAAAAACTACCAAAAAATGTAGAAAGATTGGTGTCCATTTTCCTTTTTTTTACAAATTTGATTTCCATAAGCGAAGTGCAAGTAACATGTTTACCAGTAACCAGTAAGTTCAGTTTAGAACTAATAAACAGTTTTTGATTGTGACAGTGATAAAATTATTCCTTCGTTAAAAAAGCACGGTAAATTTTTGAACTTATATTTTTATAGTGATCTCAAACTTAAATTGAACATTTTTTTTTATAAAATTCCAAAATTGAAAAAAAAAAAACATTAAATCGAGAAGTGTATATTAAAGTGTTTATATAAATTACTCTCGAGTAACACCGGGTATAACAGCTAGACACAAATAAAATCCAAGTTCCCGATTTAACTGTAACAATGGTTTTATCTTATGGCTGAGGTCAGCTCAGCCGTGCCAGGATCGAGTGAAAGATCCACAAACTTTCATCAAATGAGAACGCAGTTGGTGTTGGTTTAATATTATAATTTTGTATTTTATTGATATATTCTCCTTAAAAATACTTAATGCAGCGTAACGTCAGCAGTTTGGGTAACAGTGAATGTAAGCGGTCGAATGGTCGGAGGTTGTAGGTCCAGCTGGCGGCAAAATCGGTATTTGGTTAATCGGTAAATCGGTGAATCGGTAATTCGGTAGATCGGTATTCGGTAATCGGTGGATCGGTAAATCGGTGAATCGGTTATCAGCAATCGGTAATTCTGTAATCGGTAGATCGGTAAATCGGAAGATCGGTATTCGGTGAATCGGTGAATCGGTAATCAGTATTCGGTAGATCGGTAGATCGGTATTCGGTAATCGGTAGATCGGTAAATCGGTGAATTGGTGAATCCTGCCTGGGCCCCTAAAGCGAAGATCGGTATTCGGTAGATCGGTAAATCGGTGAATCGGTGAATCGGTGAATCCTGCCAGGGACCCTAAAGCGAAGACTCGTGTCCTGAAAGAATCTGAAGTAATGCTCGTATTTAATATTTTTAGAGACAATCATGGTGGAAAAACCTCTATGAAGTTCGCACCATGCAAATATATATAATCAATAAAGAATTTAATAAAGGTATACCGACTGCGTTGGACGAACCAAAGACTGGTTCTCACCGCAAGTGCGACATCTAAAACAGGTACTCAAAGGGAAGAACCAGCAGGCTGGCTCGCCATTGAGCTACTGCGGCCGAGATAAAATAAACAAAACAACAAACAAAAGTATGCCGACTGCGTTGGACGAACCGGAGACTGGTTCTCACCGCAAGTGCGACGTTTCGAACAGAGACTAAAAGGGAAGAATCAGCAAGCTGGCTCGCCATCTAGTCCCGGCGCCAAAACCCAAGCAAACCCCCTTTAGAGTATGCCGACTGCGTTGGACGAACCACAGATGGTTCTCACCGCCGGTGCGATATCTCAAACAGAGACTCAGAGGGAAGAACCAGCAAGCTAGCTCGCCATTGAGTCACTGCGACCAAAAATGTAGAGTATGCCGACTGCGTTGGATGAACCAAGTATTGGTTCTCACCGCCGGTGCGACATCTCAAGCAGAGACTCTAAGGGAAGAGCCAGCAAGCTGGCTCGCCATAGAGTTACTACTTCGAGCTTACCTGAAGTAATGCTGCTTTGGTTGGTTTTGTGTCGCCCTTTTATTCGATATGGACAGAAAATCAGTTGGGAATTATACGTTCAGTTTTGTCTTTGGCCTGCCTGGCTATGCATAGATAGGTATTAATTAGTAGCTTATGCAGTAGTGCGGTTGTGTGTAGTCAATTAGTTTTATTGGGTAGGTATGTAGCGTGTGTTTGTTTCTATGGTCTGGTGTCGTAGTGCGGTTGTGTGTTATTGCTGCTTTAATAATAATAAGTAGAAATATTTAAGTAATACAATATGAATATATATATCGATAATATTTAATATTATAGTTTACGTAGTGTATGAAAATATAATATTTGTAACGTCTTTATATTTATAATAATAAGTAGAAATATTTAAGTAATATAATATGAATATATATTAGGGCGGGTCAAATTCTGGCTCAGCGAAATTCGTAAAATACATGTAATTTCAAGACTTTTTCTCCACTACAGCATATACAAATTCTGAAAAAAAGCTGTACGGACTTTCGTAAATAGATTCATACACATACATTCATACACTCATATTTTATAATTGAGAACAAAATCTATTTACGAAAGTTCGCACAGCTTTTTTTCAGAATTTGTATATGCTGTAGTGGAGAAAAAGTCTTGAAATTACATGTATTTTACGAATTTCGCTGAGCCAGACCACCAAAAAATTCGTCCATACAAATTGACCCGCCCTAATATATATATACATCGAAATTATTTAATATTATAGTTTATTTAGTGTATAAAAAGTATATAATATTTGTAACGTCATGTTACATAACTTAAAACCGGTCTCACATTTATATGTTTTTATATGCAAATTTACTGTAAAAAACTCCTTAGTAAAAAATTTCACAAAATTCAAGGTATAATATTTTTTAGAATTCGTGTCATTCATTTATATTTTTGATATTAACAATCCAAATTTAATTGAAATTTTTTGTAGTTTCAGTACAGATGTTCAACTTAAATTAAAAAGCCGTAATGGTCAAAAATACATACGCTCCAACGATAAGATTATACCTTGAATTTTGTGAATTTCTTTCTATAGGAATTTTTTACGATAAATTTTTGTATAAAAACGAACAAATGTGAGAGTGAGTTTTGGTCAAATCGGGTGCGATGATTTCATTTCTGGCATCAGTTTTGTTTAAGCAGTGCACGTTTATATACAAAATTTTTTGAAAAAAATTCCTAAAGAAAAAATTGACAAAAATTATTTGCTTGAATTAATTTTTATATTATGATTAATAATGCAAAATAGTGATATGAGAAATAATATGATATTAAAATTCATTACTATGTATGATATGAAGATGTTAAACTGTATTGTTTTTGATAGAAATATTTGTATATTTTGCTAATGAAATTATATTATTAATGAAATATTTCAATTATTTGGCTAAGTGAAGGTGGAAAGTTTCATTGCACTAAATTGATTTCGAAGAGCTAGTACCCGTATACATGCCTTTGAATGCCTCTGAATTGAGCTCTTCACTAAAAAAATAAGTTTCACATGAATTGCAATCTCAGGTACACAAATAATATTTGGAAAAACTATATGTTAATTTAATAATTTTTTTTTTAAATATATACCATATCTTTCAATGAAGAATAAAAACTACATTAAACAAAATACTTTTTAGAAAACTCTTACTTGGGTAACATATTTAATAATCCGAACAGAAAGTTATTGTGAAATTCAAAATAAAATTAATTTTTAATTATGTAAATAAGACTGAGTTCCTAAAGGCAATTATGTAATACACCACTGTGTTTTATTTTGAATTAGTCCGAAGCTTATTTACTAAAACTGCGCAACTAAACTACTTTCAAGAGTATCAAGAAAATTGCACAGTTTTCGTAATAAAACTTAACACCAATTTAAAATAAAAAACACATTTTAGCATTTACATACCTAAATACGATAAATGGTTTAGAATTCTATAATTCTTACATTGCAATACTAGAATATATTTGAAGAGACTTTAAGGATTCTAAAGTGTGTTTCTCAGTCGAATTGCCGTTTGATTCTTTGGTTTTTTAAATGAATAGCAAATTGCCTAAAGTGAGTTGAATTTTACAAGTTATAGAAGTACTTGTAAGTGATTTAAGATATATAGAATATGGAATATATTGAGTATATATGAAGTATTTTTAATTAAAATTTGGTGAATTTCCTCAAATTTATTTTGATTGCAAACATGATGCTTAAAAGTTTTAAGAATCAGTAAAAATTCAATGCAAGAATTTAAGAAGTGCTGAAGAGGAAGAAATACATTTTTTAAATGACTTTCTTCCCAAATTTAAAACAAAATGGGTAAGATGGCATCGTATAAAAACATTTTTTCTAACAAAATGAGCAATAGCTACAAAAGATTTTTAGTTTAATCAGCCGTGAAGGACCTAGCTGTTCGAGTAATGTCAAATGTGGTCAGGATTTATGCCCGCTCACTATGAAACGTTTTAATAATTTCGTTTTTTAATTTCCGTTTGGCTGTTGCACTGTGTTATTGACCATTCAAAGCATACAAAAGAAATAGTAGAAGCTATCATCTTATTTTCTTTAATTAATTTTTTTAAAAACATTTATTAACTAGGAAATTTTATAAGGATCTAATGGTAAATTAAATTTCTTAAAGAAAATATTTTTCCTGATGAGATGATTTAAAAGCTCATATATTCAACCTCTCTTAGTTGTTGTTTATTGTATAACTATTTAATTCAGTTATCAAACTGACGGCATTCCAGGTGTTCACATTCAAAATAACTAAATATACGCCAATACTGTTAAAAATATTATTAACAACCCTATAACCCTCTGGCCAAATAACAATTGTTAACAAGTATTTTTAATATTTCTATGTGTTTGTTGTAATTTTTTTTTTATTTCAAAACAAAATCTGATGCTCAAAAATTATAAATTTTGACAAAAATTGTCAACTAGTTTTCAGATATTGACAATTTCATTAAAATTTTTTTTTTGAGTGTCAAATTTTGTTTTGAAAACAAAAATTAGAACAAACACACAGAAATATTAAAAAATACTGGTTAACTATTTTCATTTTGCCAAAAAAGGGCTGTAAATCTATTTGACTTGAATTTCAAACTATGATCAAAATAAGATATAAAATTCATAACAAGCAATAACATCCATTCAAAACTATTCAAATTTCCTTGTCATGAAATGTGATTGGAACATCTTTAATTAGCTGAAAGAAAAATGTATTTTCTTTGATTCTAACAGCCCTATTCTGGCAAATTAACAATTGTTAACCAGTATTTTAATATTTCTATATGTTTGTTGTTTTCAAAACAAAATTTGAAGCACAAAAAAACAAAATTTTTGAATGAAATTGTCAATAACTGAAAAGCAGTTGACAATTTTTATTAAAATTTATTAGTTTTGAGCTTCAAATTTTGTTGTGGAATTAAAAAATTAAAACAAACACATTGAAATTTTCAAAATACTGGTTAACAATTTATTAATTTGCCAGAATAAGGCTGTAAGCAACGGAATTAGATTACGTATGCAAGTCATCTATTTATGCTACACGACCTCTGCTCACTTTATTACATTGCTTTAAAGTATGTAATTACCTTTGTGCTCACTTTATCACATTGCTTTAAAGTATGTAATTACCTTTTTTAACTGCTGCTAGTATCACACTCACAACCAGCACTAATTTGTGGCAAAACACATGAGGTTCACTCAACTTTTTTGTAATAATAACACCGTGCTCTCTTTTGCACCCCTTTTTCCCCTCTGTATTTTATAACTTCAACGTTTTTCACTTAATTTTGATGTGAGAAAACTCGCGTTGACATTTTTTTACCACTTTACCGAACATTTTAGAACAAACATTTTTTTTTAGATAAATAGCTCAGAATCAAAAATTACTCAAGATATACTCTCATTTTCATGTTGATAACTCTAGAATCATTAGGATTTTCATTTTTGTTTCTTCAGCGCAGTTATTTCTGTCATTCTGGCCAACAATTTTGCTGAACAAATAAAAATGAAAAATCGCTTCCAGTGGGTCTTATCGAGTGAGACTTACAAAAAGTCTATCTTAAAGTCATGGCGTATGAGTAACATTAATAAGTTTAGTATTAGAGTGGACCTTTTTTGAAAAGAACAGGACAGGGGCTCAAACTGTTCAATTTGATGAAAAAAAGCAAAGCAAAAATACAACAACAAATGTAAAATTATGAAATTGAGAAAAACTGAGAAATTGACACTTCAAATCTCATCGCCCCTGTGGTGCAGTGCGTTAGTGCGCGCTTGCACGGGTATCACAAAGATTTCTGATGAAGCCTTTAGCCTGGCCGAAATTGCAATAAAATCAGCTAGTGATTTTTTTCTTTTCATATTAAAAACTTTGTTGTTGTTGTTGTTTCTTTGGAAAGATTCGTTAGAACAATTAATTGTTCTAACTTTGATCTTAAGCTCAATAAACGATTTTTAACTATCAAACAACTAGAATTTGTATTTAAAATAAAATATGATTTAAACTATCAAACATTTAGAATTTGTATTTAAATCATATAAAGTCAACATAATAAATAAAGAAATCATTTAGGAAAAAACTTTAAATAAATATTTTTTTTATTATTTTAATTTGCAACTCCTATTGGAATGAGGCAAAAATTAAGGTTTTTTTGTTTTTTTCCAACATTTTTCGATTTAATCAGGGTATTCACCTCAAATTACTTGAATATTACAGTAGCATGAAATTTATCTCTTTTGAGTTTTACATCGATATTAGTATCATTTTCTACTAAGCTTGGTACGCTGATTCCGAAAATCACATTACTTTCTCTATCAGCCATAGTTTTTAAGATACGCTTCATTGAAAACTTCAGTGATTTTTTAATATATCAAAGCTTGTTCAACCAATTCAACGAGTTAAAGTGCGATAAATTAGATTTAAGTTAAAAAGTTGTTAATAGAATGGTTTCCAAAAACTATATCTTCTGGAAGAAGTTATACCTTCTTGAATATGACAAAAGTCTACTTCTTTGTGCGAAGCTACCATCGAATGGATAGGTTCTTCGCGTTTTGGCATACAATATTAAAAAAAAATTAGCAGGAAGAGCAATTAATTCTTCAAACCGATTCGAATCACAGAACTAAATATCGAAAAAAATCCACCCAAATGGAACATTAAATAATCTTTCAATTGAACTGCTTGGATTTAAATAAAGAGCAGGTTTATCATTAATGTATTTAATGTATTACTTAAAAAGAAAACTAAAACCTTAAGAGTTTTTCTTTCTTTTATATTATGCAGAGATAAACATTATTGCTGTTGTTTTTGTTTCAATAATTTTTTATTCTTTTCAACTTAAATAAACATTAAAATACATAAGAATGTATAACTGCAACTTGTAGATTTCAGTGAAGCTTATCTTAAAAACTGGTGGTGCTAGAGGAAAAAGCAGTACTATTTGAAATCAGCTCACCAAGCTTAGTCGAAAATGATACTAATACCGCTGCATAATTCCAAAAATATATGTATTGTCCCCTGAGTAATTCAAGTAATTTGTGGTGAATACCCTAATTAAACAGAAAAATTTTGAGAAAAAACAAAAAAAAAAACCTTATTAGTGCCTTACTCTAATGGGGGTTGCAAATGAAAATAATTAAAAGATTTTTTTTTCGTACAGGTACTTGTGCGAACTTAAAACCAAGTGTGTTAGGGTTAATATGTAGCCAATGTTGCTAAAATTTTACACGAATTTTGTTTCATCAATTAGAACGGTTTGTTCGAGTCCTTGCCTTGCTCAATGAAATGGCTAGAAATTTTCCCCATAGAAATAAGGTCCACTCCCCAGAAAAAAAAGTTGCTTCCAAAAGAAAGTAAAGTGGAAGGGAAAGTATTAAATTCTATGTCTTCCACTTCCATACCCAGAAGGCATTCTTTTAACATATGCATGTCATAGGGAGAAATGCTTTTCTTAGTATTCTCTAGAAGTGCTTCCAGAAGTTTTTCAATGGAAGATTTATTTGAGCCCTTTAATGAAAGGATTCTCGTAGGTGTTTTCCAGGAAAACTTTAAGAAGGCAGTCCATGGAATGCATTGGCGCCGGAAGTGGGGGCAAGGGGGGCAGTTGCCACCCATTTTTTTAGCTAGATAAGCAATTTAAAAAGAAAACTTCAAAAGTTATTCAAAATATCAGTTTTTTTACAACGATAATATTTTTGTATTATATATTTTCCTCTTCTTTCTTTCTTCTTCATAAGCATGCTTGCGGATAACCATTTTCTTTCTCTGTGTTTGCAAAAAGATAGAACAAAATGTAGAGTTTCTACTGCATACCCACCACTTCAGTTTAAAAGCACCCTTAAGTATGTAGCTTAATACTGTAATATTGTAATCGAAGCCTTCAACGGAAAAATGCCTTCTGAACAAAATCTAAAAATAAAACTAGATCTTTATGCAGATGACTTTGATGGGAGCGACCTCCACGCGCAACTTAAAATGCTGAAGCAATTGCCTGGCCAAACACCTTCAAATTGTAGTGGCATTTTATCCCAATTTGCAAAAAATTTGGATACTGTAAAAAAACTATTAAATTAAGTTGAAAAACTTATTGCTTTTCTTTTGACTGTGCCTGCATCAGCAGCTTCATCTGAGCGTTTTTTTAGTGCAACTTAAAACGTATCTTCGAGCAACTATGACACAGAAACGACTCACTCATGCGGCACTTATACACATTCACAAAGATAAAACCGAAGAATTGAATTCGATGGAGGTGGTTAAAGAGTTTGTTTCTCGCAAGGACAGAAAGAAACATTTTGGAATAGTTTAAATTGATATAACTTTTTGTACCTTATTGCATTTAAACCATGTAAAGATATACCTAGTCTTGCTTTATAAAAGCAACCATTATTTATTATATTTTCATATTACCATATGAAAGATCCTTTAAAGAATGATCTCTAATATTGAAATTGGAAGAACTTTTAAAAATAATGAAATTTTAATATTTTTTATATATTTTTATATTTTTTTTTTTTATTTTAAACTAAAATATAAAATTTGTTTATTCACTTTCATGTTTCTTTGAAGAAATTTTGGTGAACTTTTTTTGCACCACCATTTGTACTGCCCCCCCCCCATTTGTACTGCCCCCCCCAGATGAAATTCGCTTCCGACGCGCTTGATGGAATGATATGGTTTTTGTGGTTAGGGGGGGGGGGGGCGGTTTAAGAAATCTCATGGAAAATATCCTTTTTCGTGATTTTCTCGCGATATTAATATTGGAAATGAGAAATTTTTGGGTTTTGTTGAGAGCTTACAAAAATATCACGTAAAATATCCCTCTTCTCCATTTTCACGGCATTTTAGTGTCGGAAGAAGGAAGTGGTTGGGTTTTGTTGTGAGTTTAAAAAATCCCACGGAAAATATCTAAAACATATATTAAAATTATATACAATTTTTTTTTACTTTAATTGAATTTAAATGCTATTTGAATGTCTTTCAGAAGTGTCTTTCTAGTAGGGAGTAGAAGAGAATGCCTCTTGAAAGCACTTCTTGATAAGGCTAAAAAGAAGCACAATTAGATCTATAGAATGTCTTCTGGAAGCAGTGTCCCTAAAAATGCATGTCACATTTTTAAAAAAAATGTTGTTGGGTCTATTGAGCGTGCACATAGCGTATGCGTAACATTAATTTCGGGCAAAATAAATGCGGCTTGTCAAAGGCTTAAAGACAATTTCAAACTCTTTTCAAATATATTTGTTCAGTAAAATTGTTGGCCAGAACAATTAGAATAACTTTGCTGAAGGTACAAAAATTAATTTTCAATTAATTAAGTAGAAAACGTTGAAACTATATAACATTATATACAGATTTTCGTGCCAAACAGTGTAATGAAACTGAGAGCGTTCTTTTATGATTTTTTATTTTACTGTTTTTATAAAAACCAAAGAAATGATATCTTCGAATACTATAAACCACTAAATTTAACCGTTTAAATGCTGCGGTTTATGGAAATTGGAATTGGGAAAAACACGTGATGTGGAAAATTACGTATGGAAGGCGTGGCAGAAAACACTTTATTTTTATTTTAAAAATTTATTTAAGATTCTAGACGGAATAATTGTTTTTGTGTATGTTCAATAAAAAAAAAATATCGTGTTTTTAATATTTGTGTTGTATGGGAGGTAAGCTTGTTTGTGAATGGATTTCAAAATATTTTTGTATGTGTTCTAATAAAATCAATTCCAACTTAAACACCAAATTTAATTGGTCTACTATAGGGACATAATTATTTTGCTTGAATTAAGCAAATGTTTTGCTTAAAAGCAAATCGAAGAAACTTTTCTCAATCACTGTGTGATTTTAGAAAAAGATTGCTAAATGGAAATCACTCCTCACGTGTTTAGGAAAAAGCAAAATTATATTAAATTCAAGCAAATATTTGCTAAGTTATTATAAGCTCAAATAGCAAATTTTTACTAAGCTCAAGCAAATATTTGCTAAGATATTAGAAACTCAAATAGCAAATGTTTACTAAATTCAAGTAAATTTCTTTCAATCACACAAGCACACGTTTATTCTTAATGAAGAAAACTAGGCGACGATTACATCGCAACTGCGATGGTCGAATGGATAAGCCCGTGCACTTACACTCACGCGGGCGAGGTTCAAGTCTTCGGATAGTTGCAATTTTTCAATTTAATTTAATGTTAATAATTATTTAAGTTTAAAAATATGCTTGATTTCAGCAAAAACTAATCAAAATTTGCTATTCCAATTTATAATAACTTATAATACAAATATTTGCTTGAATTAAGTAGAAATTTGCTGATATCTAGCATAGTTTTGAAGAGGCTGAGATTCAAGCGCAAGTTTTGCTTAACCACAATACAAATTTAGCAAACAGTTTTCTCCGTATATGAGTCCATTTATTTATTGAAAACATTTGTATGGGGCTCACCCACTGCGCGCTGGAATAAGTGCAATTTCTTGTTTCTTCTATCAAATGCGTTGATCGAAATTTGAAAATATTTTTAATTGTGTATTTCTGTAATTTATAATATACAGTGATGTGCAATGAAATGGAGCCACGCACTTGCTGATGATATTACTTAATTAATTTTTTTTAAAACACTTTGCATGCTGTGGAACAGTTCTCCCATGAATATTGCACAGTTGTTTTTGAGTACAATTGCGCGTTTATTTTTCGCAAATCTGTGAAACTGTGATATTGTTAAGTTAAAGGTGCAATCGCGTCGGAAGCGAATTTCATCTGGGGGGCAGTACAAATGGGGGGGCAGTACAAATGGTGGTGCAAAAAAAGTTCACCAAAATTTCTTCACATGAAACATGAAGAAGAGAGAAAGAAGAGGAAAATATATAATACAAAAATATTATCGTTGTAAAAAAACTTATATTTTGAATAACTTTTCCTTTTAAATTGTTTATCTAGCTAAAAAAGTGGGGGCAACTGCCCACCTTGCCCCCCGCTTCCGACGCCAATGTAAAGGTGTGCGTTAAAATAGAGCCAAGCAATATAATTAAAAATTTTTTAGTAAAAAAATATCTTTTTTAGTTAAATGCTCATTTACCGACCTTTTGTTTCAACTTTAAATATTAGTATTGCGGGCTTAGGGTCCAAAATTTTTTTCACTAAATCTCGAAATTTTAATTATAAAATTTACTGTCAATATTTTGACTACCATCAGCAATCATCAGCAGGACAACTGAAAACATTTTAAAATTATATTAACAATACATTAACTTATTTTTATTTCACTCACATATTACAAATTTAAATATTTAGAAATAAAATTTTTTAATTTTTAAATTTTTAAATTAAACACAAACAACTAGAATTTTACTATCACAAACAACTATTTAAACTATCAAACAACTAGAATTTGCATTTAAAATCAAGTATGATTTAAACTATCAAACATTTAGAATTTGTATTTAAATCATATAAAGTCAACATAATTAAACACAAACTTTACAAGTTTTACAAAAACTCCAAGACAATTTGACAAAAATTATGTGAACATCTACTTATTTCGAGCCACTTAGTTTATTTATATGAATTTCCTATATATGCATAATATACATTGTATATAGGAAATTCATAACAAATAAAAATTATAACTTTTTAATAAATATTTTTTAATAAAATTTTATTACAGAACGTAAGAGTTCTCAGTTTTATGATTTAAAAATAAATTTTAGTGTTTCAAACTTTTAGGTCTAAAAATGCTAAGACCCAAGCACTGGGAAAAGCCAAATGGAAATACCCAGTATTTAGTAATAGAAATAGTTCAAAGAAAATTTTTGAGAACGCATTAAAGTTTACACAAAAAAACAGAAAGCAGCTGGAAACAACCCGAAATAAGTACCAGTTTGCAAAGACGAATCCCTTCCGCTCTCAAAAAAAAAAAAAATAAAAAATATTCCTTGGACGTGGACAACATTTTAATAAAAAACGGATTGAAGGCTAAAGCTGCTCGGTTGGTACCATTCCTGACCAAGGTTAATGTCCGCAAGCGATTACAAGTCGCAAAGGATCATGCTGATTGGCCAACGAGCAAATGGCGAAGAATTCTTTGGTCAGATGAAACCAAAGATAATTTATTTAACTCAGACCGAGGCAGCCTTTCTGTAAGAAGACCCCCCAATACCGAATTCCTCCCTCAATACATACTAAAAGTGGTTAAATATGGCGGTGGGATCATAATGGTTTCGGGGGTGTTTCTCATATAATGGCACAGGGCCCTTATTTCGCATCGAGGGAAAGATGGATGCTTTACCAGGACTTTGAGTTAAACCATTTTGTCGTACACAGAGTTTAATATGCCGCTTCGATGGGTGTTTCAGCAGGATAACGACCCGAAAAACACATCGAAGTGGGAAAAAGTACATTTTAGACAGAAAAAAAAATCGAAGTTTTAAGCTTTGCCCACAGTCGCCAGACCTTAATTCTATCGAAAATTTATAGCGAGAGGTTAAAGTGGCTCTTAGAAACAAACATCCAATCAACAAAAATGATCTTTGGAGGTTAATCAAGGACGCATAGATGAAAATTCCAGCGAGAAAATGCCTTGACGTTGCTCAGCAGTTATCAGAAATAATGGATACTCCACAAAATATTGAAATAGAAACAATAATATTTCAAAAATTTCTATTGATTATATCATGAAATTTTAAATTTTTTAATCACACGTCATGGCTAAAATTAAGTAACTACTTCTGGCTCTATTTCAAGTCACAACTGAAAGAGGACATATCATTGAATTTTGAATTTGTTCGTTTATGTTTCACACTTAAGTTACATTAATTAATTCACTGATGTGAATTAAATTAATTAACCTTTCTTACCTATTAAAAGAAAAAGTTACAAATGAAAAGTTTTCTAAGATTTGTTGATTTAAATAATTTCATTGGAGATCACTTACGTTTGGGCACAAATAAAAGTTTTATTCCAAAAAACCAAACTATATTTGCTGCTGGTTTTTTGTAGTTTTATTTTATCTTATATGCAAAAATGTAGTTTGTTAAAAAAAAAAAAATTTCAGAAATTTAAAAGAGAATTTTATGCTTTTATACAAAATAATTTATATACAGCGTCTGTTCTGAAACTCAATTAATCTTGATCAATGAGTAAGCCAATTGAAATAAGCGCCATCACAAGAACAAAAGCAGTGCATTTCTAAAAGGAATTACATACAACAAACTAAAGAAGTCAAAGCAATAATAATGGCAGCCGATCAACCCGTTAACAACACGGTTCAATGAGAGGGTAAAGTTCACTGATATCTTTAAGGAATCCATCAGTCGTTTTTGCTGTTTTCGCTGTTTCCTTGATTGTTTGTTTTGAAAAGTGCTTTTCTTTTAGAATGAGGAAAATAATTCTTTTAGTTATCTATACTCAAGTTTTTTTGTTTTCTTTTTATGATTGTGATTTCTTTACACCACAAATATATGTACTGTATCGGGTGAGTGAGCTTGTAAGCTTGTTTGGTAGCTGGATACCATTGACATCTTGTTTTGCTGCTTGTTGCACAACACAACAAAAATGTTTTTTCCTGCAGCTGAGCAGAGCATTATATCCTTTATTTTCTATTTTTGTTTATAGACTACGGGCAAAAATCTTTGAAGTTACTAAGAAAACAAATGAAAGATATTTCGTGATAACTCTTGAAAAAATTTAAATATTGCAAAATTGAGAAAAAAGGCAAGAAGAAAAAAGCTATGCAAATAGTCCGAGATTCAGATTTCAACACATTTAAACATTTTACGATATTGTGGTGCCTTATCACCACATAAATCACACTCAAAAATAAAATATTACAAATCACATTACACATTAGAAAATATACTTTACTTTAATTTATGAAATAAGTCAAAATAATTATTTTCATCAATGTAAAATTTTTATAATCAAAAAAAGTTTTTAAAATTTTCATTCTAATAATTAATTATTAAATAATTAATTATTAAATAATTAAATAATTAATTATTAAATAATTAAATAATTAATTATTAAAATACAGCATATGTAAAATAAAAAATAAGACGGCATTTATAAATAACTAAACTAAGGACCAACCCCAACAATATTGTATCACGATTCATCAATATTGTATGTTAAACGTTCAGAAAATATTGCGGTATTGCGATATAGCAGGCGCCTTAAGGTTTGATTATCCAAACGTAATGTGAGGTGGCTCAGCGGGACGTAGTGTAGTGCGACGTTGCTAAAGGGATAAACGAATAACGAAATCGTAGTCCAACGTAGTGCAGGCGCCAATTTGCAACCCGCAGAAAATTTGTTATAAAGGAACTCGTTTTTTTTCTAGTAGGCTTATTAACTTCTCCTTTTCAGTAAAAGACTTCATTCTTTCCTATATATTACTAGCTGAACCCGGTGTGCTTCGCTACCCCCTCGTTATAATATAATATTAAAAGTATTTATATATTTACATAAATTTATTTATTTAATTTTAATTTAATTATTGCAATGCTTCTCCCCTTTTTTTGTTGTAATCCAATTATAATTCAGCACTGAACAGCATGTAATTTGCTTCATGCTCCCCCTTTTTATTTTTAGACCAATCAAAAAACAGCAATTATACAATCAGCTGCCGCCGTTGGTAAAAAAATGCCCAAGATATGACGATTTTAAATTTTGGATTATATGCGCAAGGCCACGCCCCTTTGTCCACTCACAACTTTATATAGTCAAGAATTAATTATTTCGTAAGAATATCCTGTTGTGAAAATTTAATGGCGATCGGTCCAGTAGTTAAGACTATATTACGATTTTTAGTTTTCTTGAAAAGGGGCGTGGTACACCCACTTTTCTCTTGGTACGTATTCCTAATTATGCCAATACCATATGTACCAAATATCATCGACGTAGGTCAAAAAATGCCCATAATATGGCGATTTAAATTTTTGGGTTATATGGGCTGTGCCACGCCCCTTTGTCCAATAAAACTTCATATAGCCTATTATTCCTTTCAGAGTCATAGTAACATGCTGTGAAAGTTTCAGGAAGATTGGTCCAAAGGGTTGGCATCCTATAAAGTATAAACAAACAAACAAACAAACAAACAGACAGACAGACATTCATTTTTATATATATAGATTCAAAGCAGATTAATTATAATTAAAGTAAAATGCGGCGAAAAAGGGGGATTTGGTAATAAAAAAATCTATGGCTACCTTACCTGTAGATAAAAAGTATATAAAACTTTAGGTAAATACATATTACAAAAAAAGTATTTTGTATAGCAAACATTGTTAGTGGTATAAGTAAGTATCTGAATTAAAAAAGGGGCGGTGAAGTGGGCGTGGTTCATAGTAATATGGCGACGTTAACAGTATTAAGAGCAATATACTACCAAATAAAAAATAATCCGTTGGAAGGAACAAATTTGTACAGAGAAAAAAGTTTAAAACTTAAATTTGGCGTGAAAAGGGGCGTGCAAGGGGGCGTGGCGTAAGAAATGTTTATTTCTACCTCGCCTGGAGTATAATGTGTATACAATTTGAAGTAAATCTGTTAAAACTATATGGGAGCAATTACATAATTTTAAAAAAGTGGGCGTAAAAGTGGGAGCGGTCGAAAAAATACCCTATTAATCATGCCAGAGTCCCAGTTAAATGCTGTGAAAATTTAAGGAAGATCGGTCCAGAGGTTTGGTCTCCTATAAGGTACAAACAAACAAACAAACAAATAAACAAACACACATTCCATTTTATGGGGCTGCCCATTTTATTTTTAAATAAATCAAAGAAACCACAATTTTTTGTCTGCTTGTCATAAATATCATTTAATTGGGTTCAAGTAGATTTGCTTACATTATTTCTTGAATATGATATCTCGTAAATGGTCGCCATTGGCCTCTACGACATATTGTGCCCGTTTTGCAGCATTTTCCATGGTTTTCTTCAACATTTCGATGGGAATGGCGGTTATTTCTTGACGGATGTTGGTTTTCAGCTCTTCTAGGGTCTTTGGCTTGTTGACGTAAACCTTTGATTTCAAATAACCCCACAAAAAGAAGTCTGGAGGCGTTAAATCTGGTGATCTTGGCGGCCAATCGAAATCACCATTTTTTGACATCAAACGGCCAGGGAACAATTGCTTCAAAAAATCGATTGTAGTGCGGCTTGTGTGTGGTGGCGCGCCGTCTTGTTGAAACCAGTAGTGCCTGATACGCTTTCGACGAACGATTGGCATAAAAAAATTGTTTATCATATCGCGATAACGCTCCTGATTGACAGTAACTCTGTGGCCATTATCATCTTCGAAAAAGAACGGCCCAATGAGCATTTTAGCACAAACGCCGCACCAAACATTGACTTTTGTATCGTGAAGAGGCACCTCTTGAATCTCTTGTGGATTTTCAGTGGCATAAATACGGCAATTTTGTTTGTTTACCGTTCCGTTCAACTGAAAATGAGCTTCATCGCTCATGATAATTTTATGCCAAAATTGCTCGTCTTCTTCAGCCATTTCGATGACTCTTTGGGCCCATTCCAATCGACGTGGCTTATCGGTAGGCAACAATTTGTTTACCAATTGAATTTTGTACGAAAACAAATTCAAATCAACACGTAAAATGCGTTGTAAAGTGGATCGGGGAATACCGAGCTGCTGAGAACGGCAATTTTGGGATGTTGTTGGTGACTGCTCAATACTGGCTCGTACGGCTGCAATATTCTCATCCGATCGCCTTGGTCGCTTTTTATTTGGCCTCTCTGGGTTACCAAGAGTATTACCAGTTGTAAATCTTTCATACAAACGATAAATTGTTTTCTTGGAAGGCGCACTTTTCACTTTATTTATTTTTTTGAAAGCACGTTGAGTTTTCACTATTGACTTGTTTTGTTGAATGTAAATTTCAACAATTTTAGAGCGTTCGCGTGGCGTGTACTGTTCCATTGTAAACATTTGCTTGGAATGACGCTTCAAACGCGGTATGTCATTAGTCGATTTGGCATCACTGCGGAAAGTTACAGTGTTGCCAGATGGGCGCTTCGAATAAGGGCTACCCTGTATATATAGATTAAAATTTTGAATTTTATTAAGTTAATCAAAACTTTTCGCTTGTCCCACAGCTGTTGTACTGTCATAAATCGTAACGTGGCGTAGAAATCTACAGACTTCTACGCTGCGTCCCGCCAAATTACGATTTCGGTTACGACTTGTTCACATTTATCATTACATAGATTTTAACTTGACACTTGACAACTTCGCGCTATGTTTCCTTGATATCTGAAAATAAATTTATAAATATTTTAAATCTTATAAAATTGTCATTTAAGCGAAAAAATACTGTATCAAGAAGTTGGTTCGCTTTGTTTTAATACTTAAGCGGAATTTAGCTAGTTATTTCACTTAGGGCCGTTTTCTCAATCGGTTAAGTAACCGCCGGTTAAGTCATTAATTGTGAATTTTTCAATTGTGAATACGCTAAACTGCATTTCAGCAGTTTACGCTTGTTTGTTATTTAATTTTTGATGTAAATGTTGTAAATATCTAACAAGGATTAATTAATAAATAATTTAAAAACGCAACAGAGTGCCGAACTTCAGTGCATATGAAGAAAGTGCATTACTCTTCCACGTAATCACGCCTATGCGCATATGTCCTTTTTATGTTTTGGATCGAATTCAAGTAAGAAAAAAACGAAATCCTCGAAATTCTATCCATTTTTAATTATAAAATATATAATTATTTTTTACGCTACACAGCTGTTCTTTCGATTAGCAACTAACCGGAACCTCAACTTGCCGTTAACTTAACCGGCACTTAAGACCTAACCGAACATTGAGAAAATGCTTTTTTGCTAACCGCCAGTTAAAGTTCCGATTAGTGCCTAACAGCACACTGAGAAAACGGCTCTTAATCCTCAAAACGAAAACCAAATTTTTACACTAGCGCTACAAATTTAAATTTTGCAAAAAAAAAAAATCTTACGTCAACACAAAACTATAAGGCCACAAACGATTGACGCACATTCTTCAAACATCATTTGTCACTTTAAACGCTTAGCTTGTTTATCTAACTTTTAATTGCTGTGGAATTTTTTCAGTTAAAAAACGAATTCACTGACTCTGTGGTATGAATGATATTGATATCTTTGCACGATAAACAAATATCAATAGCTGGCTGGAACTGTTTTTTATGCGTGGGTACAATTTCATGATGTTTGACCATACTGCAGAGTCACTGAAGGGTTCATTGACTGCCTTGTGTGACTCGCGCTGTGTCAGGCAGTCGACAACCGGGGGCTTCGAACATTGAAATCTGGTTGCTGGCAGCTAATCAAATTTGAATATCACCTGAACATATTTGCATGCTGTTGTCGTAGGAAAATTTCGACTCAAATAAGAATACATTTTAAATAGTTTTAAAAATATTTAAGGCATTGAATTCAGTGACAGAGCATTTTTTACAATATTTTCATATGAAATATTTAATTTTTGTGAATTATGTATATTCGTCAAAAATATATATCTTATAGTATGATGTCATGGTATCCTTATCCAGGTAGCATAGACAATTGTTCTGTTAACCATCTCCGATCAGAAAATATACTTACAAAGAAAGCGCTCACAATTTTTAATGGCCGTATTCAGCGGAGTCAACTGTTTTGAACTGTTATGATAGCGATAGCTTAGTGAGCGATGTTTTTCTCTGAATGTGCTGTTATTCTAAATGTCAGAAATGTTGTAAATTATTTAATTTAATTATTAAATTATATAAATAATTTAATTGCAAAGGCTTCACACTGAAATAAGGTGCGATTATTCAGTGTTAATTAATTTAACAGCACAACAGTTGCCAATTGTTGACTCCGCCGAATGCGACCATTGAATTTTTATAATGTTTGTTTTGGGCACTTTCTTCAATTTTGGCTTTGCTTCACTAACAGCTGTTTATTGATAGGACAGCTGTTTATTCATGCTAACCATAGCATGAAGAAGAGGAAATAAGCAACTGGTCTGGCAGACGTTGTTCTGCGCCTACCTATCTTCAAAAATATGGGTGAAGTTTTATATGTCGTGTTGTGTAAATAGTAATGTAATTAGCTTGATAACAGTGCTACCTATCAGCCTATAGGCATGAACTATTCTCTCGACAAAACAAATATATTGCGCAAATATTTGTTTGGTCTGAGCAATATTTTCAGTAAATCTCTATCTGAGGGAAATTTTCTGAAGTGTTGGAAAATTGCCTCAATCAGCCCTTTCAAAGCTGGTTATAAAAAGTAATGTGACAAACTACCGGCCAATCTCAAAGTTATCTAATGTTTCCAAACTCTTTGAAAGTGTTGTTTAGTTGAAAATAAGTTGTTTCATTAAACTTTACGTCTGCTCTGAACAACATGGTTTTGTTGCTGGGCAGTCCACGGTTTCAAACCTGGCTATTTTCTCCGACTACTGTGTATCTTCACTTGCATCTGATAATGAAGTTGATGTCATTTGTACCGATTTTTCCAAAACGCTCAACAGAGTTTCTTATAAATTGTTACTCTGTAAACTATGAAAGATAAGATTTCATTCATCTTTTTTCGTATCGGACAGGATATGTTTGGTCTGTATCAAGGTTCATTTTTAAGGTTGTGTACTTGAGAGAAATGTACTCTTTTTCCGCCTTTGCTTGAACTATCACTGTGCTTTTCTTTGTTCTATGCATTAATTTTCTTTATTTCTTTTCATCCATTCTGACAGTTCGACCGAGCTTGCTCTCAAGTGCCACAACCCTACAAATGAACCTTGTTGGTTTGTATAAATAATTTTAAATCATTGGAGCGAGCGAACGAGGCTCCCATGGAACAGCATGTTTGAAAAATGTTAAAAGGAGCATATCTTCTAAATGGATAGACCGATTTTAAAATTTTTGACGTAGAATTACGTCTTACAGCGCGGTTTGTATGGGGGTCATTTTCACGAATTTTTTCAAAGTGATATTTGACACTTTGGGGTATACCTACAGCCTTTAATATTCATCGTACAAAGAAAAAAAAAACTGCCAAAATATCAGTTTTAGTGGGAATAAAACAAATATCTAATAAAATAGCAAAATCGAAGAAGATGAAAAATTCATATATTCGTATGAGAAATGCACAAGCTGCTTAGCTGCAGTAGGTGCTTATGCTGTTTTTAAGGTTCTTGTTCTTGTTGTTGTTGTGTTTGCTTGTTTGGTTCGTAATCACGTCGTTCGTTGTTGTGCTGCTTTTGTTGTTGTTGTTGTTGTTTGTAATTAATATGTATGTAAAACATACATTCAGTATTTTTTGGCGAACGGGTGAAAAAGAGAGGGAATAAAGACAAGAACAAACGACACATCAAGCGAATATGACATAAATTTCAATTCGATTCTTGCTAAATATAAAAAAGGACTTTACAATTATATAGAGAACGGTTTAAAGGTACAAAAACATGTCGTTTTCATACCAGCAAATCAGACGCTGCCGTTTTAAGTACCGTTTAGCTGGCACAGTAACATTCATGGCTTGTTGGGTTGTAATGCAATAGAGAATACTGATGCATGTAGCTAGAGAGCCAGTATGTGGCTACAAAAAAATGTACTACTACTAGTCAAGGTTGCCAGTTAAAATTTAAAACAATTCCGACAAAAAATTACCTTTTTCACAATAACATTAAGTAAATACAACAAAAATTACCATTGTAAAGATAAACAAACAAGTTTCTACCGCAATAAAAAAATATCAAAAAAAAATCTCACGATCATTAAAAATTACCACAAAAATACCACGTGTTTTAAAAATACCACCACGAATTCCCTATGCTTTTAAAATTGCCACAAAAAGCTCATTCATATTAAAAATACCACAATAAGTCCCATATGCACAAGCAATTTAAAAAAAATTTAGAAATACCACAAAGAAACTTTGCTTACAAAAAAAGAAAAAAAAATGTAAGAAGAATATTACCAATTTCCCACGGAAATTCAAATAATACCCCGCTGAATTTTCACGTCAATTAAAAAATACCACACTGAATTTAAAAATTTAATAGGAATTCCCAGAAACAAAAATTCCTAAGGGCAATTCAAAATTACCACGAATGGGATTTTTCCAACATAACTGGCAACGTTGCTACTAGCTGCTGATATTGTTGTTTTGGTTCTGCATGACTGCAAAGGGCCGTTTTTCACTCGGCAATTCTATGAGCAATAATTGCTTTCGCCGCAAGTAGTTTGTTGACTACTCGGGTTTAAAGGGGACTTTCGTAAGCCCCCTCATGCGGGCGAATAATCCACAAACTGCTTGTTTTTCTCTACTTTATACATCATTCCTCTCCGAGTCGGCCTTAAGGTACAGTTATAATAGACATAATGTAAAGTAACGTAATGTTGTCAACTGTCATCGTAACGGGACGTAATGTAAGAAAACGTTGTAGCAGTTATAATAGGTAGTAGCCAGTAACAGCCAGGCAGTTGTTTGTCGTAAATAATTGCACGTTCCTGTACAAATACAATTAAATCCTCGTCATCCATAGCTGTGGATACATAAAACTATCACATTAATAACAAAAACTCAACAAAAAGCGTAGTTCAACAATATAAAATAGCGCAATAATCGAATCTAACCTCAATGTTTAGTTGTTCTTTGAACAGACGTAATGTAAAGTAACGTAGAAATCGAAATCTAACGGATCTTTACGTCCCGTTACATTACGTTACTTCTATTATAATCACTTGTATAAGAAAAGTATTGATTGAAACAGTAAGTGACAGAACACACTGCTGCAGTGACATTTCACTACATTACGTTACGTCTATTATAACTGGGCTTTTGCCTGGTTATTCTACCATGAGTTGGAGTACGAATAAAACGAATGTTTATTTTCAGCATTTATGTATACTACTACGCAAATTTGCGCATGCGTAACTAAGCATGCATTGTGCTTTAAAAACTACATTTATTTTTTTAATACCATAATAAATTCGAATTATTTTTATTATGCATTATATTCTTTCCATATTAAAAATTTATTTTGTTAACTAATATTTTAATTTTAAATTACTTTTAAAATATACATATATGTTTAATTAAACATAAACATTTAAATTAAATTAAATTAAATTTAAATTAAACATTTTCATTTTAAATTACATTTCGCTTTAACCAACAAAACAAATGAAAAAGAACAACAAAATCATCACCATAAATATCAAACGAAAACTTTTTATAAAACAAAATAAATTTTTACACGAATTTAATTGTGAGCTTTTTATATCAGGTAAGTTTAAGGAAGGACAACAACAACAAATTATTTTTGAATAATTTTTATTTAGAAGATCAAATACTTTAAAAAAGTTTTGAAGAATATACATGAAAAAAAAACAGAATTTTTCTCTTTTACTGTATAAAAAGGAATTCTACGTCTATACTTACGATACTATCGAAACTGTGTCTTTTTTTTCTAAACTGTTCTACGCCTCTAAAATTATTTCCTAACGAATCCAAAATTTCGAAATTCTATTTACTGTAAAAGTTAGTTGAAAAAAATATTTCCATATGTTTTGTTGTTATTCACTGAATTTACTTTGCTTCTAGCTTATTGCTTCTTAGTGCTTTTGTTGTGCAAACGCAACAAATGTATTTGTATTTCCATACGTTTCGTTGTTGTTGTTAGCTGAGTTCTGCTTGCTTTTAGCTAACTGCTTCTGATTGCTTTTGTTGAGCAAACAAAACAAATGTATTCAAAAAAACCGATCGAAATGAAAGGACAATTTTCGTGCACAATTAGAAAGTATCAATAATATTGAAAACTGATAGTGTCTAGAATATTTGGCATAAATTTTTGTTAATTGATCATTAATTTGGCGTTTAAGTAGGGTAAGTAATTTATCTAATGAAAATTTATCGAACCACTGAAATTTCTATACAAAAAAAAAAAAAAAAAAAATGCATATACAGAGTGTCCAGTGTAAGAGTACGAATATTTACGGAGGCGAAAGAGGAGGTCGAGTTAAGCAAAAAATCGTATGGTAGGGGGTCTATTTTCTCACCCTAATAGCCAATATACATTGACTGCGACTAGCGACGAACGCCAATTGTCAAAAAATAGAACGCATGTTTTCTTATGAAGATGTATTTTTTGAAGACGGCACGACAAAGAGAGAACATGACCACAATTGTTGCTGCCACAGACTTCAATATATTTCTATTTTGATAGACGACAAGAGCGAACATAGCAGAGTTTGTTTATGTTTTGTATGAAATACATATTGTCGCTGTTGCGTTCATTATAATCAAGTAGTCGAGAATACTGCGACATTTCTCTCTGACGGCTAGTTTTTGTTATGTCGGTGGACGACTGTTGCAGTCAATGTGTATCGGCTATAAGGCACATATTACACGATGATCGTTGATCGGCGTTCAATGAACACTTTTTTACGCTCTTTTACATTTTGATCGTTGGTAGGTCACATGATGATCGTTTCATCGCGATCAAGTCTTGTTTTTTTCTTTATTCCAGTAAGAATTCTTGTTAAAAATAAGGGTTTCATGCAATTTTTTTTTTCGACCTTTCAGTCGAAAAGCAGTACTTCTAGTACTTTTTAGCTGCTAAAAGTGAACACATCTTAAATTTTGCCACCCAGCAACACTGTTTCGATTGTGATTGCTGTCATGTACAGCGTTCAAAAATGAACATATCTTGATCGCCCTAACAATTGTTCATCCGCTCTGGCTCTCAGTGTTTTTTGACAGTTTCGCATTGAAAGCAACAACAAAAATATTTTAAACGCCGATCAACGATCATCGTGTAATATGTGCCTAATGCCGTGGTTATGCTAGCCAAACATGTTCGGTGTTCATTTTTGTTAATTTGTTCTCTTCGCTGAAATGTTTGTTTGGTGGTTATGCTATGATTGGTGGCACAGTTGCATTATATGTAATAGTATGTAAAAACACAAAAAAGCACAACCCTAATTTGCATTTTTGTACTTAAAATTAACGAATTAAAATATACGAACTGATATTACTTACTCTGAATTTTTATTATAATATCTTAAACAAAATGGTTTGCATATTTTTGACATGCTAGCTAGCTGTTTACGTTAAGGGTTACTTGAAGACACAATCAACTTCACTTTTTAATACTTTTGCCTACTTTTTTGATGCTATTATACAAAATGACTACAGCCAACACTGGAAAGTTCGGCATGTTTGGCGTTTCAATCAGCAATCAAAATGTTCGGTCCGAGAGCGAGAAAATGAATATGAGAAAAAGTTCATTTCTTCATTTTATACGTGAAACAATAACAACAAAAAATGTTCGGCAATCATGTTTGGCTAGCATAACCACGGCATAAAGCAACTTCAGCAAGTTTTGCAATTTTTTTTATATGAAGTTTTAAAAATTTTTGTGGCTCTATCTCTCTCCACACTCAATGTGAGAGTAACAAAAACTTACTGCACTCTCTTTGACTTGATTAACTTAATTTCAATTTTCTTGCTGAATATTTTTGCGCGGTGTTGCCAGTATGGAGTTTTTTGAGTTAAAGTTGGCATGTTTTATTTTTCAAGCTTCAAAATAAAGAAGCATTGCATCTGGCAATATTGAATATGACAAAGAAAAAGAGAAAACTTGTTGAAAATTTCACATGGCACTGAATTGAACTGCGGCACATTCTCACAAAGAGAGCATGAAAGCTGTCACAAAAAACTTGTTGAAGGTGGTCAGTGAATTCGCCTTTGATTCATACCATGGTATAAGGGTAGAGGTAGCTGCAGCGCTGACTGCTCTCTTTCCATACTGCCATGTCTGTCAAATTCAGCTGTGTGGCGAATGGAAACAAAAGAAAAAAAAATTTAAAGTTTCACTTCGTTTTGACATTTCCGGCAGTATGCTCTCATCTGGCGCATCTACCTGTATTCTTCTACCATGATTCTTACTACTGTGTATAACAGAAAAAAATAACTTTTAGAAAACGTATTTTAAGAGCTAATTTGAAAGGCAATAAATTTACTTTTCTAACGGTGTATCAACAAACCCTCACAAACTATCCATTACTGAGCTGTGATCGTGTGAAGATGAAAAAAGTTCGTTGAAACTACAAAATTTCAAGTTTGAGTACAATTTTCTCAGAATTTAGCGTAATAAATCAAAATATTTGGGCCTATTCTGCACAATCTGAATTATGAAATAATTCTGTTATTCTGTTATGATTTCCCATACAAATTTTTGAGCTGTCAAAAAAATCTGTATAGGAAATCATAACAGAATAACAGAATTTTTTCATAACAGATTGTGCAGAATAGGCCCAATTATTAGCATAAAGCTTGTGATATATTTCATTTTATTTAATATTGATTTTTGAAGTACAATTTACTTTGTTATATTTAAAGATATTTATTTATTTATTATAGAAATTACAATAATTAATTATTATAATTAAGAAAAGTACAATAGCACCAGCTGCCTGGGTTTTCGGTTCAGAATTTTAATAAAAGTGGTTATAAGTTAGAGACACAAAATACTTATAGTAATATTATAAAATAAAAATACTTAATTATTGGTAAAGATTTAAATTAAGTGTATTAGATTACATTCACTTAGACATTTTGTTACTTTTTGAAGGTTTTATAAGTTTATGATTTTTAAATAATGGATTGTTGTGCTATTTCCGAAGATAGTTTTCCTGATGGAAATTAATTTGGTACAATCATTTAGGATGTATTCGATCGAAATAGGATGATTGCAAAACTGGCAGGCTGGTGGAGGTTCTCCGCGCAGAAGATGTTGGTGAGTGATGGCAGTATGGACCAAACGTAAACGGGTAAAAATTTTGCTTTTATGACATGAAGCAAGAGCTGGATATATCGCTTTCTTTCCGGGGTTAACAATTTTATAACGATGGTTATAGTTTAACCATTCCTGGGAGCGCGTAATCAATTTTAGAAAGAACAAGAGATATTGTAATATTAATTAAAGAGGATGTGTGTATGTAAAAATTTTTTGATGTTAAATTTTTGTTTTAAAGATATGTTTATGATTTTCATGTCAAAACTAAATAAATCACATATTTGATGCTAAAAAAGTTTTAATTTACTACTCGAAATTCTCACAAAATTGCGGTCAAACTTGAATTTTTGTAATTTCAACGGATGTTTTACATTTTCACACGAGAACAGCTCAGTAACGGAATAGTCAGGTGGATTGTTTAGAGAGACCAATTTATTGCCTTTGAAATGAGCTCTTAAAATAAGTTTTCCATGAGTTAGTTTTTCTGCTATAAACAATAGTTAGTATGAATTACAGTCATGAAATACAGTTAACGTCGTAACTCCTAAGGATGCGAAAATAGACCCCCTCCCATACAGTTTTGTTCTTAACTCGGCCTCCTCATTCACCTCCGTAAATATATGTACTTTTACACTGGCACCCTGAATATTTAGGTGACTTGAAAAAAAGTTTCATTTGTACACCTCTACTGGACCTTGATCTTTTGTTACACCCAAAATATTTTGGCTATTAGGATAACCGGCAGTGAGCTAAACTATTTTGCAAAAACCTCCAAGAATACAGTTTTTCGTAAATATTTTTCTTATTATGTTGATTTTATATGATTTAAATACAAATTCTAAATGCTTTATAGTTGAAATCATACTTTATTTTAAATACAAATACTAGTTGTTTGATAGTTTAAAATCGGTTATTAAGCTTTAGATCAAGGTTAGAACAACTAATTGTTCTAACGAATCTTTTCAAAGAAACAACAATTACAACAACAACAACAACAATAACAACAACAACAACAACAACAAAAACAACGTTTTAAATATTAAAAGGAAAACATCACTAGCTCATTTTATTGCAATTTCGGCCCTGCTAAAGGCTTCATCAGAAATCTTTGTGATACGCCGTGCGATGAGATTTTAAGTGTCAATTTCTCAGTTTTTCTCCCATTTCATTTTTGGGCTTACACCAGTAAAAAAAATGCTCTCCAGTGAACAATGCAGTTTTTTAGTTATCTATCTTTAATAGGTATTTGAAGAAAAAATTTGTCTCCAAACGTCTTTAAAAATGAGGTTTTGGCCATCTTTTTCATGTTTCCATTAAACTCACTTGATTTATAATGTTGCAAAAAATTTTTTGACGACTTGACCCATTGGTGACTAAACTTTTTGTTATAAAGTCTTATGCAAAACTGGCAATAGTTGAAGGAACACTCAGATACAGTCTTAAAATAGTAGTGAGGAGGAAGGGTGAATGTGGCTCAAAGAATAGAGAATTTTAATACAATAATTTGTTTTGATAATATGGATAGTCAATGGTATGTAAAACAGAATTTTAGTCATAACTTTTAATTGGAAAGAGAGATTAGGACAATTTTTTCACATACATTATTTTTGAGCCTTGACTTTTTGTAAAAAAAATATAGAACAAAATGTTTGAAAAAATAAATTTTGCCCAAAAACTTCATTGGGGCTACCTTGATGTTTCAAAACAATTTTTGCGAAAAACTGGAATAATTTTTGCAAATGAATGTTATGTCATATGAAAGGTAGATAGAAATGTAATTTTTACTGGTTTCTATTTTTACAACAAAAACAACTTTTGAGTAGTTTTTTGAGTAAAAAGTCAATATTTTGGACCTTTTATGAAAAAAATATAAAAATATATACACTGACCTTTTTGGTAAAAATTTGAAAGAAATATAATTGAAAACATCAGAGATATTTGGGTCGAAAGCTAAAACTTTGATTTTTGTGTCGGTTTTTTCTTATTCTTAGGTAACGATATGAAAAAGTCGTTTTACTAAAAATTTCTATAATTTTAAAGATACGTGAATATTTAAGGCGTCAAAGTCACAAAAACTTTTGAAAATGACAATAAAAAACTGCGATGATAAAAAGTACTACAATAACTGGGTAGTGCTTAAAACTATGTATGTAATAATTTAATGTATAATACACACACAATATGTATACCAAATTCCATTTAGATTGGCATTGAGGCCAAAAAACAAACTACCAAACAAATAAGAAAACGGAATATAAGTTTTATTAATATAGATTTAAGAAAAATATAGAAAAAAAAGTTTAAGGTTCGCTGCTCAAATGTTTTTCTTCCCCGGTGTATGACCGATTCTGTTAACAATTTTTTAAATATAAACTTCGAATGAAGTCAAACTTAAAACTCAGAGAAATCCTCAGGTCAGCTTTAGAATGATTTAAGGATAACTCTCTCCAGAGGTACTAGCAAAGTTAATTTCTTGAATGTTTAACAAAGTATTATACATACAATTTAAAAAAAATAGCCGGGAGAAACAGTTGCATTTCCAGTGCCGAGACGGCACCCGCTCCAATAAAAATTGCATTTCATAAGCACGTGCTTATCTCTTGATGCTCTACTGCGCATGACACCAAAATATGTAAACAAATGTTTAAATCCTTGCAGCCATGCACTGCTGTAGAAATAGATGAATGTCTCAGGGCTGCAAAGTGCATTGCTGGCTGCAAAAAGGTTGCGAAAAAAGAGTACAAGATTGAATTGCAGCTTTATGGTAGAGTGACGAGTCCATTGCAACTTTCTTTTGTGTAACCTAAATGAGATTCTCAAAATAAATTGGCTAAAATATTTTGCATTCCAGAAACTTAATAAGCAGCATAAAGAAGCTTCTGCACAGTGAATGAGTAAAAATACGAAATTAGATTTTTCAATTTTAGTGTGTTTTTTATTTACATCTTTTAAATTTTCTTTCTCATTATTGAGAGCTAATATAATTGCTATAATTGAGATACTTAGCTATACATATAAATGGGTTTTACAATTTTACTACTTAAAATAGGGTTTATTTTTACTATTTAATCATTTAAATTAATTTTAAAAATAATTTTATCTGTGTTTATGTTTAGTTACAACAAAATAGTAGTTTTTGCTTAAAAAATAATTTAAATCACAAATAATTGTTTTATCTTGAAAAATGTTTTTGTGTTTTGAAAAAACTTAATTAAAAAGTACTTAAATTTTCCAGTTTTTTTAATTTTAAATTTTTCATGAAAACTTTTAAAAAAAAAATTAGTAACAGAACTTATGACAAAACATAACGTTAAATTTATAAAAACATTCATTTATTTGTAACCTTTTTAAATTTTAAAAGACATTTAAGCATAAAACTTAGTGAATACTATTTTTGATTATAGCTAAGATTTAAAAATGAGTGACTTAATTAAAAATGTAGGATAAAAGTTATTTTCGAAAATGGTTGAAAAAAAGTTTTCAGCAAAATTGTATACAAAGCTATTTTGGAAGACTTTTAATATTCACAAAATCGTTTTTAAGCGCTTTTTATTACATTTATGATATTATGAGAGAATGAAATAAATACATTTTTTTATTAGATTTTTTAAGGATTTAAATATTTTTTGCTGATTGTTTCCCCACACGTCCATTCTACTCTCATACAATTTGAACTTTTTAGATCACTTTTTAGAGCTTGCTTAAGCGCTTAAAGAAAATATTATAGTAGCTACTTTTTAAAAATATTTTTGGTACTTTTTAGGCACTGAAACACTTAAAACTAGACAATTGCCAGATATTTTACTAGATTTCATCTATAATCACTACTGTAAAGCCTTTGTTCCCACAACCTTAACCAGTAAGCTTATCACCTGCAACCTATTCGCTCAGCCTGCCGTTGAGCAGCTTATCTGCAGGCAAAACTGGAGCATAAGGAGGAGCGTGGCACACGTCGTGTTGGCAGGCCGGACATGCCTTTTAGGTATACATAGTTAATGGGCTGTCGCAGTATCCGTTGCTGTTGTGGCTGCGGTTTGGCTGCCACTTTCTCTGATTCCGTCTTGCTGCTGTTGACAGTCACTTTCTTATCTTTTTGCTGCTGCTCGTTCTTGCGGAGCTTCAGTGGCGTGCTGTTGCAACTTAGCGAACGACTCGATGATGAGGACGAGGATGAGGATGAAATGTGTTGCAGCACTCGACTCATTGAAGACATGCTGATGCGATTCAAATGAAGTCCTTTTAGCGGAGTGCGTGCAGAGAACTTGTAGCTGGTGGTTTTTGCTATTTTGACTGCTGCATCGTTGAACTGATTATCTTCATCTGGACCCTCGTTATCATTGTCACTGTCGCTGATCTCGCTCACAGATCGACGATAGCAGGAATGCGAGAAGCTGTGCCTGTGTTCGCGGTTTGCTCGATAGCTGTTGCCGCTGCTGGACGTACGTGAGTTGCCAGAGTCGCCGGAGCTGTTGGAGGAGGTGCGTGACGATTGTCCTTCGCTAGACAGATCAGTGCTGCAGCTGTGGTTGTGTTTCTCGGAGCCACAATCAAGACTCAAGGATAACGAGTCCGTCGAGGAACTGTGCAAATCTTTTTGGCTGTTGTAGCAAACCTGTTCGCTTTGGATACGTCGTCTTAGACGCTTGCTTATGCAATATAGCAAGCTCATGGAACGCTGGCGTTGTGGCGCTGCCACTAGCTTGGCCTGCTGCTGCAAGTTCGAGCTGGACTTTAGTTCCTCCGGGTAGAGGAAGTTTTCGTTGCTGCAGTGATTGTTGTTGCTTGAGTTATTATCCATTTTTGTCTGATTATCTTAGTTTCAGAGTTGAAATGTTTTTTTATAATTAACTCACTTTTTAGTCACTTTTAGTTTTTTTTTTCAAGTATTTTAGATCTTTTAAAGTAGTTTTATTTCTTTAAAACAATAAAAGTTTATCATTAAAAAAATCTTTATGCTTTTGAGTCTTTTAATATTGATCACTTTAGTAGATTGTTATCTTGTTTTTAAATCATTTGTCAGTTACTAGCCAAGAGCACTTTGTACTTGCGAACTCTTGTAAGTCACGTTAACGTCTGTTGCTTCAACTGCAGCGAGCTGAGCTTTTATAGGCTGCTTCTAGGCTGACTCTCGCTGAGTAGCCTTCGCAAGCTTCTTCGCCTTCGTAGCTGTCATCTAGCCTTCGTAATCTTACGTATCTACTAAATACGCCGAGAACATTTCATTCAAAGCATTGCATGAAGTCCGGCGTCTGCGCCTTGACGCACTGCATTTAGTTTGTTCGGCAGCAGGCACGTTGTTGCTGAGCGTCGCTTGCTGTCTTTCCTTTTTTTTTCGTGCATATCCTTAAAGGCTTCAACAAGCAAAACTCGTCGCATTTCTGAGAATCCCATTCATATCGTTGCAAAATCAGCAGCACCCTTTCAGCTTCACGGTAGCAATTTGCAAAATTTTTCAGGTTTCGTCTAATTGATGCTGCAGGATAAGCACGTTGCCACTTATTAGACATTTGCAATTATAATTATTGTGCACTTTTTCTCAATTGATTTGAGACTTTATCTGAGGCGTTCGCTATCACCAGTTGCTTTTGTCCTGCGGCGCTTCGGCTATTCCTATGACCTAGACAAACACGTTCCTGCAAATGTTTTGAATGTCTGCAAGCATAAAGTTTGCTTATTTTCATGATTTGATTTGAACGTAGTTTAGAAATTTTCTTATTTTTAAAAACGTGATCCTTTTTAGACTGCTGCCTGACGCGCAGCCGACGCAATCAACAAGCATCATTCATATTTCTTTTGGAAAAGTTTTCTTTGATTTCAGGTGTTGTTGCTGTTGTTTAACGTGATTTTCATGCGTCATTTACAAATGTTTGACAAGACTTCTCAGGTGTTTGGCAATTAAAATATATACTGACTGTATTATAAAGTGAAGCGTTGTTGGACAATTCTTTCAAATCAATGCATGCAACAACATATGGATTGAATTAGTTATTTTTGTGTCGCCTGTGAATAAAATATTGGGAATCAACACATTTGATTTGAAAATCAAAAACTTTCTGATAGCGAATAAGGAAACATAAACAGTGTTGCGCAAAACAATAGCAACAAAATCAGTACGCTGCTACAAAATCGTGTATCTTTTTTAATTTTAGGTACACACAAAAATGATTATAGGAACCAAAGCATATATTTATACATCATATTAAAAACAAATCATATTCTAATTTGGTTTTGTTTTAAAATTAATGTGACAACATACAGTTTGTCTGAGAGTAAAACAAAAGCAACATAATTAATATTTGGTGTAAGATTCATTATTCTTGATAACTGCTGCACATCTGAGCGACATCGACTCTATTATATTAGATATGTTGGTATTAGGTATATGTTCCCAATTAACTTTCAGGGCTTCATACAGTGCAGTCTTATTGTAAAACCTTTGACCAGAAACTTTTACCTTCAAAATCCCAAAAAGATTTTCAATGGGATTCAACTCAATGTGACTGTGCCAGCCAATAAAGTACTTGAATCCCATTGCCTCTAATGTAATCTTTGATGAGCTTTGAAGTGTGCTTCGGGTCGTTGTCGGGCTGAAACGTTCACTGAAGCGACATATTCCACTCTGAATGTGGTTATATCTTGCTTTCTAAAATGTCATTATATACAAATCGATCCATAATTCCATCGATTTTTTGAAATGGTTCAACTTCATTATTGAAAAAACAAGTGCAGACCATAATGCCACTGCCTCCGTGCTTAAAATTTATTTTGCAGTTTCGGGCTTCAAGTCGTATACCTGGGTGGCGCCATACCGTGCACATCCCATCTGAATTAATCAAGCTGAACTTTGATTGATCGCTAAAAAACGGTTTTAGATTTTGGAAAGGTCCAATTTTGGTGCTCTTTTGCAAGGCTGAGTCTTAAAAACAATAAATTGCAATTTGTTGTCACAATTTCAGACAGAATTGTTTAAATTGTAACACCTCACCTTGTTTTTTTATGCTTAGCTGTAAACAAAGGTTTCTCTGCCGGTCTGTAACTTCTTTAATCGTTCTCAACGGCTCGTCCTCAAACGGTGCTGTGATGGATATCTAAATCAAGTGTCCGAACAACCTCTTTGTATGTGGCAAATGCATTTCGTGTGAACACGCCACAAATGTTCCGGTCTTCCGCGACCGCCCTCTTTAATGTACCGTTGTTACATTGTCTTTTGTGATGGTATATTTCTTTATTAATCTGCAAACTATTGACTGATTAATATCAAACTGTTTCACCTTAGATATTTGTGAATTTCCGTTTTTATATTCGGAAATAATTTGTAATTTAAGAGCTTCACAGTATTTAAAACGTGCCATTATAAATGGAACAGTCAATGTCACAACTAGCGCAAAAACAAAACTAAACTTAAATGTTAATGACTTACAAACAACACGTGCTTTACAATAACGGATCTTTTACCAGTAATTCTTGGAACTTCTGTTCTCTTTTTATATTTTTCAAGTTTTGTTGCTTTTGTTTTGCTCTCAGACAAATTGAATGTAGCCATATTAATTTGAAATTTAATTAAAAAAAAAACAAAACCAAATTTGAATTTGATTTGTTTTATATATGATGTATGAATACATGCTTTGATTCCTAAAATCATTTTTGTGTGTCCCTTATATTAAAAAAGATACACGATTTTGTTGCAGCGCACTTATTTTGTTGCTATTGTTTTGCGCAACACTGTATATTAATAAAACTCATCTTCTGTTTGTTTGTTTGTTTGACCTTAGTAAAAAACAAAACGGCTAAACAGATTTCGCTCTATTTTATTACACACATTATGAACATCCTTGGAAAGATTATAACATACTTAGTTTAGATCCACTTCAATTAACGTTAATTTTGTTACTGAAATACTTTTTAGCGCAGTAATTTTTTAAAATTTAGTTTTAGAAATTGACACCAAAAAGTTTACATATCTCTAGAATTGCAGATATTTTTGCAAACAAGAAATTAATAAAAAATTCCTTTTTATGTCAAAAGGTCACATCTATATAGCTAGCACGTTAATACAACTGCAACTATGATCCCTTCTTGAACTTCGGCTTTAAAGTTGCGTAATAAGGTACATTTCATCTATATATATAAAAAAATGTTGTCAAATCTGTTTGTGACGAGTGTTTGAGAGTTCGGCTGAGTAAAAAAAAAATCTGCCGATACCATTTTGTAGGGTACGTTCTCTTGATGGTTTTAAAAATTGTTTGAAAATGTTTTGATTTGGTCGAGTTATATGTGTTTGAGTGAAGGGTTTTGGACCTATTGGAAATTTTTTTTTTTTGCAAATTTGATTTTAATTGATATGAAAAGTAAATGTATGAATTTTATGCAGTTCAAATTGTGTACATACTGGATAATTTTTTTTTCAAATGTTCGTAGTAATCCAATTTAAGTGTTTACTGAAAGAAAAATTGACCACGCCCACTTTTGCGCCCACTGTTTTGATATCTATATATATAAAATTAAGTGGCAAAACTTCCTGTTCGCATACTCCTCCTAGACGGCTTGCCCGATTTCAATGAAATTTTCAGGGGTGATTGGGGTCTGTGTGGAGGGTGCACATAAGAAATTGCATGTGTGTATCTTTGCAGGTTTTGTACCACACCCCCTTTTGTCGCCCACAAATCAATAAAAATGCTGTATTTAAGACGGTTTTGGTCGTATGAAATTAAAATTTGGTTAATAAGTTCGTATGATAACTATAATTAACTTTGAAAAAAATGGGCGTGGTCACACTTCATCTACGCCTACTTTTAAGAAAATATCAAAATACTTCGAAACCATTGGTCCGATTGAGCTCAAATTTTGTAAGTACGCTTTGCTTTGAGTACGAGATGGTTTAAGGGGCAATGCCACACCCCCTTTTACCTCCCACATATAAATAAAAAATTGTTGTTATCGAATAGCTTTAGTTAGAGTTATGGGTCGCACAGCTTAGAAATTCGGTATTCGACCACAATTTAGACGTACCGTTTCTGTGATGAAATTTTATGGGAGTGGACAAGGGAGAGGGGCACCTCCGATACAACCCAAATTTGTGATATCGAATAGCTTTGAAGTTATAGGAATTCATCTTTGGAATTCAGTTTTTGACCTCAATTTACACATGCAGTTTCAATGGTTTTATTTTATGGGCGTTGGACAGGGAGGCGTGACATCTCCCTTACAACCCAAATTTGCGATATCGTATTGCTTTGAAGTTATAGGTTGACAGCGTAAGAATTCGGTATTCAACCTAAATTTATACATGCATTTTCAATACTTACATTTTGTCGTCGTAGGGCAAAGGGGAGTGGCACTTCCCATACAACCCAACTTTGTAAAAATAGTTTTAGAGTTATAAGTCGTACAACGCCGAAATTCAGTATTCGACCTCAATATACACATGCAGTTTCATTGATTCAATCTATGTTCATTGGTAAGAGGGGCGTGGCACCTCCCATTTAACGTAAATTTGCGATATTGAATATCAGCGTCAGAATTCAGTATTCGGCCCCAATTTATACATGCAGTTTCATTGATTACATTTTATGAGCGTTGATCAAGGGGGAGTGGCACCTCCCATACAACGAAAATTTGTGATGTCGAATAGCTTTGTAGTTCAAGGTCGCACAGCGTCGGAAATCAGTATTCGACCAAAATTTACGCTTGCAGATTTACTGATAAAATTTTTTAGAGTTTGTCGGGGGGGCGTGACACCTCCAATTTAACCCAAATTTGCGATATCGAATAGATTTGGAGTTATAGGTAACTCAGCCTCAAAATTCAGTATTCGACCTCAATGTACTCATGTAGTTTCATTGCTAAAATTTTATGGGCGTAGGGAAAAGGAGAGTGGCACCTCCCATACAATCAAAATTTGTGCTATCGAATAGTTTTGGAGTTATATGTCGCACAGTTTTGGAATTCGGTATTCGACCGCCATGTAGACATCCAGTTTAATTGATTACATTCTATTAGCGGTGATGAAGAGAGAGTGGCACTTCCTATACAACCCAAATTTGTTATATCGAATTGCTTTGTGGATATAGGTCGCACAGTCTCAGAATTCAGTATTTGACCTCAATTTAGACATGCTGTTTAACTGATAACATTTTATGGGCGTTTGACAAGGGAGAGTGGCAGCAACGCGCCGGGTTTCAGCTAGTAATTATATATTTAAAATCACCGAAGATTTGTTCATATCATAGATGGGCAAAATACATTGAATTATTAGTGCACTAAAAAATAGCATTAGCACTATGCGCTTAGTGATAAAGCAAATCGAGTTTTCATTACCACTAACCACCTAGTGGTAATGCAATTTTTTCCGTAACCACCTAGTAGTAATGTAAAATAAATTTTACAATAACTACTACACTCACAAAAATAATTTGTTGGCGTTAGGTTACAGTAAATACATTTTTACTGGGGTACTCATAAAGTAATTGTTTCAATTAAAACTCTGTTTATTTAACTGTAATTAAATAAGCATAATCGACTTTCGGTTGACGTAAATGCTAATTTTATTATTGTAACTTCATACCCAAATAACAGTTCGGTTAAAATTCAATATTTATGCTTTAACTGCATGAACTAAATGGAATTTGTCAATTCAACTTACTTTCCGTCTAAGCAATCTCAATTCATCCAAAACAACTGACCAGTACAATGACAGATTTACGGATAAAAGGAGTAGTTGAAACATCTGCATTATTTATTCTGTCAAAAGAATTGTTCTTACGTTACCACCGAATTTCAACGATGTTTAAATATTCAGTTGCACCGCCATCAAAGTCAATTGCAACAGACGAATAGTCAATAAAAATAGCTTCCATGTGGTCACCTTAACCACAACCGTCGCTTTTTTCACGCTCGCTGTGTTGCTCGTTCCTCCTTTGTTCAATATTCGGTCGATTTCTAGTCGGTTTTCTTGCTGCAAGTTGTTTAAGTGTTTTAATGTAAAGATATTATTTAAAAAATATATATATCGAATATTTAATTAATATAACTTGTGCAGTTTACATAAATTAAATTCATTTCTTCGTAAATAACTGCAAATGTGCAATAAGAAACAACAAAGCAATTCTTATTTCCGTCGTTTGTTTTTCACACTCGCTATGTTGCTCATCGCGGCCTTTGTTCATGATTCGGTCGGTATTCTGTCGATGAGAAGACTCGGTTCATATAACCGAGTTCTGATAAACGCGATAAGCAGTTCGTTGTGCACAACCGAATGGCTCAAAAACTTGTCTGCAGTTCCATTCTCGCAACGGAATGACGTAATTAGCTCAATTGGGAAATTGGCGATTGTGGCAATTGCATTTACAAAATTGCCTACAATCGACAAAGTAAGTAGGGCAATTATTCGGTTCTGGCAATGGGTTTAGTTCTGTGAGTGTAGGTAATTAGTGGTAATGGAAATTTATTTTGCATTAGGTGGTTATGGAAAAAAATTGCATTAACATTACAAAATAATGGTAATGCAAAATAAATTTTGTGCTATTAATGCTAGAGATATTTTTTAATGCACTAATAATTCAATGTATTATGCCCATCTATGATATGAACAAATCTTTGGTGATTTTATATACATACTAGCTGAAACCCGGCGCGTTTCTGCCGCGACCCCGTTACCAAACTTACATAAAATGTTATCAGCGAACCTGCATGTGTAAATTGAGTTCGAATACTGAATTCCGAGGCTGTGCGAACTATAACTCCAAAGCAATTCGATATCGCAAATTTGGGCTTTATGGAAAATGACACCATTTTACAACGCCCATAAAATTTGATCAGTGAAACGGCCGAGTAAATTGTGGTCGAATGCCGAATTCCGAGGCTGTACGATCTATACTTCCAAAGATATTCGATATCGCAAGTTATGGGAGGTTGCCACGCCCCCTTTTACTACGCCCATAAAATGTTATCAGCTAAACGACATGTGTAAATTGTGCTCGAATACCGAACTCCGAGGCTGGGTGGTCTATAACTGCAAAGCTATTCGATATCGCAAATTTGGGTTGCATGGGAGGTGCCACGCCCCCTTGTCTAATGCTGTCCATACTACGACTAAAACCTGCGCATGAATGCGAACAACCAATTTGGAAAATTTCATCGCGATCGGATGAACGGTGTAAAAATGTATTCAGGACACACAAACAAACAAACAAACGTACATTAATTTTTTACCCTAATTCTACTGCGATGTGACTTTGGGCCACATTTGTCAAAGAAATGCAAGATTTGGGATTGTATATTTATTATTACATGATTTTAGTTTTGAGCTATTTAGATGAAGAAAGTTTTGAAGAAGGCAACAAAAACAACAACAATTCTGTATGGAGTCAACCACAAAGCAGACTAGGCAAACTGTTTCGGAAGAAGCTACCCGTTGCATCTTCAGTAGTCTTGAGCTATACAGCTGTGCCCATCCCATTGCTTAAGTTCTATATGATTTGTTACTTGTTCAAATAAGCTCGTCTTAAACAAAAGACGTTAAAGTAAAAGGATTTTTATGTTTAGGTCAAGTCTTAAAATTCACCAGGGAGTCTGTTCTAGTTGCCTCTTCCTTTTCACTATTCTTCTTTGAAGCTCAACAAATTTGCCGAAATCCACCAATGAATTGTGAAATTTCGCAAGAAAGCTAAAGTGTTTACTGAAAACTGGCTATTGACACAACCAGATATCAACGAATATATATCTATAAGAGTTTTCACTCGTCGCTTGTTATTTTTTGCTCGCTAATATTAGCCATCCATCGACAGAACAGGAAATTTTGATGGGACATTTATTTTATACCCCTTCAAAAGTGCGAGTTTGTTTAAATTTTGTTTTCTATATTTTGATCATTTGGCTGCGTGCACAAGGGAGCAAAAAGATCGGTATTTTTTAATGTGCTTGCCTGTTTCTTCTTATTTGAATATCTGAAGAAATATTGCAATTTTATGAATGAAAATAAAATTTTACAGCTTCTTATTTGCATGTGCGTGGTTGCCGAATTTATTTTGTTTCCAGCTGGACATTTTTGGTGTGATTTTGTTGTAGTTATATTTTGGTTGCTGCTGCAGAGAAGGATTTTTAGATATTTCATTAGCTGAATAGAAAGACAGAATTCTGATTCGGCTAATGAAATAATTATTGTATAATAAAAAAATGTAGCAATAAAATAGAATTGGTCTAGCAGTATTTTATTAATTTAAAGTAATATTTTGGTTGCTACTTTGGATACACAAGCATAATTTTTAGATACTTCATTAGCCAAATAATTCGACGGAATTCCGATTCGGCTACTGAAATAATTATTGCTTAGTCAGGACTTGAAAAAATGTTTATTAACGGAACAAAGTAATGCATTTTAAAAAGGTTTCCTCTGATTTATTTGGAATATAAAAGAAAATACATACAAATAAAACCAAATTGATTTCAAAGTATTTACGCCGTAGTTGGGTTCTCCGGCCTTATTTTCAAGGTTTATTTCGGCAATTTTTATTTAAAATAAAATAAAATAAAATAAAATAAAATAAAATAAAATAAAATAAAATAAAATAAAATAAAATAAAATAAAATAAAATAAAATAAAATAAAATAAAATAAAATAAAATAAAATAAAATAAAATAAAATAAAATAAAATAAAATAAAATAAAATAAAATAAAATAAAATAAAATAAAATAAAATAAAATAAAATAAAATAAAATAAAATAAAATAAAATAAAATAAAATAAAATAAAATAAAATAAAATAAAATAAAATAAAATAAAATAAAATAAAATAAAATAAAATAAAATAAAATAAAATAAAATAAAATAAAATAAAATAAAATAAAATAAAATAAAATAAAATAAAATAAAATCATTTAAATTTTTTTCATGTTATTTTATAATATTTTATAGAATTATTTTACGTCCAAAGTGGACACCTTAAAGAAAGTAGTGTTGCTGGCACGAGTGATTACGTCACTTGAAGTCATTTGAAGAAAACAAAATTTAAATATATTATTGTTCAGCGAGTTGTCATTCTGGCAGGTATTAGATTTAAATATTATTATTAAAAAATGAAAAAATGGTGAACTATAAGTAGACATTTACACACAGTAAAAAATATGAGCATAAATTTTATACTATTTTGTATACATATAAATCCAAACCAAAAATGTTTTAAAAGTTATACCATCAAATCTTATAAATTTTTCCAGACCATTCTTCTCTTCAGGCCAATCAAAACCATTACATTTTTAAATTTCCCGATTTCAGTGAATTTTTTTCTTTCGAACCAGAATATATTTTGATTAACACATGATATCCATATGAAATTTTTAAATTACAGTGGAATTCGGTTATAACAACCATGAAGGGACTGGAATATTTCGTCGTTACAACCGAATGACGTTATATGCACACATATTTTTTTTTGTTCATTATTATCTTAATTCATTTATTATAAAGAAAAAAAGTTAATATCAATAGTAAAAATTAAAACATAAAACTTAGGGTAAATAAATACAATAAGTTTTTTTGTTTCTTTGACTTTCTGATAAAAAATATTTTCCTTTTAAAACTTCCATCCATGATTGCGGCAACCAAAACTGTAACACGAACCGTCAAAACTTTTCCTCCTATACACTTTTTACCTTAAAATTTTAAAATTCTATCGGGCATGAGTTTAAAAAAGAACCTTGTTTCATCAGCATTACACATTTTTTCTGAGTCCAAATAGCCATCGCGAAGTTTTGGGAAAAATTCTGTAGTCACCTTGGGATACATCACCTGCTTCACCTGAATCCTTGCAGTTAACAATGCAGTGTCGCTATCGAAAATGGTAAATCAAACTTTCTAAACAAGAAATATTAGTCTTACCTAATATTTTAACTAAATCATTGGCTTTTTTTTTGTAAAATATGATAGGTTAGAGGTATATATCGCGATTTTTGGATTTTCTACGTTTTGAGGAGGTGTGATCCTTATATTTCTTATGTTTCCATATTATGGATATTGAAGAATATGACGCAATAAATTCCTCGCCATTTTCAAGCTGCCAGATTATTGCAGATTTTTCTTCAATGATGAACGCGTTACGTTTAGTTTGTGGAGGCATTTTGAACACAGTAAAAAATCAATCATGCATTTGAAGGAACAAATGTATACTGAGCAATATCACATGCGCAAATGAAGCTATGCAGTTTTGTTGTCAATGAATTTTATACGGTTATTTCCCTTTCGACAAAGCAAAAATTGCAAATATGTTCAGTGAATATTGTTTGTTCACATATATATAAAATAAAAATCCATAAGTAAGCAAATCCAGTCTCAACTTGCTTATTAAAAATGATTCAAATTTTGGCTTTTCTTGTGTTTTGTACGAAATAGCATAAGATTATAAAATAGCTATCCATAAAGTCGGTAGTTTATATTTTGCATTTTTTGATTTTTGGGGATTTTTTTTCGAAAAAACTGCATAGATTTTAATTTTATATCAAATCAAATAGTTTAAGCCTATGACGTAAAAAAACTTTTATGAATTAGGGCCACCTTAAGGTTCATTTACACAAAACAACAGTACACACATATATTGTATTTATTATATTATATACAATCCCGGGATTGTAGTACTATGTAGATTGTATGTAGTGCAGATCTCGAAAATCCCGGGATCGACAAAAATAAGAAAGTTGACATCCCTACTCCGCCCTAATGTTTATCCAAAAAATAGCCTAGTTTCAGTATGTACTTTTATACAATTATATAAATTATATTTATAAAAAATTGTTTTCAAAAGTAATATTTTACAACATATTTAAAATCGTCGTCTATAGAAAAGTGATTTTCTCGAAACAAAGTTTTTTTGACCAGGGTGTTTAAAAAAATCTATCAAACCGATTAGGCTGAATTTTTAATTCATAATTCTATAGTCCATGGCTCTAGCAAACAGTAGAATTGTTAATTTTTAATCTTTTTTTCGTGTTTTTTACCCTGATGAAAAAAAAACCTGATATTTGTAAATGTCTGCTTATAGTTCACCATTTTTTCATTTTTTAATAATAATATTTAAATCTACTACCTGACAGAATGACAACTCGCAGAATAATAATATATTTAAATTTTATTTTCTTCAAATGACTAGTGCCGTAATCACCCGTGCCAGCAACACAACTTTCTTTTAGGTGGCCACTTTGGACGTAAAATAATTTTAAAAAATATTTTAAAATAACATGAAAAAAATTTAAATGATTTTATTTTATTTTATTATAAATAAAAATTGCCGAAATAAACCTTGAAAATAAGGCCGGAGAACCCAACTACGGCGCAAATACTTTGAAGTCCATTTGGTTTTATTTGTATGTATTTTCTTTTATATTCCAAATAAATCAGAGGAAACCTTTTTAAAATGCATTACTTTGTTCCGTTAATAAACATTTTTTCAAGTCCTGACTCAGCAATAATTATTTCATTAGCCGAATCGGAATTCCGTCTAATTATTCGGCTAATGAAGTATCTAAAAATTATGCTTGTGTATCCAAAGTAGCAACCAAAATATTACTTTAAATTAATAAAATACTGCTAGACCAATTCTATTTTATTGCTACATTTTTTTATTATACAATAATTATTTCATTAGCCGAATCAGAATTCTATCTTTCTATTCAGCTAATGAAATATCTAAAAATCCTTTTCTGCAGCAGCAACCAAAATATAGCTACAACAAAATCACACCAAAAATGTCCAGCTGGAAACAAAATAAATTCGGCAACCACGCACATGCAAATAAGAAGCTGTAAAATTTTATTTTCATTCATAAAATTGCAATATTTCTTTAGAATTCAAATAAGAAGAAACAGGCAAGCACATTAAAAAATACCGATCTTTTTGCTCCCTTGTGCACGCAGCCATATGATCAAAATATAGAAAACAAAATGTAAACAAACTCGCACTTTTGAAGGGGTATAAAATAAATGTCCCATCAAAATTTCCTGTTCTGTCGATGGATGGATAATATTAGCGAGCAAAAAATAACGAGCGACGAGTGAAAACTCTTATAGATATATACTCGTTGCAGATATTCAATTAGGCATGACCTTGACCGAAGATAGATCGGGTAGCTCCTTCCACAACAGTCTGTCTAGTCTGCTGTGTGATTGGCTCTATGCAGAGATGTTGTTGTTGTTATTGCCGTCAAAATTTACTTAACCCATTAAAAGCTGTTCATAGATTCCGCCGTATGAGTTTTTCAAAATTTACCAGGAAGCTTATATAGGCCATAGAAGTTGCTTTGCAAAATTTTAGGTTTGTTACTTTCACCGTATTTGAGATATGCATGGGGCATTTAAATACCCAATCGGCTAATCCGGGTTCTTGGTGTTAATAAAAATTTGCATTTATGGCAACATTCTTTTGTCATAATGAACACCTAATAAATAAAGGCAAACTGACCACGAATTTTTCCCTCGATCTTTCCATTTTCTAATTTTCTACATAGCTTTCTGTATGGATTTTGTCATTTTTGAAAATCACACATCTTCGATCTGTAAAAGGAACCTTAATTGTATGAATTTCGTTTCACATTGTGAAAACAATAAATAGTTTAATTTTTCCGTAATGTTTTAATAAAAAAATTATTTTGATATTTCTTACCGCTTTCGAGATATGGCCTTTTTCGTAAACACTATTTTATGGGTATTGAAATACCCTTTAGTCATTAATGGGTTAATCTAAACAGCTCATAATTAAAATTATGTATATATTATTGTTAAATAATTTACTGAGTACATTAAATAAGGAAAGGATTAGAGTTTATATATTTATGATGCAGCTTTTGCAAAATGACGACTTTGTCAGAATGTTCATTGGATATATTTCGGCGACATTCGCATCAGCACTTTTTCGATGAATGTGCTCGTAACCTGTGTCATGTTGCAACGTCGACGAATGTTTGTTGCAGAGCCCTTAGCATTTACTCTTTCAGATGAGATACCTGTACCTAAAACTTCATCTATTTCGTTATCATGGTACATTCTAGACAGCAGAATAACCTATTTGATATTCTTAGGCACGTAGGCTACAATCGTCATACTACGGCGAATACCGAAGATACTTCTCTCTTTCGCGATTCTTCTTTGAAAAAAATTGTAATGGAATGCATGATTTATTTTTCAGCAAAGTTCCAGTACATGTTCGAAGCTTGTAAAAAGGTAATGAAAATAACACATCTATTTAAACCCTCAAAGGTCATCTTTCGTGTTGTTCCTGACCGAGATATGGTATTCTATAGAGCGGATAGCTTGTTCACCTATCGCAAATAACTTTGCGATAAATGATATTTGATACTGAGTTCTAATAACTTTCTATCTCTTCTAATTCGCTTTGCCTTACTTTTCCATGTAAATGGCTTATCTTGAAAATCAAAATGAAAGAGAAAGAAGATAATTTTTATAGAAATTGTAAAGCATATGATCGCATAAGTTCGCTGAAATGAGGAAACTTATTTTCGAGTGCATACAAAGGTATGTGAGAACACAAAAACAAGTGTGACTCAAAGTCACATCTCTGTCTGATGCGTTCGTATTTTGCATGTTATATAAATAAAAAAATAACGGTTAATGCCACAAAATTTATTTTACTCTAAATTTGAAGAACTTATTTGATAATTACAATCTTTTTAAAATCAAATGTGAGCCAAAGTCACATCACAGTAGAATTGGGCTGAACTGACTTCAAAAAGGATGAGTTTGGTTGGTTTTTTTTTGTTTTTTAAATGTATGTACATCAATAACTCCTAAAGAACTTGCCCGATTGCCACAATTTTTAGTCAACAGAGAGAGACATTGAGCTCGGAGGTGGCCGTCTAAACAGTGGGCAATATTTGACAAAGGGGCGTGGTAATATCAGAAAAATCTGAATATCGAATAATATTAACACTAGGATACTGAAATTTAGTACAGTGGTAGGAAAAATTATTACAAATTATTGTCAGAAAAAGGGCGTTATTTTATAAAGGGCGTGGCAATATTAAAAAATGCTGCAAATCGAATAATATTGACATTAGGATACTGAAATTAGGTACGGGGGTAGGCATAATTATAAAAATTTACTGTAAAGAAAGTAGGACTTATTGGACAAAAGGGCAGGGCAATAAAAGAAAAATACTGTACCTCAGTAACTATTGACACCATGGTACTGGATATTGGTACAGGAGTAGGAAAAATTATTACAAATAACGGTCAAGAAATTGGGCGTTATTGGACAAAAGAGCGTGGCAATATTAGAAAGACACTCTATCTCGAATAATATGGACACTATGGTAATACAATTCGTTACAATAATGTGTAGAGTTATTGCAAAACACTTTGAAGAAAGTGGGTGGTAATAGACAAAGGGTGTGTCACTTTCAGAAGAACACTGTATCTCTGTTAATTGTAATTGACTTTAGGGTACTGAAATTTAGTACAGGGGTACGCACAATTATTACAAATTATGGTCAAAAAAGTGGGCGTTACTCGACAAAGGGCATGGATATCTTAGAAAAACACTGTAACTCGAATAATACTAACACTGGGGTACGGAAATTCTGTACAAGAATAGGTAGAATTATAACAAAACACAATCAAGAGAGTAGGCGGAATTTTTCAAAGGGCGTGTCACTGTATCTCGAAAGATTAAGTAGTAGAAAAGTGAGAAAAAATTGATTGCCTAAAAGTTTCCCTCCTCGAGATTTCTCTTATTCTACGAGGCAATGCATTCCACAGTCTTACAGCATTAATGAAAAAGAGATTTGAACTGATTAGAGAGCTATGTCTGGGGATAATTAGTAAGTTACATCTCCTAGATAAGCTAAATTGCAGTTTTTCGTAGAGATAATGAGGTGTTTTAGTGTGAATGATTTTATGGATGTAAATACAATTTCTAGCGTGGAAATAATCATTCAAACTACAACCAAGTATTGCATTTCTAAAGCTAGAAAGATGGTCAAACTTGTTTAACCCATACACAAAACGTGTGGCATAATTAAAAGCAACATTAAGTTTCAGCAGAGACGATGAATCAAGTTTACTGTAAACTATATCAGAGTATGTTATGACGGGCATGATAAGTTGCTGGACTAGTAATTTTTTTAATTCAATAGTGCATAAGTTGGCGGACATTCTCAAGTTACGTAGGATATAATAAACTTTTTGGACAACATTATTAACATGATCAGTACAAGAAAGGAACGAATTCATACAAAAACCAAGGTTTACAATTTTCGTAACAATATTAAGCTTGTTTGTACCAATATATAATTCAGGAACAGCATTTAACATAGTTTTATTTTTACATATTGGTAGAACATACAATTTAGCAGCATTTAATTGAAGACCATTACAACAAGCCCATTGATGTATGTTACTAAGATCTTCATTCAATCTACCAGAGAATTCATTCAAGCATTCAATTCTACCAGAGAGATAAAGTTGGATATCGTCTGCATAGGCATGAAGAGAAGCATGTTTGCAGACAGAAAAGATGTCATTAATAAAAATTGAGAAAAGAAGCGGACCTAGAATCGAGCCTTGTGGAACACCGCTTAAGACGAGCTTATGGTGGGAAAAGTTGTGGCCAACTTTCACTCTTTGAGATCTATTTGACAAATAACTGGAGATTAAGTTAACTGCACTAAAAGAAAACCCAAACATATACCTAAGTTTTTGGCATAGAAATGAGTGATTAACTTTGTCAAAAGCCTTAGAAAAATCAAGTAGGCAAAGTAAGGACAATAACCCTGCATCAAATTGAGGTCTTATATCATCAAAGATTTTAACAACGGCCGAAGCACACCCATGCCCCCGCCGAAAACCAGATTGATAAGGAGACAAGAGATTATTCCTGACCAAAAAATAATTAATTTGGAGACTAATAAGTTTTTCAAATACCTTAGATAAAGAGGACAATATACTTATTGGCCTAAAATCATTAGGTCCAGAAGGGTTAGATTTTTTAGCCACGGGCAAGACAGTTGCAATTTTCCATACACTCGGGAATGAAGAAGATATAAAGCAGTGGTTAATAATGTGCGTTAGTGGACGTATAATATGCGGAAGAATGAGCTTTATAAATTTTATGGGAATACCATCTTCACCCAAAGCATTTGACTTAATCTGCATCACACAATTCCCAACATCAAGCTCACTAACAGGTGTGAACTCAAACAAGAACGGAGCACGCAAACTACCAAAAGAAGTAATATTATTACTTAAAGGTGCAGTATTATCAACAAAAAAATCATTCAATAAGTCTGGGTGAATATTGCAAGGAGGGGAATTATTTTTTCTCACTCCAAGATTCCGTATATTGCTCCATAAAGTTTTAGTAGAAAGGGACAGATTAAGTTTGGCAGTGAAATAACGGGTCTTAGACTGCCTTGTTAGTTGAACAGATTCGTTCCTGGCCAACCTATAACTTTCCCAGTTTGCAGATGAGGGTGCTCTTCTCCAAAGCTTGTGTAATCTATTCCTCTTTTTTATAGCATTGAGAATATTCTGAGATAACCAAGGGCAAGATGAATTTTTTAAGGCAATTGTTCTCAAAGGAACATGTTTCTCAAATAGATATTTAACAGGGGTTGTAAGTGAACAAAGCTTATCATCAACTGAGATATAATGCCAGCAGTCATTAAATGATATTAAAGACAAATCATGAAACATATTAGGATAATTGATATTTTTATAATCACGGTACGAGAAAGAAGTAGAAGAGACATGCCGAGACATATTTATATTTAACGAGCAGAAAATTAAATCGTGATCGGAAACAAACAACAGTTGATCAAATTGTGAAACGAGCGATAGGTCAGATACAATAAAATAATCTAAAAGACTTGGAGTAGCATTAGGACAGAAACGAGTTGGTTCAGTTGTGTTTACTATAGATAACCCGGCCAATGATATCTTATCCGTCAACAATTGTCGATATGAATCATTCGTTAAAAGATTTATATTAAAATCTCTGCACATTAAAATTACATCATGATTAAGATTATAGTTTAGCAAATCTGTGAACAAGGAATCAACAGAATTACACTTATGAGGATTATATACACATGACAACAAAATTTTTGTGCAGTTATCCGAAATACTAATATTGATAAACTCAATTCCAGGACCTATAGATTTGTTTAGAATTTTAGCATTCAAATTAACTTTACAATAAACAGCAACACCACCCCCTTTTTTACAAAATCTCTCATTTCTAAACACATTATAACTATTAATATCACAAATTGAATCACATATATTACTTGACAACCACGTTTCAGAAACACAAATAATATCAACTAACGAATCATTAAAAATATGTTTTATGTAATCAAGTTTCGCCATGTTAAGACTACGAGCATTGAAATGAATAATATTAAGCCCCCATGTTGCCTACACAAAACATGAACTAGAGATTTTAAATTTTCATTAGTGCCAAAAGACGAATTACTAGGGTCAGTCATTGCAAGTAGATAGGGGAAAGAAAAATTCAGGCAAATAAATTCTAGAAACAAAAAACAAATAGAAAAAGAATAGGAGTAAAACGAAAAAGTTATATAAAGTTAAGCAAAAAATAAACTTAAAATAAGTAAGTAGAATAAAGATTAAAAGTGATACATGAGTTTTAATAGTCGCATCCAGTTTCAGTAAATCTTATTATTATAATTTTATATCCATCAAAAAAATTATATTAATTTTTAAGTTTCTCATAAATATATTAATTTCTTCATGAATATAAAACCTTAATTGTTCACGCGTAATCAGAAAAGGGAGTTTTAATTTTTAAGATAAAGCTCAAGAACATTTTTGAAATTTTTTATACAACTTTGTTGATAAACTGATGAATAAAATTTAAATTTTTAAAAAATTTCCAAAATATTCTTGAGGTTTTTCTTAAAAATGAAAACTTCCTTTTCCGATTTCGCGTGTAAAATTATTTATGATAGGGCTGAATAAATTTGACGTTTCCAACTAAACTAAACGATGGTATCAGCTAAACTAAAACACGATGCTGAGCTTGTTTACTTGCTGACAAGCTGCTAAGTCTTTTCCCATACAAACTTATGACAGGACTTAAAAAATTTGTTAAGCTTAGCAAGTTAGCAGGATTTAATGTAGTGAATATCATTATTATAATTTTTGGTACAAATCAAGGTTAGAAATATGAATAGTTATAAATTTTCATTGAAACAAACACCACTTCTATCCCACAACAATAAATCAGCTTTTTGCTACTTTACTTTCCCGCAAGTCCGGGCCGCTTTAAGACTCCGGGCCCGAGGAGAAACACCCCGTTCCCCCCCTCTCGGTGGCCCTGGCCATAGCACAAAATCTTAAATGGCAAAATTATTTCATTCTGTTTTTATGTTGGTCCTTTTAGAGGACAGAATCCAGATCCGTCGAATTTCACAGGTTAAAAAATATTCTGCATTTGTTATACTTTTGCGGAGAAAATAACACAATTTTTTTTTTGGTCAACATATTTTTTAGAAAAGAACAGAAAAAAAATGGACAGTTCTTGAAGAGTGCAGAAAACATGAAGAATTATTTCTAGAAAAGAAACATATAGCGAAACTGTTTTTTCCAGAAAAAAGACACAACAAAACACTGTTACTAACATTTTTGTAAGGCTAACACACAACACTTTTGCTTCAGTTAAAAATTCTCTTGCCGATTGTCAAAATTTCTACTAGCTCCTGGGGCTACATCCATTTTTCACAATCATACTTACCTCACTGATATCAAAAATTCTCTTTCCGACTGTCAAAAATTCATCATCCGAGTCATGATAAAACAAATTATCAGTAGCTCGGTTCTGTAACTTTTCTCACCGTAGTTCTCAGTAGATTTTGATGTCATTCTCACTTGCACTGTCTCTGTAATAAAATTAGAAAAATCGGGGACTCGTCTCGCTTGTTTCAATTCTACTTTCAAAGGAACTCGATAGACGAAGTGTTTCTGTAAACTAAAATATGCAACTCGAATCGATTGCAGTTCTCACTATGTTCTAACTTGGTGAGAAAATTTTTGCTTGCTTATGCAACAGTCATATTCAATGATATTTTAGAAATAAAAGTATCCACGTTACAACTACTTCTACCGGGTACAAGGTATCAACTTAAATTGTTTCATGTAAAATATCTATATATTATTAACACAATATTATAAGTACAACAATGTATAAATTATTGAATACATAAACTGAAATATAAGGTTTCAATTTGTGGATAAGGTTTGTGTATTCAATATCAACATCACTAAGTGTTAACCCTTTCAGTCACATTGCCAAGACAAGATAGTTGGATTTTGTCCAATATATTGTACAAAATTACTCTGCAGACATAGTTATTTTTAGTAAACAAGGGTGAGCTTCTTGTTTTTCGTTGGAATGACGATTTTTGGTTTGAATATAAAGCTATTTTTATGCACAGAAATGACCTCGAGAAAAAGTTGTATTATTTTATTATTTAATGTTTATAATATTGTACACTAAGACTGGGTCTTTTATAGTACATCAATTGAAATAAAGTACATTAAGAATCATAACATAACTTGCTAGATTAAAACTACAATTATACAAAACAGAAAAAATTTCAAAAGTAGACAAAATTAACTATTATTTATTAGCAAAAATATTATTTATGAAACATCAGGAACGAAATATCCTAAGTTACTTATTTAACTAGTAGAAGAAAAAGATAAACAACAGCAAGAATTGAATATAGTTTAGGGATAAGTTTGTAAGAGATGTATAGAATAAGAAAACGATAGATAAAATAGATTAAAATTATAGATTAAATTGTATATCAAAATGATTATATATTGCACGTTTAAAGCTGGTTCTTAATACTATTTATTTTTTATAATTTGGTAGTGAATTCCAAAGTCTAATGGTGCTTAAGAAAAAGAATATACTGCTGTTTTAAAAGTTGTGCCTAGAAACGATTAGATTTGAGGATCGAGAAGATTGTAAGAATTGGAGTTTTTCATATAAATATTCAGGGCTTTGACAGTAAATAAGTTTATGTAAAAATATAATGTTTCGAACGTTCAAGTAATTCATTAAACCGCAACCTAAAATGCCTCTACTTCTGACAGAAATATGATCAAATCTATTAACATCATAAACATATCTAGCAGCGTTATTACACGCAACAAGAAGTTTATGTTGCGACTGTGAGTCAAGCTGGCTATACACAACGTCTGAGAAAGATATATGAGGCACTACCTAAAACCCGGCGCGTTGCTGCAACGCTCCCTTGCATGTGTAAATTGAGGTCGAATACTGAATTTCGATGCTGTGCAACCTATAAATCTAAAGCTGCTAGATATCCCAAATTTGGGTTGTATGGGAGGTGCAACGCCCCCTTGACCAACGCCCATTATATGTGATCAATGAAACTGAATGTGTAAATTAAGGTAGAACACGGAATTCCGACGATGTGCGAGCTATAACACCAAAGCAATTCGATATCGCAAATTTGGGTAAAATAAGAGGTCCCTTGGCAAACGCCCATAAAATTTAATCAATGACGCTGTGCGACAAATAACTCAGAAGCTATTCGATATCGCAAATTTGGGTTGTATGGGAGGTGTCACTTTCCCTTGTTCAACGCCCAAAAAATGCTACCAATAAAAGTGCATGTGTAAATTCGGTTCGAATACTGAATTCCGAAGCTGTGCGACCTATAATTACAAAGCTATTCGTTAGCACAAATCTGGGTTGTATGGGAGATGCCAGTCCCCCTTTTCCTACGCCCATAAAATGTTATTAATGAAACTGCATGTATGCATTGAGGTCGAATACTGAATTCTGACGCTGTGTTACCCATAACTGTAAAGCTATTCGATTTTGCATGTTTGGGTTGTACTTGTCAAACGCCATAAAATGTTTTCAGTAAAACTGCATGTGTAAATTTAGGTTGATTTTTTAATTTCGATGCTGTGCGACCTATAACTTCAAAGCTATTCGACAGCACAAATTTTGGTTGTTTGGGGTGAGGTGAAAATCCACCGTTTCCAACGCCCATAAAATGTTATTAATGAAACTGCATGCATAAATTGAAGTCGAATACTGAATTCCGATGCTGTGTGACCTGTAACTCCAAGACTATTCGATATCGCAAGTTTTGGTTGTATCGGAAGTTCCACTCCCTCTTGTTTAACTCCCATAAAATGTCATCAGTGGAACGACATGTGTTAATTGTGGTTGAATATCGAATTTCGAGGCTGTGCGACCTATAACTCTAAAGCAATTTGATATCGCGAATTTTTTTATATATTTGTGGGCGGTAAAAGGGGGTGTGGCATTTTTTTCTTAAACCATCTCGTACTCGAAACAAATCCACTGCCAAAATTTTAGACCGATCGAAGCAGTAATGTCGAAGTCTCATTATTTTTTCTTAAAAGTAGGCGTAGCTATAGCGGGACCACGCCCATTTTAAGTATAGTTACCAATAGTTATCATACGTACTTAATTACTAAATTTTAGTTTGATACGACAAAAACTGTCTTAAATATAGCATTTTTATTGATTTGTGGGCGGTAAAAGGGGGTGTGGCAAATTTTTAATTATGCCTATATTGTTTGCGTAAGTGTAAAAAATAAGTTGACAAAGTTTTATCGCAATCGGATGAACAGTATTGCAGCGCATAGCGAACGAACAAACAAACATTCATTTTTATTTATTAGATATATTAGATATAAGAAGCATGGCCATAGCTGGAATTTTTGAAAGCTGCTACCGGCCTAAGCCCCATATTCGGCACATATTTTTATTAGATTTTTGGCAATAAAAAAGGGGAGGGCAATAATTTTGGGGCTTTTATGAAGAAATTAGGTCAAAAATTTGCAGTTCGGGGCCCCTCACCCCTTTTTTCATTGCCTAAAATCTAATAAAAATATGTGCCGAAATCGAAAATGGGGCTTAAGCCGAAAGTAACTTTCAAATATTGCAGCTACGGCCATGATAAGAAGATCTTTACTTCTTCTATAAAGGGGCGTGGCTTCGCCCACTTTTAACATGAGGCTACTTCTTTTTATACCAACACCATACGTACCAAATATACTCACCCTACGGCTACCATTGCCTGAGAAATGAGGATTTAAAGTTTTGTTTTGAATGGGCGTGGCACCTCCCCTTTGTCTAACCACAACTATAGCCTATAACCTTCGTTTGGGTTGATTATCGATGAGCACGCAATAACAAAGAACATAACCATTTACAATGTGCATTTCATCAAACTATACTCACCTCTATGAAATCACCTTTCGCTGGGAATTTTCACAATAAATCGTTTCAAAAGAATGTATTAAATCAAACTGAATTACAATAACTAACGAAAGCTGATAAAAGCTTAAGAAAATGCCAATATTTATGTTACTAAACTCAAGTCACATATGTCATTGCATCTTGCGTGGGCTGCCAACTGTGCATATGCATGCAGCTGTCAAAAGTTGATGCACACAACGCCATCTACTGGCAATACAGCATTTAAAATCATGTTCGTTTTTATGGGTTCTTGAGTTAAGATGGCGTTGTAAAATCGCTCCATACAAAAAGGCGTTCTCCAGTTATAAGCGTAGTAACTAACGTCACTTTCTTTTATATATATAGATATATAAGTAAATATATATATATATATATATATACTATATTCGATATGGTAACACTTTTACTAAAAACAAATAGATTTATCAATACTATATATATTCTTTAATTCATATGTATAAACTGTTTTCTAAATTAGTTCGATGTCATATGCTGACTGTAGCTACAAATAAACATCCACAAAAAATTAAAGCTTACTGTACAACAATAACTACTTAGCAAATTTACAACCACAATGTAAAGAGAATTAGAAGATCCCAGCGGTTGCGCAGCGTTAGAGGGGATGAACCGAATTGACGGCGTAAAATATACAGCACTTTGCATGCTTTATTTTCTGTTTGCCTGCTAGCAAGCAGTTAGCACTTGCTTGTGCTGCTGGTGATGACACTTAGAGGATGTTGGCTAGCAACAAATTTTGCACTGCACTTGCTGGTGGTGGCACTTGGAGGACGCTCGCCAGCAAAGAAAGCCAAATTAACTTTGCTGCACTTGCTGATGTTGGAGACCGTTGGCCCACACACAGGCCAGACACAAACTCAAGCTCTTTCGTTCATTTTTTTCATTAATTTGTTATTTTTTAAGTTTTTTAAGTTTACAATATTACAAGTTTACGAAATATGTTGAAAGTACAAGCTCTTCGAATTAAATATGTCGCAAATTGATAAAATGGAAATAAAATAAAATATTTGCGCTAAAACACGACCGAAATGTGAAACGTCAAAATTTGTAACTGTCAAAATTTCATCGTCCATTTGACACAGCAAAAAAGACAAATTTATTACAACACACACAAATTTTATTCAACTTGATATTTTCTATCCTACCACGACTGAAAACACACACGATTGACACACAGCCATAGTTGACAACTCTGAATATAAAATGCCGCAGTGGTGAAAATAAAAAGCCACTGACAAATACAACAAGTATGAAAATTGTCAAACTTTGTTTGACGATATGTAATAAAATAAGAGCATGCATGTAATTATTTGAATGTTCAACATATTCCTTTATCACAACTCAAAGATTAAGATGTTAAAATACTCAATCCATACATTATTTTTCTTGTTTGCAAACGAAGTTCCAGCAGAAAAAAGCAGAAAGAGAAGAAGATCGATCCATTTTTAAATCTCACCATGAATAGCAGCTGTTTGAGTAAAAGCAAATTTTTCAAAAATGTTGACAAATACAACAACTGAAGAAATTGCCAAACGTTAAAGGCATATATATACCAATATAAACCGAACTAATAATAAGTTTTGGTTGCAAACATCTTATTGCAACCTAACTTAAGTATTTTTATACTAACAAACAGATTATATGCATTAATTTCAGGAGTCTCCAAGTGATTTCTTTGTGAGCTTGCGGCCGATTGTGAACGATTTCCTTGGAAAAATACGATGATGCAAACCAATGATTTACCCTCTACCAAAATCGTTTAACGCGCCTAAAGAAGTTTTCACTTCAAAAATTCCGCAAAAAATTTTATGATGGTGCAAATAGTGATAGATTTTAAGATTAGATTAATTTATATGATTCAAAAACAAATTCTAAATGTTTGATAGTTTAAATCATACTTAATTTAAAATTCAAATTCTAGTTTTAAATCGTTTATTGAGCTTTAGGTCAAGGTCAGAAGAATTAATTGTTCTGATAAATTTTTTCAAAAGAAACAACAACAACGTTTTCAATATGAAAAGGAAAAAAATCACTAGCTGATTTTATTGCAATTTTGGCCCTGCTAAAGGCTTCATCAGAAATCTTTGTGATGCCGGCGGGAATCGAGAGATTTTAAGATTTTAAGATTTCTTATCTTCGGTGGTAAAAGTGGTAAATATTAAAATTTTGAAAAAATATTTTAGATCTACCACAATTGTGGTAAAGCCTGTGCCCTGATTCCAAGTGTATTTCTACCATATTATTGTGTTATTAATAAGCTATAATATTGTTTTTATAACAATACTTCGTGTACAAGAATATGAATTTATCTTTTTTTTAAATCAAAGACTGCTTTTAGTTTCGGATAAGTACTTGCGAAAGCATTTACTTGATGCTTATTGAATCTTATTTTGCTTTCTAAATGTCGTTGGAAAAATTGCGAAATATTTAAAAAGATTTCATTAAAAAAAAGTAAGAGTTGAATTTCTAAATAAAATTGACGATGCCTATTTCTTAGCTTTGTGATGTTATGTCACATTTATTAATTGGTTTTCCTATTATTTGAACAACAATGCATTATACCAAGATTAATGTTGATGTCAAGCTTAAAAGCAAACACATTTACACCTAAGTTTGTTCATTAAAATATATGGTTTCAACATAAATACAGACATATTGACACAATCAAGGTAATGTTTATCCTTGAAGCTTATCATAGACAAAATAAGAATGGCTCGTTTATTAGGTTACCTGTTTATGAAAGTAAAATTGCTGCTTTGCTATATTCAGGACAAGAAGTCATTTGAGTTTTTTTTTTTAAAAATATATAAAATACTTGCTGTAATTAAAATAGCAAGCAATATAAATAAAGAAAACATGTATGAGTTTTTTATATTAAATTTAACATTATTAACATACCAAAGAAAAAATATCTTCAAAATTTAGTTATAAGAAACTGGCAACAATCTTCATTTTATTGCAGCATACGAGTTATGGCAGCATAACCATAACGGAAACTAAGATAACAATTATTAGCAATAAACTATTCCTTATAAATAAATCTTTTTTATCATATTACATATACAAAAACAACACGATGACCCTTTTAATTAAAAAACAAACATTTCCTGCATTTGGCTTAAATCAAAACAGAAATAGGTTTAAAGCAAAATAAGATTTCCCAAAGCCAGACACGCAACAAATCATAAAGTATATTTCCCTGCTCTTTATTCAATGACAATGTTTAAGAAAAAAATGAAGGAATATATTTATTTTGTATTGCATACAATTGGCTCGAATACTTTTACTTACTTTTGAGCGCATTTTATCTATATTGTGTTGTGAATTTGAGTTCTTAAGTATTTTTCCTAGAACTTTTACAATATGCCTCAAAGAAGGCACGTTTACGAGCCACATTCACATTTTGTAACGCATGAAAGACGTATTTCTGCGATTATATGTAGCAGTATCCAACGTCGCGTCTTTTTACAATTCACGTCAAAATATTCTTAAATTATAAAAATATATTGTGATTGCGTTGTCATAAGTGTATACATATGAACTTATGTGGAGGTGAGTAATAGAGAAATGCAAAGATTTATTACCAATATCATATTAAATATGTATTTTTATTCGTTCACACTACTCTTTACCTTTATGTGCTTCTTAGAAGTTATGGTGACTATCTTTGAATGAAAAAAAGTTCATGTTTTATGTAATAACATACTTGGTTGAGGTATTGGTTTTGGTAATAAATCGCAACTAATAGAGTAGATATTTTTCAGCACTTTTTTCAAACTTTTTATTTTTAGCCGTACTAAACTAGCAATTAAAAAATTTGGAATATTGTACCTTGATTTTCGAATATTTTGCATTCAAGTTTTAAACTATGATGTTACTCAAACTCACTGAAGTGTTACGCGGTTAAAAATTGTGCACTACTGATTAGTCCAAACTTTGGTTAAAGGAATTTTTGATCCAAATAGTACTATTTTTTAATCCCAACATTAGTTTAATTTAGCTGGGTTTCAAGCCCACGCACAGTGTTCGAAAATGGCAATTTGCGAGCTATTTTTGCTTTCATTGCTCTTATTAAAGCAATACTTTAGCTAGGGTAATGATCTTTGGTACAGAGGTAGATCAGATTCATTGAAGGCAATTTTCAACAGGTGGGCGTGGCACATTCTTTAAAACTCTAACTGGAGAAATATTTAAGATATGGTACTTATAATTGGAAATTGCAAAAAGTGCACACGATTACTAAAAAGCATGGCTATGAACATTTTTTTAAATTTCAGTCAATATAAAATAGATTTTAAACAAACATATACAAAAGAACATTTTTTATTCATTAAAAAATAAAGAACATTTATATTTTGTTATCTTTTAAAAATCAATATCGCAGGATTCGCTCATTGATGAGTTTGCTAGGCAATCTTGAGCGATTTCGGTTGTGGTGTCTCTGGTGCCGCCAATAAATCAAGTACGACAGCAGTTAGTGCACACGTTTTTTTTTAGGTAATGGCCTCATGCTTGATATGAAAAGGTCGGAATAAATAAGAAGAACGTGCAATAAGCCTTCATTATTTTGTTTCCGACCAATTTTTCGCGTGTTATGCTCGCGATAGTGATTGCATTCTTTATGCCTCGACTCCAAAGCCTCTTCACTTAGCTGCCCTATGGGAAGTAAGAAATTATTCGTAACGTCTGCTCCATTGAGTAAAATTTTGTGGATACTGGTGGGCATTTTGTACCATGGGTATAAGGAAACAAATTGCCTTGCCGTGTTCACAGCATATAGCTTAAAAGGCTTAGGATTTATCTTAAACCCACATAACAGAGCTTGTAAGATCATCGAGAACTTAGCAATCAAATTCTCTTCTTCTCCTGTAATCTCTGCTGCGACCTTGACATCCCTTTCGACCTTGGATTTTTTCGTTGACTTCACGTTCACACAGAAAATTGCAAATTTTATTTCGCGTACCCAAATTATTTGCCATTGAAATACTCAAATTTTCTTACAAAAGAAATTCGAAAATTTGCTTTATAGTTACTTCTCGAGATGTGTCTGAAAAAAGCAAACAAACCTGTAAGACTTTGTAAGAAAATAACTTTGTAATTAAATAAGATTTTCCTTTTATTTGTGACGGTGGTTTTTTTCTACTGGCTGAGTCAGCTCAGCCGTGCCAGGGTCAAATAAAAGACTACGAACTTCCACAAAAATAAGAAAACAGCGCAGATTTTCAGTTAAATTCAATTTCTTTATTTTTAACTTCGACTTAATATCAACTTATTAAACTTAATGAAGTGCAGTGTCGTGGGGGTCGGAGTGGGAGTTCGTCAATGACGGTTGAAGGTTACTGTTGATAGTCGAGAGAGAGGGTTTTCGTGGAGCGGTATCGGTGAACGGTAACTGTTAATCGCTGTCGTTAATCGCTGTCGTTAATCGCTGTCGGCAATCGGTGTCGGTAATCGGTGATCAACAGGAAGGCTAAAAGAAATGCTGCTTAATATTCGAAAAAAAAGATAATAAATAGCAAAGAGATAGGCAGAGGTCCTGGTCGATGAGTCCAGATGTGGACCCTCCAGGATCTGGCCTATTAATAAGATTCAAAAACCAAGAGAATGATTAAAAGGGTGCCACCTCTGGTAGATGCTAACCAGAAGTGGTTTGCTCCAGAGGAAGAAGGTACGCAAAAATAAAAGTGTGCCGACTCTGGTAGATGCGAATCATCAGTCATTCGCTCCAGAGTACGACACTAAAAAAATCAAAAAAAGTGTGTCGACTGTGGTAGATGCGAACCAGAGATAATTTGCTCCAGAGTTCTGCGCACAGAACCGGAGTCTAACTCCTTGAGCTTACCTAAAAGGAATGCTGCCTTGCAGTGCACCCTAAACAAGTGCGCGTTGCGCTGCGTACCCAAACGCCACGCAACTTTATTTTACGCTTAACCTAAACAAGTGCGCTGCGGAGAGAACTGCTGCTCTCGAACCAGCTCAGTCTGATGGTTTAAAAATCTTAAAAAACTTTTAGTGTTGTGTAAAAATCTATTAGTATTGCAAATACTTCCATTTGCAATTGAGATTAATTAATTAATAGCAGCTGATTGCTCTTTGTTCTAATACTTTGGTTTTATGCAGCCAACTTCACATCCGTACGCACTGTCAAAATTGGAAATTCGATTCATGTTGCGGTAGTCCGGTGCGTGTTTCGGTAGGCTTCATACAAAATGTATGTGCATGAGCCGATTTTGACAGTTAAACCACGCACGCGCACTTGTTTAGGGTGGACTGTTGGTTGGTTTTGTGCCGCCGTTTTATATTATGTGGTGTGAAAACCAGTTAGGAATTATATGTTTGCCGTGTGTATTTGAAGCTGCTCTTTTGTGTTATTTTGTCATAAGTAAGTATGTGTGTTTGTGTGTCGTCGGTTTGTTTTATGGTGTCATGAATATGTATGTAGCGTGTGTCTGTATGTATGGTTTAGTGGCGGGTGCAGTAGTAAGGTATTTGTTGTCGCTGTTATTTTGTCATAAGTAAGTATTGTGTGTCGGTATGTTCGACAGCTGCAATTTAATATAGTTATAATAATAATTAAATAGCTTAAGTTATAGTATAACAATTATTTAAATTAGTTTAAAGATAATAATAAATGGTATTTTTAATGTCACATAATGATAATTATATAGCTTAAGTTATAATAGAATAATTATTTAAATTAGTTTAAAGATAGTAATGGATTGCATTTGTAATGATTGTAACGTCATGTTACATATTATTTATAAAATTATGATTAAATGTTATGATTATGATTAAAATTGGTTTTTAAATTTGCTTTAAAACGATATGAATTTATATATATATATATACAAATTTTTTGACTCACTTTGTTTATTACAAACATTTGAATAAAATTAGTATAACATAATCTTCTCACATTTGGGCAGCTATGCACGTTTGCGCACTTTTGCGCACCTTTGCGCACCATCAAACTTAATTAAAGGCAAAGATTTTTGTGTATTCAAAAATACAAAAATAGAAATTTTATATTTCAAGAGCTTTCATGGTTTTCCCGCGGTAACAAACTCCAACAAATTTGTTTAAAATAAAAAATTTATACATAAAATCTACTTAATTTTTTTTTTAATTTAAGCGCTTATTTAATTAAAAAAATTATTTAAATATACTTTCTAGAAATATCAGTGGTCATACTGCAAATAAAATTATTTAAATAAATGTAATTTCATTAATTAAAATAAACTTTTTTATACAGCACTTTTTTAAGCAGCTAAAAACTCACGTGCGCCTTGACTGATCACTTCACTCTATGAATAGCCACTGACACACAAATCTAGTATGCACGGAAGCTTCACACGTTGAATTTGCTTAATTGGATATCTGACCACATTAGCATCGTGCTTTACCATTATACTTTTTATTTTTTTTTACTTAAAGTAGCCCTTAAATTTGAATTTTTAAATACTGTGCCACGTTCCTGAAAATAACTTACTTGCATTCGTAATGATGCAAAATAAGCGAAACAACTGAGTTGGACGAGTGGATAAGGTATTGAACCAGCACATCAGAAGACGTGTGTTCAAATCACGAACTGCTGTAGCTCGGTTCTGTAACTATTGCGACAAATAGTCACTTTTTCTGACGTCACAGTGTTTCATTCCAAAAAACTCACTTTTGCGAAAACTAGTGTTTCTGTAACTGATAAGTGAGTAAATAGTGGTCCGTGATGAAAAGATAAGAAAGGGAATATATAAAATTGCAACTAGTGACAGAAAACTTTTTGAGAAATTGCATGAGGTCCTCTTTAAACAACAATTAACAACATATATAAATATTATTTGTGGTTAATTTATGAATATTGCGGAAATATACATGTTTATGCTATTTATGCTGACAATTACATGTTTTGATGGTAAACAAATTGGCACTTAGTGATGTTGATATTAACAATCAGCTTGTATTAAGCTTAACGAATAAATAAATAAATAATTAAATAAAATTTATTTATTTATTTATTTATTTATAAACTATCGACAAAAATGTTTAACAGTCTATTTATTGCATCTTAAATTATACTAAAACAATAATTATAATGGAAATATTATAAGAATATAAAATTAAGGATTTATACAATACTCAATACAGTTTGCTTAAATGCCTCTCTATTTTGAGTGAAATCTATACGAGCACTTACACTGTTATAGACAGTGCACATGTTAAAAATCGGATCACTCCGGCCATAGTTAGTTCTATGGTGCGGAACGTAAAAAAAATCTCTTTGCCTAAAGTGTCTTTCCGGAGCATAAATATTGAGACGGGCGAGGATTGGCGCACAGTTAATATTATTCATTAAAAGATCACGAACAAAAGTTATAAGAAAATATTTTCTTCTAGAACTCAATGATTTAAGCCCAACAAGTGCACATCGGGAGCTATACTCTGGCATAAAATTCCAATTTAGTTTTTTCACAACAAAACGAGTAAAACGTTTTTGGACTTTTTCCAATCTTGTACTATGCGACTCATAAAATGGGTCCCATATTACACACCCATACTCAAGTATTGATCTTATAATGGAAATGAAAAGAGTCTTTAAGGTATACGGGTCAGCAAACTCTCTAGTGTTGCGTCTAACGAATCCCATCATAGCATTAGCCCTACTAATTATGTTGTCATAATGACCTGAAAATGACATCTTTTTATCACAGAGTACACCTAGACCAGATTTAGAATCTACTCTAATCAAGGCGTTGCATAAAATTGAGTAATCAAAAAACATTGGAGACCTTATCATATAAAATGACATTATGTTGCATTTTGACAAATTTAAATTCAGTTTATTTAGCATACACCATGAGTGCAGACTATTTAAATCACTTTGTAAACTCCATTGATCACTGGGAGAGCTTACAGATTTAAAAATCTTAACATCATCAGCATACATAAGGCATTCTGAGTACTGTATAAAATTAGGAAGATCATTGATGAAAAGAATAAATAACAATGGCCCAAGGTGGCTACCCTGTGGCACACCTGAATGATTAATTATTGCTTTTGAGATCGTCTTTCCAATGCATACATTTTGGCTACGACCTAAAAGGTACTCACTAAGCCAAGACAAGAGTGAAGAATGAAAACCCATTAGACTGAGCTTATTAATTAGAATAGAGTGCTGAACTCTATAAAATGCTTTAGCGAAATCTGTGAAAATAACGTCTATTTGTTTACCATTCTCCAATTCATTTTTTATTAAGTGAGTGAATAGAACCAGGTTTGTAGAGGTTGATTTTCCAGAGACAAAACCATGCTGGCTTTCAGATATCGAATTTTTAATGCCTTGATAGATCTGCTTTTTCACCAAGGCTTCAAACAATTTGGGAATTGATGGTAACTTAGATATTGATGTATAGTTTCCAATGTCTTGTCTTGATCCAGATTTATGAATAGGGACTATAATTGAAACCTTCCAAATATCCAAAAATATACCTTTTTCAAGGGACAAATTAAAAATTAGTGAAAGAGGCTGAGCAAGTGCAGCAGCACATTTTTTAAGGACTATTGGTGGGATATTATCGGGGCCAGCGCCCTTATTAATATCGAGTGACAACAACTCGTTAAAAACATCTTCTACCGAAAGAACTAAACAGCCCAAATCAGTGATTCGCTCTCCATTATATAGCGACCGATCTTGATGTATAGGAACATTATCTAAAACAAAATTTGATTGGAAGTAGTCAGCAAACATATTACATGCATCCTCAATATTGTTCGATATTTTATCTTTAAAATACATATTTTTAGGAAGACCCTTAGTATTTCTCTTTTTATTAAAAAATTTCCAGAAAGCTCTAGGATTAGCACAAATTAATGCAATATATGCAATAAATGCCCTAACCTACAAATCTACACATTGCGATCCGAGTATTCTTTTAATGTGGTTGCGTAATGCAATTATACAAATTTAATCATGGAATAAATCTCATTTATGAAATATTTCAGTTAATGCATTTCATAATATGGGTATGCATCGTAGTACATATAATATTTTGTAAATAATATATAAAATATATCTACATGAAAAAATTTAAGTTGATACCTTGAACCCTTTCAATTACACTTTATTGAATATCACTGTTGCACAAACGAGCAAAAAAGTTTCTCACCAAGTTAGAACATAGTGAGAATTTCAATCGATTCGAGTCGCATATTTAAGTTTACAGAAACTCTTCGTCTGCCGAATTCCTTCAAAAGTAGAATTCAAACAAGCGAGACGAGTCACTGATTTCTCTCATTTATTACAGAGACAATGCAAGTGAGAATGACGTCACAATGACGTCAAGTGAGAAAATCTGGTGAGAACTGCGGTGAGAAAAGTTACAGAACCGAGCTACTGGTCAGAACATTTTTTTTTATGGCGTTTTCATTTTTCAAAAAATGCTGCATTTTTTTTGCGCTTTTAAGAAATTCTGACCTCTCGAAAGGTAAAACAATGACCTCTCAAATTGGATCGTGTTCTTTTCTCAAAAATGTTACCCTCAAAAGTAGAAAAAAGGCAGAATTCTCAAAGATGGCAGAAAGAAGGCAGAAAAAATGCAACATTTTTTCGAGAAACGAAAACTCCATTACTTTAATTTAGCTGGGTCTCGAACCCACGTTTCTGCTCGCTTACTTAATAACTGAAAGCTTACTTGCATTTGTTATGATGCAAAATAAGCTTAATTTTATTGGCAACTGAGTTGGACGGGTGGATGTGGTGTTAGACCAGCACAACAGAGGACGTGTGTTCTAATCATGAACTGGTCAGAAAAGTTTTTTAATACTTTTTGCGGATTGAAAACTAATCTTTTTTTGGATTGAAAAATTTTAAACATTTCCTTGAATTAAAAAGTAATCTTTTTTTGGTGTAGTCCTATATGTAATTCAAAAAAGTTTAAAATTTAGTCCAAGATTTTTAACTGTGTAGCATAACGATTTTGAAACTGTTCATTAGAGTAGAGGATTTCTGGACAATTTTTAAAATTTTTTTCTTGCGTGCAGTGCGGGCTTGCCTCTTTACCTAATTCATTTTGATAACACTGACACACAAAAAATAAGTCGAAATCCAAGAGAGCCATATATTATTTTAAAAATAATTTTGGACAACGAATTTTGGAAAGATTTTTTGAAGTGAAAACTTCTTTAGGCGCGTTGAAGGATTTTGGTAGAGGGTAAATCATTGGTTTGCATCATCGTATTTTTCCAAGGAAATCCTCCACAATCGGCCGAAAGCTCACAAAGAAACCTCTTGGAAACTCCTGAAATTAATGCATATAATCTGTTTGTTAGTATAAAAATACTTAAGTTAGGTTGCAATAAGATGTTTGCAACCAAAACTTATTATTAGTTCGGTTTATATTGGTATATATATGCCTTTAAAGTTTGGCAATTTCTTCAGTTGTTGTATTTGTCAACATTTTTGAAAAATTTGCTTTTACTCAAACAGCTGCTATTCATGGTGAGATTTAAAAATGGATCGATCTCCTTCTCTTTCTGCTTTTTTCTGCTGGAACTTCGTTTGCAAACAAGAAAAATTGAGTGTTTTAACATTTTAATCTTTAAGTTGTGATAAAGGAATATGTTGAACATTCAAATAATTACATGCATGCTCATATTTTATTACATATCGTCAAACAAAGTTTGACAATTTTCAAACTTGTTGTATTTGTCAGTGGCTTTTTATTTTCATCACTGCGGCATTTTATATTCAGAGTTGTCAACTATGGCTGTGTGTCAATCGGAAAGTTTTCAGTCGTGGTAGGATAGAAAATATCAAGTTGAATAAAATTTGTGTGTGTTGTAATAAATTTGTCTTTTTTGCTGTGTCAAATGGACGATGAAATTTTGACAGTTACAAATTTTGACGTTTCACATTTCAGTCGTGTTTTAGCGCAAATATTTTATTTTATTTGCATTTTATCAATTTGCGACATATTTAATTCGAGAGCTTGTACTTGCAACATATTTCGTAAACTTGTAATATTGTAAACTTAAAAAATAACAAATTAATGAAAAAAATGAACGAAAGTGCTTGAGTTTGTGTCTGCCTGTGTGTGGGCCAACGGTCTCCATCAGCAAGTGCAGCAAAATTAAATTGGCTTTCTTTGCTGGCGATCGTCCTCCAAGTGCCACCACCAGCAAGTGCAGTGCAAAGTTTGTTGCTAGCCAACATCCTCTAAGTGCCATCACCAGCAGCACAAGCAAGTGCTAAGTGCTTGCTAGCAGGCAAACAGAAAATATAGCATGCAAAGTGCTGTATATTTTACGCCGTCAATTCGGTTCATCCCCTCTAACGCTGCGCAACCGCTGAGATCTTCTAATTCTCTTTGCGTTGTTGTTGTAAATTTGCTCAGTAGTTATTGTTGTACAGTAAGCTTTAATTTTTTGTGGATGCTTATTTGTAGCTACAGTCAGCATATGACATCGAACTAATTTAGAAAACAGTTTATACATATGATTTAAAGAATATATATAATATTGATAAATCTATTTGTTTTGAGTAAAAGTGTTACCATATCGAATATAGTATATATATATATATATATATATATAAGATATAAGTAAATATATATATATACATTAGGGCGGGTCAATTTGTATGGACGAATTTTTTGGAGGTCTGGCTCAGCGAAATTCGTAAAATACATGTAATTTCAAGACTTTTTCTCCACTACAGCATATACAAATTCTGAAAAAAAGCTGTGCGGACTTTCGTAAATAGATTTTGTTCTCAATTATAAAATATGAATGTATGAATGTATGTGTATGAATCTATTTACGAAAGTCCGCACAGCTTTTTTTCAGAATTTGTATATGCTGTAGTGGAGAAAAAGTCTTGAAATTACATGTATTTTACGAATTTCGCTGAGCCAGAATTTGACCCGCCCTAATATACATATTTACTTATATATAGTTCATATATATGAACAATTTAGCTCATTGAGGAAATTTAAAGAATATTTATGTATATTTACATATAATAACAATTACGTATTAAACTTGCGAAATAATTAATATTTTCAGTAGTAATTGAATAACTAAAGTCTGCTTATCCTAAGCATTCTATTTTTTAAAACTGTTTAGCTTTAATTTCTTATATGAATTATATATAATTTATAAGCTATAGATATTTCTTAATTTTAGAATATTATATTTTTAATACACAACGCAATATAGATATGGTGAACATGTATATTGTGTTAATGTTATGATATAAATAGATATAAATAAGCTTTAATTTTTTATATTAATTCAATAATGAAATAATTTAAATAAATTACTTTAATTATATGTATTTTTGATACGGTAACACTTTTCCTTAAAATAAATAGTTTCAGTAATATATAAAAAATTTAATAAATTGTTATAAGCTCTTAACAAAAATAATTCTAATTTCATATGCCGACTGTAGCTACACGATTAGAATTCACAACGTCTACAAAAAATTTCCGGCTAACTGCGCCAACAACAATTACCAAGGAAATCTACAAACAAGGACGCACAGAGAAGAACAAGATCAGAGCGGAACTTTTAAAACTTTTTGATTTCATCCTACATGTAGGACGGGCTGCAGTATGAGCTTTCGCACATACTACATGTCCGTCCGACCTGTCAAATCCATCCTACATGTAGGATAGTCCGAAACCCCCTATTAGCATGAAAATTCTTATATAGCAGTAAGGCGGTCCGTGGCAGGACAACGTCTTCCAGGGAATACTAATATTTTATATATAGGTTTTCGCTTCGGTCGGCAGACCTCTCACTGCTTTACTTTTTTTTTAGGTCCCAAAAGGGTTCAAGTTAATGTTCTTCCAAATAAAGTTTTTATAATATACAACAATACATATGATATATGAAGTGGTGGCTACTATGGGCGTCCGCAGGATTTTTTTTCTTGGGGGGGAAAAAGGCATAAAGGAATCTAGGATGAGCATAAACAAAATGTAGCCTATATAATGCTATATAATACGATTTTTGGTACTAATTTTGTAAACATGATATTCACACTACACCGCTTGACAAACGCTTGTGCACATAGCAAAATCCAAAATATTTTAAAAATGGTATAAAAATCTTTCTCGTACCATGTCCGAAATATTTTCAAATATAATTTTATTTTTTGTCATGTAATATGTACATTTCAATAAATTTTTGCTAAAGCAAATATTCCTAAAAGTATAACAAATTAAATAATGTGAGGTCTCCTATATCCTTAAATGAAATTGTGTTAATTACTATTGAGCCACCAAGTTTCAACTTTTAAAATAAGAATACAAAAATTTTCTTATATTAAACAATATTTCTTTTTGTTGGAAAACTGAAAAAAAAAACAAACTTAATTTTTTGGCCATTTTCAACTTTGGAAGCCTTTAACTCCTTTTTCAGAAATTTTTCAGATTTTGCTTAAGGAAGTCAAAATTCAAGCAAATTTCTTCTAAACACACGAGCACACGTTAAAAATGAAAAAAATTAGGCGACGATTGGTTAAAAACTGCGATGGTCAAATAGATAGGCCCATGTACTTACACTCACGCGGCCGAGGTTCAAGTCTCCAGATGGTGGTAATTTTTCAATTTTAATTTAATGTTAATAATTCTGTGGTCAAAAGCACTAAGCGCTTAAGTCAAAAATTGCTGTTTCGAGTAATCTCGTGTTAAAGTTTTCAATCGCCATATGAATTGTATGAAAGAGTCTTTTGTTTTTGTGCCATAACTTTGGCTAGGGTCATGCTAGAAGCTCCAGATTTTGTGTGCTTATAAAGCTATATGCTTGAAACACATCTACATCAATAACTCAGTTTTGTCTTAAGTCGACTTAAGCGCTTAGTGCTTTTGACCACAGAATTATTTCACTTAAAAAATATGCTAGATTTCAGCAAAAACTAATTATTTTTGTTTTATAATTTATAATAAGTAGAAATTTGCTTTTGCATTTTATAATAACTTAGCAAAATTTGGATGAAATCAAGCAAAATTTCGCTAAGTTATTATAAAATATAATAGCAAATTTTGATTAGTTTTTGCTGAAATCAAGCATAATTTTGAAGTGGCTGAGATTTAAGCGCAAGTTTTGCTTAACTACAATACAACTTTAGCAAACAGTTCGTATCAAAAACTCGATGACCCCTAGTAGGGTCAAATGTATGAGCTGGTCCTTTTTATTTTCTCCCTCAACATATTTGCTGAGCACACCTACACTTTATCACTTTAGGGCGTCTTCGAGAGTCTATTACCACGTTTGACTGTGCTTCAGGGTTCCCAGGTTTGAATCCTGCCGGGCCATGGTCCTACGCTTTAACTTTTCCTTCCTTATTTATAACCAAAAGAACTTTAAAACACATCAATTTACAATGAAAAGTTGTAGTTGGTGGTGGTAGCAAAGTTTGTGGAGAGAATCGCTTAGTAACTTGATTTGCCTAAGGTCAAGGCATAGCATTTGCTTCAGATTTAATATCACTTGTTTCTACAGCTTCTGCCACATTAAGAACACCAAAGTTTTACTTGATTTCTCTCAATCTGTGGTATCACAACGGACCAATAATTTGGTCTTAGTAGGCTGGTCTAAGAACCTTAACCTAACCTACACTTTATCTGCCAACCTTCTGGTGGCCCAAATACAAAAATCATAAAAATTAGAAAAAAATATCTTCTATAATTCATTAAAAAAAAAATTTAACCCCGGGGGGGTCAAATGTATGAGCTGGTCCTATTTATTTTTCTCGTCAACATTTCTTCTGAACATAGCTATATGCTATCTACCACTCTTCTGGTGTACACAAAAACGTGACGAGACTCGAAATACTATTCATGAGGAAAATAATTCGTGACGACAGTCGAAAAATTTTACCCTTAATATCAAACCGCCAACCAAGAAGTTTCACTTCAAAAAAATTATATCAATATATCTGTGGTCACAAGGAATAACAACTAAACTCAAAGTATCGTTAAAAACAATATTTTAACTGCACGAACTACGACCCATTTTTTTGAAATATATGAACCGTTACAAAGAAAATATGTGTAGACATAAGTGATGATCAATTCTGGGCAAAAAATGGATATCTGCATACTTCCAAAAATTGGCAATAAAGTAAATTCCATATCGCCTTTTTACGATATTTTGAGTTTAGTCATTATTCCTTGTGACCACAGATATATTCTTTCACTTGTTATCTTTTATACAGGCAGAGAAAAAACATCGTGAAAATTCGGTAATTTTAAAGAAATCGCAGTGCTATCTCTCTTAAGGCAAGTGAAGATAATAGCTTCACATTGCTTATAAGTGCGGTGGGCGTAGCCTTAGACCGATTTCAAAAGTTTTTTCGCTGCTAAGACAAACATCTGTACTGAATATTTTTGTTATTAGATGCTTTTTCAGGCTCTACGGAGAATTTTCATTTCAGGATATATGTGCACGTCCTTTGGCCGTTTTTAAAAATTTTATGTATTGTTTTTTGTTTTTGTATTACAAAAATCCATGTATAATTTTTGTTTTTTAAAAAAGATCAAAGAACCAAGTCAAGCGCCTTATACAAACAACGTTTGGTTTTTGGCAAGATGATTTGAGGACAAATTGATTCAAACCATACGCGATAAGGTAGAACAAACGTGAAAGACAATTTTAATTGCTTATAAAAATTTAGGAAGCATATTATTAACAAACAACACTGACCTACAACTTAATATCATCAACTCAAATTTATGCAAACTTCTGGATTCTGTACCAATTGCTAAACGCAAAGTAAACTATTCTCATGATAATTGGATGAACTCAAGGGAAATCAACTATGCAAAATCCTTACGTGACTTAGCTTATAAAGCTTATACTCTGAACAGCAACGACACTAATTGGCGTATCTTCTGCAAGTATAGAAATCGCGCCAAAACTGTAATCAGAAATGCTAAAAAACGTGCCCATTCTAGGCTGTTTGAGGGCCTTGATTGTAAGAGGATGTGGAACATTCTGCGACATAATGGATGCTTAAAAACTGATTCTCCAATTGATGACGTTGATGTTAATGAGTTAAATCAAAGTTTTCTGTCCAAACAATCCCCTTCTACAGTTAATTCTTTCGACTTTGATTTTAACTCCAATCATGACAATAGGTTTTCTTTTCGAAGTGTTAGCCATGATGAGCTTTATCTAGCCTTCATTAAGATAAAATCTAACGCAGTTGGTTATGACAATATACTATTAAAATTTATTAAAATCATTTTTCCTTATATTCAAGATTACTTACTTCACTTCATTAACTCTATTCTTATGACGTCTATTTTTCTCTCCGCTTGGAAAATCGCCCGTGTTGTTCCAATTAAGAAGAAAGGGAATTCGAGCGCCATTGATAATTTGCGTCCTATCAGCGTCCTTCCTATCTTATCAAAAATAGTAGAAAATCTTATTAAACAACAAATAATGGATTATTCCAATCAATATAAGTTAATTAATAGTTGCCAGTCTGGTTTTCGACGGGGTTACAGTACCACTTCTCTCTTGCTGGGGCTCACCGACACCATTAGGAGCTCCCTCAACCAGAATAAACCAACAGTCCTTTTATCACTCGATTTGTCCAAAGCATTTGACTGGATTAATCACACTAATTTCATTACTAAATTATCCACTAAGTTTATGTTTTCGAAATCAGCATGTGAGCTTATCTCTTCCTACCTTTCGAATCGCAAACAATTTGTCTCCTTTAATAATGAAATCTCAGCCCTTTTAAACGTAACAAATGCTGTACCTCAAGGCTCAGTTTTGGCTCCTATGCTTTTTATGTTTTATGTTAATGATTTTGTTGATTGCTTAGATCATAATTCTTGCACTCCTTTCATCTTCGCGGATGATATACAACTTTTGTTTAAAGGTGATATGGAATTTTTGGATGTATTTGATGCTGTTATCAATTATAATATACTAAGGGTATGTGACTGGATGAAAAATAATTATTTCAACACTAGCTGAAACCCGGCGCGTTGCTGCCACTCTCCCTATTCAAACGCCCAAAAAATGTTATCAGTTAAACAGCATGTCTAAATTGAGGTCAAATACTGAATTCTGAGACTGTGCGACCTATATCCACAAAGCTATTTGATATAACAAATTTGGGTTGTATAGGAAGTGCCACTCTCTCTTCATCACCGCTAATAGAATGTAATCAATTAAACTGGATGTCTTCATGGAGGTCGAATACCGAATTCCAAAACTGTGCGACATATAACTCCAAAACTATTCGATAGCACAAATTTTGATTGTATGGGAGGTGGCACTCTCCTTTTCCCTACGCCCATAAAATTTTAGCAATGAAACTGCATGAGTACATTGAGGTCGAATACTGAATTTTGAGGCTGAGTTACCTATAACTCCAAATCTATTCGATATCGCAAATTTGGGTTAAATTGGAGGTGTCACGCCCCCCCGACAAACTCTAAAAAATTTTATCAGTAAATCTGCAAGCGTAAATTTTGGTCGAACACTGAGTTCCGACGCTGTGCGACCTTGAACTACAAAGTTATTCGATATCACAAATTTTCGTTGTATGGGAGGTGCCACTCCCCCTTGATCAACGATCATAAAATGTAATCAATGAAACTGAATGTGTACATTGAGGTCCAATACTGAATTCCAAAGCTGTGAGACCTATAACCCCAATGCTATTTGATATCTCTAATTTGGGTTAAATAGGAGGTTTCACGCCCCCTTGTCGTACGCCCATAAAATGTAATTAATGAAACTGCATGTATAAATTGGGGCCGAATACTTGTCCACTCCCATAAAATTTCATCACAGAAACGGTACGTCTAAATTGTGGTCGAATACCGAATTTCTAAGCTGTGCGACCCATAACTCTAACTAAAGCTATTCGATAACAACAATTTTTTATTTATATGTGGGAGGTAAAAGGGGGTGTGGCATTGCCCCTTAAACCATCTCGTACTCAAAGCAAAGCGTACTTACAAAATTTGAGCTCAATCGGACCAATGGTTTCGAAGTATTTTGATATTTTCTTTAAAGTAGGCGTAGCTGAATTGTGACCACGCCCATTTTTTCAAAGTTAATTATAGTTATCATACGAACTTATTTACCAAATTTTAATTTCATACGACCAAAACCGTCTTAAATACAGCATTTTTATTGATTTGTGGGCGACAAAAGGGGGTGTGGTACAAAACCTGCAAAGATACACACATGCAATTTCTTATGTGCACCCTCCACACAGACCCCAATCACCCCTGAAAATTTCATTGAAATCGGGCAAGCCGTCTAGGAGGAGTATGCGAACAGGAAGTTTTGCCACTTAATTTTATATATATAGATATCAAAACAGTGGGCGCAAAAGTGGGCGTGGTCAATTTTTCTTTCAGTAAACACTTAAATTGGATTACTACGAACATTTGAAAAAAAATTATCCAAATCGGTCCAGCCGTTTTCCGATTTTAGATAAATTGAAAAAAGTGGACGCAAAAGTGGGCGTGGTCAATTTTTCTTTCCGACAAAACTTAAATTGGATTACTATAAACATTAAAAAAAAAATTATCCAAATCGGTCCAGCCGTTTTCCGATTTTAGATAAATCAAAAAAAGTGGGCGCAAAGTGGGCGTGGTCAATTTTTCTTTCCGTAAAAACCTAAGTTGGACTATTACGAACATTTTAAAAAAAAAAATTATCCAAATCGGTTCAGCCGTTCTCAACTGATGTAATTACCAACGAACGACATTTGATTTTTATTTATATAGATTAATCCGGACAAAACTAAAGCCATGCTTTTCGCTAACCGCCAATATTGACCTATGTATTAAAATTGATGACAGTAGAATAAACTTTGTTGACGAGCTAAATTGCCTAGGGGTTCACTCAGATAACCGTTTATCCTTCGACATACATATTAATAGGCTGAGCTCGAAGATAAATTTTATATTGAAAAAATTGTATAGCCTTAATTTGCTGTTGCCCTATCATGTCAAACACAAATTGGTTCATTCCCTACTACTTTCCAATTTAATGTACTGCATTGAGGTATTTTCTGGTACGCTTGCATATAACGTTAAGAAAATTATTCTTTTATTTAATAGGATAGTTCGTTTTTTGTATAATCTACGACCACGTGATCACGTCTCCGCCCACACGCAACAATTTCTTGGGTCATCCTTTCTTAGTTTTATTCAATGCAGACTGATGTTATTCTTTTTTAAAATTATTAAGAACCAACTGCCGTCTTACTTGGTTAATAGCTTCAAATTTTCTCGATCGACTAGAAATCCTCAAATCCTGTTTCCAAACATCTCTACGTCATTATACGAGCGATCATTTCTAATACGTACTGCTAGAATCTGGAATAAACTGCATCCAAGTCTCAAATCTTTTTCCTTATCGCCTTATGCATTTAAATTAAACTTCTTAGTGCTTACATAAAATGGACTTTGGCTTTCCTTTCCTTTACTTATAACTATCACTAAGATACTATGGGCCTAGTATCTACTACTAAACCTAGTTACTACTAAATTTTTCTGGCTTGATTAATATTTATTGTTGAGGGCTTAGTGAGTGAATCGATTATACAAAAATTTCATTGTATATATTAAATTTTAATTATACGTAATGTTTTTAATTTTTTAATACTAATTTTAAGTTTCTTACTCGTTTTATCTGCTTGTAATTTGCTTTATTGGCCTTTGTGGCTTTTGAATTACACATGAATCAATAACCTTGTTACTACTAAATTTTTCTGGCTTGATTAATATTTATTGTTGAGGGCTTAGTGAGTGAATCGATTATACAAAAATTTCATTATATATATATTCAAATTTCAATTATACGTAATGTTGTTAATTTTTTAATACTAATTTTAAGTTTCTTACTCATTTTATCTGCTTGTAATTGCCTTATTGGCCTTTGTGGCTTTTGAATTACACATGAATCAATAAAATAAATAAATAAAAAATAACCGAAGCTGGTATTATGCCTTAACATCGACAAGCATTTCTAGCCATCAGTTGTTCCTGTACTTTTAATTCCACTATTAAAATAATTCCACATTAGACAATTTAGCTGTGGATTTCTTGTTTCAATAATTCTTAAATGTAGTAAAGAACAAAGAAAGCGAAAAGAACCATGCCTGAACCCGGATTTGAAACGGGACCTCTGAGTTGATAGTTTATCGCACTTTTTACTAGACTATAAAAGCCGACAATTCTAATTGTTATTTTATTATAATTTGTGCATTATTGCCCTTTTTATTCCGATATTTCGTTTAAGGACATATGGAGGGTGGCATGTTCTTTATTATACCAAAATTTTTAGTTTTGTTAACTTTAGCAATATCAACACCTGTACCGAATTTCAACTCTCTACGATAACGCTATTTATTTTTGGCCACTCGTTGTTGAATTTGAGTCACTGTGCTAAAAACCACTGTTAACTGCAACTCACATAATTATAACCGTTTAAAAGAGCTTATGGAAGTGGTGTGATTATCTGTTACTTTAAAAAGCTTTCTATCTAAAGCCAAGGCAGAGATATGCTTTTAGTATACAAATTATTTTGGTTTGAGTCTTGAATTTTATATTTTTAACTAAACTAACTAAAGTCTTCTTTTCATAAGCTTTTTATCTCATCTTAAGGAAAAGCATTTACATATTGTCGCCCACCCAAAAAAAAAAGCTTCGTAGTATGTACAAAACAATCATTATATTCTACAAAGCGGTTTGTTCTTTTCAGCCTACGAACGACTTTGTGAATAATACTAATAACCGTTTGTACATTGCACAAAGAAAAATTTATATACTTTACAAACGTATTCGTTTCATCTACAAACGATACGAACAAATATACGAACGCTGCTGCCACCGCTTTGTATATTATCAAACAATGTTCGTTCAGTTCATAAATTTATACATTATAGATTTTTACAAAATAGCGTTTGTAGAATGTACAAAGTTACGAATACAAAATTTTTTTTTCATGCGGCCAACACTACAAACGTTTGTACTATGTACAAAACATTTGTACATTCTACGAATAGCTTCTGTTTGTATTTCTACAAAGACTTTTTTCGTAATTTTATCCTAAATATTTTTTGGATGCCCTAATTCTAATAGGATGTAAGTCAAAATTGGGCAAAGTATCGTTTATTAGCGATTCAGGTAGATTGGTCAAAACTACATCTATGTCCTTTTTTTAGTTTTTAATGTTTGTATGAAAAAAAGGGAGGTAGAACGTTTGAAACAATACATTATCGTATGAACTACATACAAATAGGGTCAGAATTCGTGAAATCGACACGAAAAAAATTTCTATCATTATTTTTTTTTTAATATTCATTTATAAGATACCTATGACCATAATAAATTATTGGCAAACGAAAAATTAAAAAAAAATTTTTTTTGGCAAAGTTATTGTAAAGTGAAATTTTTCGTCACTTTTTAAATAAAGTCTCGCCATTCGCAAAAAAACGAACCAATTAAAATGAAACTTAGGTATGTCATAGATAATGAATTAAAGGTCAGTAAATTGTTAAGAAATTTAAGAAAAAAAATTTTTGCACAATTTTGGCAACGATTTTTTGTAAACAATTAATATTTTTAATTGTTCTGCGCTATTACAAGATCTTAAAATAATAAAAAATTAACAATAAATTCTTAAAGAATTCAAATCCGTCGAAAAAAGTATAGAGCAGCAATTATTTTAGAAACTATGGCGAAATCAACGCTGCTCCTCATAAAAAAATTTCGAACAGACTACGAAAACAATGTGTAGTGATATTTATATTTTAAAGCAGTGGTCATTACCACACCTGTCAAACAGCGTATTTTGAATAGTAGAAAATTAATATTTGTTTATAATTGGTTTTTAAGAGGATTAAGCAAAAATGCCCTCACCAAATGCATGTTGCAATCCGATGAGTGTACCGAAACAAAATTTAAAAGCGAGAGAGTTTTTAGTCACACTAGACTTTTCCGAAAACTACAGTTTTAAGATTCAAGACGCAGTTCATTCCTATCATTGGTCGAATGATCAATCGACACTTCATCCTTATGTTATTTATTACAAACATTAGACGGATATTTTTCGCGAATGCTTCGTTACTATTTCCGAAAATAACAAGCATGATACAGTAGCTGTTAATTTATTCAATAAAAAGATGATAAATTATTTGCAACTCATTTTTGGAAACGACAATGTTAAAAAAATCTATTTTTTTCTGACGGGTGTGCAACTCAATATAAAAACAAATTCAATTTCATCAATGTACTGCACTATAAGGCCGATTTCGATATTGACACTGAGTGGCATTTTTTCGCAACTTCGCACGGAAAAGGTGCGTGTGACCGTCAAAAGATTGGCATCTCGTGCAAGCTTGCAAAGGCCAATCGATAATCAAATCACCACTCCAATTCAATTATTTCAGTGGGCAGAAGAAAATTTTGATAACATCGTTTTTGAATTTTGTTCTAAAACTGAACATGAAAAGGAAAAAGAAAAATTGCAAAATCATTTTTCTAATGTTAAAACTATTAAGGGAACGAGTGTACCATTCTTTTCAACCTATCGATTGTAATAAAATTGCATGTAAGCAAATCTCAAATTCGAGCAATATTGTTGTTTATGAACTTCTGTAAATAAATTTTGTAATACATGATTGTAAAAGGTTTCGACGAATAAACATTAATGTTATAACTAATTTGCAAACAAATTATTATTTCGCAAACAATTTCCCCAGATTTAAAGAAAAATTTCATGACGGTTCTTATAGAAAATGAAACGTCCAGTGTAAATTTGCTATCAACGCTCCGCTAAGATTTCGCCATAATTTCTAAAATAATTGCGGCTCTAGACTTTTCTCGACGGATTTGAATTCTTTAAGAATTTATTGTTAATTTTTTATTATTTTAAGATCTTGTAATAGCGCAGAACAATAAAAAATCTTAATTGTTTACAAAAAATCGTTGCCAAAATTGTGCAAAATTTTTTTTTTCTTAAATTTCTTAACAATTTACTGACCTTTAATTCATTATCTATGATATACCTAACTTTCATTTTAATCGGTTCGTTTTTTTGCGAATGGCGAGACTTTATTTAAAAAGTGACGAAAAATTTCACTTTACAATAACTTTACCAAAAAAATTTTTTTTTTAATTTTTCGTTTGCCAATAATTTACTATGGTCATAGGTATCTAATAAATCAATATTAAAAAAAAATAATGACAGAAATTTTTTTCGTGTCGATTTCACGAATTCTGACCCAATAATAAACAGTTTTCCTTGCCTCCTGAGCAATAAATAGATAATTTTGACTTACGCCGTATTAGAGTTAGGCCGACGATATTGTAAACAGGTGCATTCCGACTGTTTAAACCATAATTTTGTTTGACAGTTCCCTTCTAAAATTTTGCAATTTTTGCTGTTATGATACATGTGAAATATGTTAAAATGATAAATTTTACACAGCTAGATTACGAAACAAATAAATTGAGAGAGTTAAGCGTACAATCAATGTAGAATAGTTAGGTGCCCGTATTTTACTTACCGCAAGCACGGTTGCCACCTCAAATTCCCTTTTTCCCACGAGAACAAAAAAAAAAAAAAAATTACCACAACAATTCCCATACCAAAATACTGAAAAAAAAATCCCACGGCTATTAAAAAAATACCAAAAAAATACCACAAGTATTTAAAATTACCACAAAAATACCACGCATTAAAAAATACCACAGAAAATACCATACGAATTAAAAAATACCACAAAATTTATTAAAAATTTAAATATTGTATACTTTTTTACATTGAAACGCAAACAAATATTACAATTTAAATAAATAAAACATTTACAATTGTGCTCGAAAATAGCATTAAGACAAACAAATTAAAATTAAATAAAATTAAATCAAAATAGAGTTCTTAAAACAAAACTATTATGCTGACTGATTGAATTCAAAGGTTGAACAGAACAGAACCGTTATTTCATTCAAAATTGTACGACTCAAGTAGCATTTCTCAATTAACCGTGCTTTGCAGCAAAGATATAAATAAATAATAATAAAAGAATACATAAGAAAAAATGTTCTGCATTCCACTTCCGAGTGGAAGTTAAAATAAATCATAATTGAATTCGCTATTTGGTGTTCTATATAACATATATAACTTTTTTGGTTATACAATTGATTATATTAATAAATTAAATAAAATACAAAAAGAAAAAAGTGATATGTAGAACACCAAATTTCAAATTCAACTATGATTTATTTTCACTTTCACTCGGAAGTGGAATGCAGAACACGCCTGATAATTGTTTTTGTGTCTGATTTTAATTTTTATGAATTAGTTTTACGCAATGCTATTCTTTTGACTGCAGTTGTATTTACATTTAGCTGTCGATTTCTTAATTTTGTTCATTATGTTTAAAGTCGTACATATTATTTTTAAACAAATTATAATGATTTTTTTTAAATACAACCTTGTAAATTTTTTTTGTTTGTGATAAGCATTTTGCATGAAGAATAGCGGCGACCAAATCCGTCGAAGCTATGTTTCTAAGTGTAGTTTTATTTAAATTTAATACGTTAGATGCGTTTATAACACATTCAATATATAACCAGGTGTGAAAAAGCGTGCGGAGATATTTGTACAAAAATAACATTTAAAAACTGTAAGGAAACGAAGTTTTGTGCAAATATTGATTAAAAGTCCTTAAAACTTAAAAATTCCCCGAAAAAATCCCACGTGAATTAAAAAAATACCATGCTGAATTAAAAAATACCATGAAAAATTTTAATTCCCACGGCAATTAAAAATTCCCAAAAAAAAAATCCCACGTGAATTAAAAAATACCATGCTGAATTAAAAAATACCATGGGAATTTTTAATTCGCACGGCAATTAAAAATTCCCAAATATGATATTTTTCTACTAAAGGTGGCAACCGCAACCGCAAGTTTAAACAATGCTTAATATCTCTGCTACGAGAGAACAAGCAAAATATTAGTAACTACAAATAGTAAAGTACTACAAAAAAGCTTGGATTCGATATGAGTAAACATTTTTTTTCGAAATTAGATGACTACTCATTTCGAAAGCAGCATCTACAACAAAAATTTGACGTTTGTAAGTAACATCTAATTTGCATTACTTAACCTTATATAGTCTGGTTCTACCATAAAGCAAAACCGAAGCAAAACCTCGTTCCACATTCTCATGGTGTACTTTGGCAGATTCGTCGAACTCAAAATGAATAGCGGAAAATAAGAAGCAATGCGAACAGACAAACAATCCCTGGTACAATTTTAGGCTTGATTCAAAATACTAACTGCTTTAATCGTCGTTTGATAAAAAATGGCCAATGAGAGAATGTATTTCTTAGAAGTTTATTCGGAACATTTCAAGAATAGCGACAACTCTAATTTTAATTTTTTTTTGCAGATTATATGGATTTTTACCTCCTAATTCTAAATCTGAAAAAATTGCAGGCCGCTCGCAATTGGCTTAGAAGTTAAGAAGAAGACCTCCAAAGTTGGAAAAATGACCTAAAAATTTTGCTATTTTTTAAAATTCCTCTACAAAACTGCACTTTATGGGTATCATAAGAAATATAATTAAAGTACCTATTCAACAAGGTGTCAAAGATGAAAATCCGTGCATAACTTTTAAAGATATGAATATTTTTATTGTAGTGCTTTCGTAAAAGGGAAATCACTTTTTTTCAGACAAATTATATATATAAAAAATTATAAATATAAGAATAAACGATGGATTTTCATGTTTTATATCTCGTTTAATAGGTAGTCGCATTACCTTTCTTTTGATACCCATAATGCGGATCACTAAAAAAAACAGCAACATTTGTAGGGCATTTTTGCAACTTTGGAGGCCTATACCCAGTAGCGGATGGAATATATTCCGAATATATGAAGCATCAATTACCTTGTAATGACCACTACTTCCGACTATATTACCTTACTATGCATAAAAGGCCTTACATTTAACATTGAATGACAGGAGGTAAGTGATCGCCTCCCTTCAGCTTTACCTAGAAGTTATGGAGTAACATACTACTTGTATTAAGTTATTCGAATATTTGCAAAATCACTGCATTACTTTTCCTTGTATGCTACATTACAGGTAATGAGGTATGAAATAATTACTTCTGCTATATGCAGACGCATATTAAAAAAAGTTTTTTAATTTTTCAAAAAGTAATGCTTCCTTACCTGGTAATTTATTCTGTATTAGTTCTATGGTAGCCACTGGCAAATCTGCTGCTGGGTAACTTCTAAGCCAATTGTGAGCGGCCTGAAATTTTTCCAGATTTAGATTAAGGAGGTTAAAATTCTTATAATCCAACAAAAAACATTAAAAAAGAGAGTTGTCAAATCACTAAAGACAACAGTGGGTTGGTCACAGCCGAATCACTCAAGTCTACTGAAGAGCAACATATAGCGATTTCCGAAACAGGCTGTCGAGTCTGCTGTGTGATTGACTCTATACACAGTTGTTGTTGTTGTCTCCTTCTTCAAACCTACTTGATCTAAATAGCTCTCAATAAAGATCATGTAAAAATTCAAATAATAGATCACAACTAATTATCAAATTTAACATTAAATCTTTAAGCATTTCTGAAATTCCTTAAAATAAGTTATAGCGAAAATCTTTTTTATAATTTTTTTTAGTATATTGTTTTAAAGCAATTCATCACCGTGCAACCAAGCGAATGATTTGAATTTGTTGAAGATAGTTGTTATTCGCAGTCATCAAAAGTGAAAATAGTGCAGTTTTTAATATGTGAAAGAAAAACTTTTACAATATCTTAAAGGAATACAGACTGGAAGATTTTGCATTATAAGCATATATCGCTCATTTGCTACAAGAACGGCATAACTCAAAAAACGTCATTTTGCAGAAAACGCATTTTAAGTTTTAATTTTGCTTTTATTTTTAAAGAATTTGTTAAAAATCAGTGAACGCCCAGAAAGCGGATGTACTATTAAGTTCTTTCAGAATAACTATACATGAATAGGCGTTTTTAATTTTTTTAAGAGTTTTAATAAAGCAAAAACCTTGTCCACTTTGGATTATGACGTTCTTGTTGAAAAAGTATATTCATAAGCGCGTCATAAATAAGAATACGTCATTATTACTAGCAAAATAAAAACATATTTTTTAGGTATTTTACTTTGTTTTTATTTATCATATTATCTAACTTATAATAATATGTATTAGAATTCACAGTTTGTTATTTGAAAAACAAATCGAATTGTAAAAAAATGGGAACTTAAATTTTTTCTTAACCCGAGTTGTCCCAGCTGCTCCATAAGGATCCACAAAATTCCTTCACAAAAATGCTCGTGAAGTTTATCTACGCCAATTGGTTTTAATTTATGAAAAAATAAAAAAAAAAGAAAATAAATAAGTGTGGGACAAATAGTATTAATTTAAAGTTAACTCAACTTAACCTAAAAATCATAAATTCTCATAAAATGCTCTGTAAAAAGGTGGGATGAGTTTCTTATTAAATAAATCAATCAAATCGTCTTTCTTTTTTTTCGAAGTTCTATATTTTCTAAGAAAATTTTTTTTTATTATTATTAATGTCGGGAATTTCAAAAAGCTTTTATTATTTCCAGAAACATATTATTTCATTATTATCTGTTTTTTCAAAGACGCACTCCTGCAGAAACGATTTAAATGCAGTAGATGAAGTAGTGTTTTTTCGGCATGAATGCAGTTTGTGTATTGCACGTGCAACGACGATATGTTTCATCACTGTCGCAGTTATCATCGCTGCTGGGTAATTAATTTTTGTCTTCTTCGGAATTGTCGCAGTCTTTTTAAAAGTAAGATTAGTTACTGGATGATGATGAGGATAAAGAGTTTCCCGCGTCAGACATTTTAAGATGATGTAAAAACTATTAAGAAATTATCTTCGACTGGGTCGAAGTTAAAATGACCACACAGTAGGGCAATTCACGATCTTGTTGCATCGTTGCAAATGCAAAATAAACAGCTTTTACAAAAACAAAAAGCATATGTTGCAAAAGCTTTTCAATACTTTTTGTTTTTGTAAAAGCTGTTTATTTTGCATTTGCAACGATGCAACAAGATCGTGAACTGCCCTAGTATATTCTAAGTTTTGCATGTTTGAAAGTTTGATGACGCCACTTCGTATTGAGAATGGGCGTGGTCTTCATCCAATTTTGCCCAAACTGAAATGCAAAACACGTTTAAGATATGGAAGATAATGCTACTTTGATGACGTCATTTTATATGGAAGATTGGCCAGTTATTATACAATTTTGACAAATTTACTATTATGGCATATTTCAAATAACGGCAAATATTTAAGACCAAAGCTTATGTGCAAAATTTCATTATTAGTTTTTGTGGCTTTTAAAGATATTTTACAATTCACAAAAAAAAGTCACTTTATATGGATGGTAGGCGTGGTTTTCATTAGATTTTGATGAATCAAATATATGATAAATTTTTATGACCAAAGGTTATTGGAAAAATTTTAAGTTATCACATTAATGTTTGTGGCATTTTCAGTGATTTTAAGAACTTGATAAAGTCACGTTATTGGGGAGTTTGGCATGCTTTTTATCTGATAACAACAAATTTGAAATGTATAATGAATCTTTTAATTAAAAGCTTATGAATAAAATTCCAAATTACTATATAAAGTTTTGTGGCATTTTTAAATATTTTACAGTTTTGATAAAGTGATTTGTGTTTTGTATGAAAAGAAATCGTGAGTTTCGTCCGATTTCAAACTTGATCTAAATATATAAGCACAATTACCATATTTCAATACGATAACTTTGAAATTGCGGCTGCATTCGTGTCAGAAGACGGACACGGCAAAATCGACTCAGGAGGTGATGCTTATCAAGAATAATTACACTTTTCTGTACCTGCTACGCCTCCTTATGAGCGCTGCAAACGGAAACACAAAGTTAATATACCCCTTACGCAGTATGTGTGGGATTATAACAATTAACTTTATACATACAAAAAAGTTTTATCAACAACATCGTATCATTCTGAATTATACCCAGTATAAATCTTGTACAGTAAACAATATTTTTAACTAGAATGACACATTTAGGGTATTCACAAGGTGTGCTATCATGTCATATTATCATACAGGGATTATAATAATTGACTTTATATATACAAAAAAGTTTTATCAACAACATCGTATCATTCTGAATTAAACCCAGTATAAATATTGTACAGTGAACAATATTTTTAACTAGAACGACACATTTAGGGTATTCACAAGGTGTGCTATCATGTCATATTATCATATTGTCCTAAAATTTTACAACTAATATTTACAAGATAAATAAATGCAAATAAGAAACATCTGTTTGATTACGACACTTCAATAAATATAGTTTACAGAGTTGTAATATATAACAATTTTTTTTTATATGGAAGACAACAATAAAACGTTTAAACTAGTTTAAAATCTTAGGACAATATGACATGATGACTATGATAGCACACCTTGTGAATACCCTAATTGTTTATAATGTTTAAAGCTAACTTGTTAGCACTACGCAAGTTGTCATCAATAACGACATAACAAAAAATAGTTAAATATGAGAAAAAGTTGTTTTATTAATAACGTCGCTTGTAGCGTTATGACGAGCTTGGTTTGAAATACTTTTTTTAATTAAACTGTCATAACTCAAAATAACACAATATACATGAATAGAACACACGATTAAAATGTACTTAATTTTCCAAGACAACGCAAATAATAAAGCGAGTAAGGTGCCAAATAAAATTACGGCATTTTTTGCTGCCACGTAATGAGCAAATAAAGGCTTGATTATCCAAGCGTAAGGTAACGTAGCGCGACGTTGCCAATTGTCAAGCTAAAATCTGTTTAATGATATATGTGTAAAAGTCGTTACCGAAATCGTATCGTGGCGTGACACAGCGTACACTCTAAAAAGTTTTTGTTGAAATTTACTACAACAGTTGTAGGCAACAGGTTAGCTACTAAAACTGTAGTAAATTTACACACTCTAATTTCATTCAACATCTTGTTTCCATTGTTGTGTAGTGAAATTCAACAAACTGTGTTGAATTTTGCTTAAAATAGGAAGCAATGAAATTGATATTGCAGCGAAATTCAACATCAATTGTTTAATGTTACTTTCATCTGTGTAGTGCCAATACAAATCTACTACTTCGATTTCAGAAAAATTCAACAATTTATATTTAGTTTAACTATAATTGATGTAGTCAATCTAAACTTCTATTGTTATTCTAGTAAAGATATAAAAAAACAATTTGTCACTTTTGACGGTACGTGCAGAGATAGGGTTTGATTTCTGTTTCATGTTTATTCTTCTTCAAATTGGCACTACAAAAAACGAAATGAAAAATAAACACTTGGAATTGAAGAAATGAAACACAAGAAATTTTTTGATTATTTCAAAGAACTAAAATATTCAGATATTGCTGACAAAATATCACTAATAACACAGCATTCAATTAACTTTAACTAAAACCGAATTCTCATTACACTTTTGTAATCAAAAATCAGAGAACTTTAAGTTAATGATCCTAACACTTTGACACGCTAACTCAACTGAACATCTGTTGAATATATTGTCGATGTTGAACATTCAACTGTTTAATTTTAATTAAATTTATGTAGTAATCTATTACTTTGCAGCTGTTATTGCAACAAAATTCAACATTTATTGTTTAATTTTAGTAAGAATTGTGTAAATTGGTAAACCCTCAAAAATTAATGCAAGATTTATAGTAAAATCAAACATCAGTTGGAATTTCAACAAAAAATTACTGTAATAATTTTAGTAAATTTACATATCTTTTTTAGAGTGTAGAAGTCTGTAGAAAATAGATTTCTACGCAACGTTACAATTTTTGACAGTTCGACAGCTGTGGGACAAGCGAAAAATGTTGTTTAACTTCACATTATTGTAAATTTTAATACAATATAAGAAAGGATGCAGTCTTTTATTTACGAGGAGAAGTAAATAAGCCTACTAGAATAAAATGAGTGCCCTGCACTACGGCGCCTGCACTACGTTGGATTACGATTTCAGTAATCGCTTATCCTCGAGGCAACGTCGCACTACGCTACATCCCGCTGCGCCACCTCACGTTACGTTTGGGTAATCAAGCCTTAAGATAGCAGTCCATTTTTGACAGATCAGAGATCACGGCAAAGAAGTAAAATATAAGGAAATGGTGTTGCTTACACATACACTGTACGTGAACTGTCGCACCATTCGTAAATTGTGCGAGCGAGAAAGAGTGCGTTTTTTGACATTTCTGAGAACCCTGACATCTGATTGGAAGACTCCTCAGCAAAATAGTTGAAAATAATTTAATTTTAAGCATTTTTCACTGCTTAAAAAGCAACAAAATTAAAGAAAAAAACCACTAAAACAAATGCAATATGAGTTGTGCGGTTAAGAATTGTAAAAGTTCCCGAAATCTTAAAAGCAATGCGCCTTCGTTCCACAGGTAAATATGTCCATACGGTTTGAATTATTTTAACAAAAGTGCTTTATTTAGTTTCTAATTAAAAATGGTTTAAAAATGCAATTTAAACCCCGTTGATTTTCTGCCAGTTTGATTAAACCACATCTGTCAAAACACAAACACTGCTTCAGGGGCGCAGTCATTTTTTGCAGTTGAATACATTTTTGGGGCGCTCTTGTTTTCAGCATAGTGAATCAGATTTGGTACCTGTTTGTTAAATTTTTCTGATTTTTACACAACAACTCGGCAGAAACACCCAAAAAATAAGGATTTTCAAAAATTAACCTAATTTAATTTGTAATTAAAGTTGAACTCTAGAATTTATAGGCCTTCAAATTTAGAAAAATTACCTTAAAATCTTGCTGTTTTTCTAGTTTTTCAACAAAACTAAACTTTATGGGTATTAAAACAAAGGTAATGCGCGTATCTATTCAACGAGGTGTCAAATATAGAATTCCATAAGAATTCATTAAGATATAATTTTTTTATAATTAGAATTTGTCTGAAAAACTAGTGGTTTCTCTTTTACGAAAGCAATACATTAAAAAGAGAATTATTAAAAAGATAACTACATTCAGAGGTGCTGTAGACAGAGAAGCCTGTGTGGTACTTACTGAGGTTTGTAAACCCTAAGCAGCATCCGAAGGCCTCCTATTAATACATTTATTTTTTTTTGTATTGAATTTGGAAAAACCTCGCGGTTTTAAGTAAAAAAGGTTTGTATCTTAAATGCATGTATTTTTATGTTTGATATCTTGTTGAATAGATACTTGTATTATCTCTCTTTTGAAACCCATAAAGTTTAGATTTGTTGGAAAACTTAAAAAATCATATAAATTTTTAGTCCACTTTTTCCAACGTTGGATGCCTATATCTTCTAAGCCAATTGCGAGCGATCTGAAATTTTTTAAATAATTAGAGTTGTTGCTATTCTTGAAATGTTTCTAAAACTTTAATGCATAAGAACAAACCTTAACAGTTTGGGCCTTCTTTTACGATGCAACCGAATACGGCCCTTTGTGATTGTTTCTGTATTTGTGTGAACCAACACCAATATAGAAAATACCACACTTTTCTGCTATTACACCACTTCCTTATATTTTACTTCTTTGGATCACGGTAAAATACACATTTATTTATCATTTACTCACAAATCGTCTTTTTTGAGTAATGACGGTCTTCGAGCAAATGAGCGATATGTTGATTTTGATGCAAACCGCTATGCATCTTTAAGAACAGAGCCACCGAGATATACAAGGTAGCGCAAAAGTCGTCACCCGATTTTTTTTCGTTAATTCAAGAAAATGATATCGGCCAAGTGGCAGAATTGCCAAAACATAATTTTTTTTGCCGCTATATGTAAAAATTATAGCATCTTCCGACAGGGTGATGAGTATTGCATCACCTTGTAGTAAAGAGTTCGGGTTATAAAAATTTTAGAATCAAAATTTTTCCACCAGTGTTATTAATTTTATAAATACGGTCACCATCCGAGACATAAAATTTTCGAATACTAATAAAATGAACAATGATATCTGTGGTCTCAAGGAATAATGACTAAACTCAAAATATCGTAAAAAAGCGATATGAAATTTACTTTATTGCCAATTTTTGGAAGCATGCAGATATCCATTTTTTGCCTAGAATTGATCATCACTTATGTATGCACATATTTTGTTTGTAACGGTTCATATATTTCAAAAAATGGGTCGTAGTTTGTGCAATTAAAATATCGTTTTTTTACGATACTTTGAGTTTAGTCGTTATTCCTTGTGACCACAGATATATTAACGTAAAAACGACAAAGATGCTATAAATAAAACTCGAATTCTTCGAAGACTTGCTTCGAAACTTGTTTTCGAGTAATTTTTCGGTGCTATAAGAATTGTAGCACATTCAAGCAGACCAATTATGAATATGTTTCCATAATATTTTCGCAATAATAACAACTCTCCAAACAAAACTTGAATCATTTTAAGTTCCACACTTTTAGTTTTTTCACAAACCCTGTGTTGTGACTTCTTTTTCGAATGATGAAAGCTTTTTGTGCATGAAATCTAACATTTAATGTAACAAAACTGCTTTCGTAATGTGAAGTAGCTAAAAACTACTGTAACATAAATGCTTTCCACAATTCATTTAAATTTCTTTTCTCATTTCTCCACCAGAACTCAACTGTTTCGTTTGAGTTTTCCAAATCAAATAAGATGATTGTCTGTCATCAGAGCTTAACAACTTTAAAATACACAAAAAATTAACTTGTTGCGATTTATGGCATTAAATAGAAATATGGATTTATTAACAGCACTGCAGAAAAGTAAGGACAAAGCTGTTGTAAAAAAGGCTTTTTAAAAATTTATAAGAACTAACAAGAAATATTCAAAATATAATTTAAAAAAAAAGAATAATAAAAAGTATTTCTTTAGATTGGAAAATAAAATTCAAAATCTTATGATTTATTCAAATTATTACTTAACATTGAAGTAATCTCAGACAGAATATGAAAACAAAATATTGAGGTCTCAATTCTAGATTTTGTTTTATTTTAAGTGATCTTATAATCTAATAATTATTAACAATTTTTTAATGAGAAATTATAAGTCTTATATATTTAAACACATACATAAAACTCAACATTATAATCAAGGTTATATTTAAGGGATTTTAGTCAAAGGCTGAGGTAGTTCAACCGACCCAGGATCAATTAAAGGATCTCTTATACTTTATTAAATGAAGAAGCAGTTGATTAAATTTAAATTATAATTCCAAGCTTTATTAACCCTGGAAGGACATGCTTCGTCGAATCGACGACGCATTGTTACATTTTATCGTTTTTCTTTCTTGTTTTTGTTTGTTTTGTACTCATTTGTCGTTACGCTATGTAAATCGTAGTCTAGCTGTTGGTGTGAGCAAACGTACAGCCAAATAAATAGTGTGTAGGTATGATTTTTAAGAATTGGCGCCGTCAAAACGACGAAGCATGTCTTTTGTTCAAATTTGATTTTAGCAACTTGCATGCTGCTAGAACTGATGCATGTTGAAAAAAGAAATAAGTCAGAGGATGTTCATGCGGGGAACATTTGAAGAATAGCGACAACTCTTATTCTTAATTTTTGCGGATTATATAGGTTTTTACCTCCTAAATCTAAATCTGATAAATTTGAGGCCGCTCGTAATTGGTTATAATATAAGATGGGCCTTCAAAACTGGAAAAAAATGGTCTGAAAATCTTGGTGGTTTTATTCATTTTTAAAAAAGAAATTTTTAATTTATATTATAACCAATTACGAGCGGCCTCAAATTTATCAGATTTAGATTTAGGAGGTAAAAACCTATATAATCCGCAAAAATTAAGAATAAGAGTTGTCGCTATTCTTCAAATGTTCCCCGCATGAACATCCTCTGACTTATTTCTTTTTTCAACATGCATCAGTTCTAGCAGCATGGGAAATTTTTGTATTCTTATTTGAAAAGAGGAAAAATTTGGGGCAAATCAGTAATTAATGCGATTTTATTTAAGGCTAAAGGAGACATCACATTATTTAATTTAATAAATTACAAAGAATATTGGGAACAAATTTTTGAAATTACTTGAAAAAAAAATATTTGAAAATGTTTCGGGAATGATACGAGAAAGATTTTTATCCCTCTGTGAAATATAAATAATTTTCTTATGTTTACAAGCGTGTGTCAACCGGTGTATCATGATAACAAAATAAGTACCAAAAATCTCAGAAAATAGAATTATATAGGTTACATTTTCTTTATGTGCATTCTAGACTCCTTTATGCTTTTGCACCCCCTAGAATAAATCCTGCGGACGCCCTTGCCAGCATGAATGTTCCTGATCTCTGTTATGCATTGTAAAAAAAACAAATATATTTATAAATAATATTCCCGTATTTAGTTGGGAAAGTATTGAGCCCTAAGGCAGACCAGCTGGAATATTTTTGGTAGAAGAGAGAAAGTTGTTCACCGATACCGAAAACGTTCTGGTATGTAGATCTATGTACATAGATCGGATACGAGTTTGCACAGGTATTTGGGTTAATTCATAGAAGCCAGCTTAAAGATAAGACCATTATTCCAGACTGTATCGAATGCTTTTTCTATATCCAGTAGTATAATACCAGTTGACTTTTTTACATTTGTTTTTAATTTTTCTGACTTTGTGAATTGTACTATGATCTTTTTTGATCTGTAAGCGCTTTCTTACAGAACTCGTATTTTTCAAGGATTGATTTAAACACCTTAGTTCCAATTGAAGTACGTTTGGAGATACAATCGTTTCCTAATATGTGTTGTATCTCTCTGAATGGGAAGGCAATGTCAACGACAATTGGTTGAGGTTTCGTATGTCTTCCACGATATTTGTCTCTGGGCATATTTCCATATCACCTTGTGTTGGATGCTTGTATTGGATTTACAATTAGAGGGATGTATAAAATCTTGATTTACAGAATTTTATCAGATCAACCTTTTCCTCTTATGAAGAATTAGACCACCGCATCTTGGTCAGATAGAGAGCTGAACCTGTTATGGCGTGATGTTGATGATCGATTTAAACCAATGCTTTCTTCGAACGTCAGCGTTGGTTCGATTTTTTTAATATATTTGCCCTCTTGCTAGGAGCGAGCCCACGGTCCATATTGTCTTTGGTTATTTTATACTACGGCATAAAAATTTAACATACGTAATTTAATAGTTTGATTTGCATAGTTTCGTTCAAAAAAACAAGGATAGCTGAGCAATAATTATTACTAGGAATAGTATACACTGTGTTTGGTTTTGTTCATAGAAAATTAGCATGCGACCGCACGAGACGAGATTACATAAAAATTAAATGCATGTTTTTTTTTTAAATTTCCTTGAAGAGATGCTTTTATTACTTCTTTGATCAAATATTAGGAATAACTCTTGTAAAACGCTTCTCCACTTATTAGGCTCTTGAGCGAGTTCTAAAAGTTTATCAATCGGCACGAAATATTATAGATTTTACATGAAAAATTAATGATGGCATACTTTAATAACTTTATTGTTTTTTATAGTTCTAAAAATATTTAATTTTTTTATAATTATATTGTAACTTAATGCTTAAACATAGATTTTAGTTTAATATCAAATCGACTTTTGTTAGCCTGTTACGTCAGCAATGTGAATAAACATTAATTATACATATAATAAATACTCTTTGATTTGTCGATATCAAAAACTATCGATGTTTTCTTTTAATCAAAACTCTCCTTTGGTTAATCCTGGCCACAAGCGTGGCCCATATGTATCCACATGTCCAATATAATATACTACAACATATCGTATTTTTGTATGTTTGGGCAGGTTCGTTGTGAAATCTTTAATTGCACATGCAATTGCATTTATCGCTATGTTTTACCTCCCACTCGACGATCTACGTCACGATTGGTAATTTGACGAAAATTAACAATTTAATTACAACATTGCAATTTAATTAATGCAATTACAATTAAATTGAATAAATGAAATTGTATTCTGTGTACACACATAAATACCCTGAGGAGCTCATAACGTCCATGTTCGTCTACAAAGTTAAAACCATTGGCTGTTGTGTGCGTTTTGTGCGTAAAGCTTCCCAATAAACACCAAACGAATAACGATTCGTACACGAGCTCGTTAACGAGTCCGAGATCTCCGATTCGCAATCTCGGACTCGAAAAAGAGCTCGAAACGAACACGAGAGCTCGGATCCATAAATTTTTCTCAGTGACTTTTCCTAAAAAAAAAATTTAAAAAATTGTTCATTGAAAATAATAAACATTAAAATAAACACTAAATAATATAATATATGAAAAAAAAAAATTTCCGTAAATTTCTTTATACAAAATTAAAAAAAATACTTAAAATTTTTTTATGTAAAAATTACGAACATTTTTTTTTAATATAATTGACATATTTATAGCAGCTAACAATGAAAAAATAATTTTTATTAAAAAAATTAAATATTTTCATATAAAAAAGTCGAACTCGTAAGCGAACACGAAGTTTCGGATCCATACAAAATTTTGCGAAAAGACTTAGAATTTTTTCATATAAATGCGAATATAGAAATTTATAAAAAGAATTTTTTCATATAAAAATTATGAATTTTTTTTTTTATTTAATCTAACGCATTATAAGCAGCTAGCAATGAAAATATTGATTTCAGTGAAAAAATTGTTTATTTTCATATGAAAAAAATGGACTTGAAAACGAACTCGAAACGAACACGAGATCTCGAATGCATACAAATGTATAAGAAAAGACTTGAAATTTTGTCATATAAATTTCTTCATAGCAAATTTTATAAAAAAACTCGAAATTTTTTGTATAAAAATTATGAAATTGTTTTTTTTTTTATTTTAATTGATGTATTTTTGGCCGTTAACAATTAAAAATTACTTTTTATTAAAAAAATTATATATTTTCATATAAAAAAGTCAAACTCGTAAGCGAACACGAAATCTCAGATCCATACAAAATTATGCAAAAAGACTAAGCATTTTTTCATATAAATGCCAATATAGAAAATTTCATAAAAAGACTTAGAACTTTTTCATATACAAATTTTTTTGAATTAAACTGACGTATTTTTAGCAGCTAGCAATGAAAAAATTACTTTTTATTAAAACAATTACATATTTTAATATAAAAAGTAAGCAAACAGGAGATTTCGGATCTATATAAAATTATGCAAAAAAACTTAGAATTTTTTCATATAAATGCAAAAATAGGAAATTTTATAAAAAGACAGAATTTTTTCATATAAAAATTATGAATTTTTTTTTGACTTAAACTGAAATTTTATTAAAAGAGTTAGAAATTTTTCATATAAAATTATAAAACATTTTTTGATTTAAACTCACGTATTTTTAGCAGCTAATAATGAAAAAATACTTTTTATTTAAAAAAATTATATATTTTCTTATAAAAATGTCGAAATCGTAAGCGAAAACGAGATCTCAGATCCATACAAAATTATGCAAAAAGACTAAAATTTTTTTCATATAAATGCGAATATAGAACATTTCATAAAAAAACTTGGAACTTTTTCATATAAAAATTATGAAAATTTTTTTTAATTAAACTGACGTATTTTTAGCAGCTAGCAATGAAAAAGGCTTTTTTAAAAACAATTATGTATTTTCATATAAAAAAGTCGAACTCGTAAACAAACACGAGATTTCGGATCCATACAAAATTTTGCAAAAACACTCAGAATTTTTCATATAAATGCGAATATAGGAAATTTTATAAAAAGACTTCGAATTTTTTCATATAAAATTATAAATTTTTTTTTGATTTAAACTAACGTATTGTAAGCAGCTAGCAATGAAAAAATTGATTTCATTGAAAAAATTGTATATTTTCATATGAAAAAAATGGACTTGAAAACGAACTCGAAACGAACACGAGATCTCGAATCCATACAAATGTATAAGTAAAGACTTGACATTTTTTCATATAAATTTCTTCATAGCAAATTTTTATGAAAAGTTAACAATTAAAAATTACTTTTTATTAAAAAAAATTATATATTTTCATATAAAAAAGTCAAACTCATAAGCGAACACGAAATCTCAGATCTATACAAAATTATGCAAAAAGACTAAGAATTTTTTCATATTAATGCGAAAATAGAAAATTTTATAAAAAGACTTATAATTTTTTCATATAAAAATTATGAATTTTTTTGACTTAAACTAAGGTATTTTAAGCATCTAACAATGAAAAAATATTTTTTATTAAAAAAAATATACTTTCGTATAAAAAAATCGAACTTGTAAGCGAACACAAGATCTCGGATCCATACAAAATTATGCAAAAAGACTTAGAATTTTTTTATAGAAAATTTTATTAAAAGACTTTAGAAATTTTTCATATAAAAATTGTGAAAATTTTTTGATTTAAACTGACGTATTTCTAGCAGCTAACAATGAAAAAATACTTTTTATTTAAAAAATTATATATTTTCTTATAAAATTTTCGAACTCGTAAGCGAACATGAGATCTCGGATCCATACAATATTATGTGAAAAGACTTAGTAATTTTTCATATAAATTACTCAAAGAAATTATATGAAAAGACTAAGCATTTATTTATGTAAAAATTACGAAATTTTTTTAATTTTAATTGATGTATTTTTAGCAGCTAACAATGAAAACATTGTTTTTATTAAAATCAAATATTTTCATATAAAAAAGGCAGTTCGAGAAAGCTTCGATATTTTTAACTAACGATTTGTATCCCTGACTCGTTATCGTATCGTATTCTCCTACTTGTTATTCGTAAACGAGTCTGAGCTGGCGTATCCGAGATCTCGTGTTTGTTTCGTATTCATATAAAGGCCGAATTTTTTATATGGAAATATTTCGTTTTCAAAAAACTACTTTATCATTGCTAGCTACTAAAAATACGTTAATTAATAAAACAAAAAGTCTAAGTCTTTTCATATAATTTCCTTTGAATAAATTTATATGAAAAAATTCTAAGTCTTTTCATATAATTTTGAAAATATTTTATTTGAATAAAAATTATGTTTTAATTTTTACAAAAAATACAGTAATACAAATAAAAAAAATTTTCAAAATTGTTTTCATATAATTTTGTATGGATGCGAGATTTCGTGTTCGTTTCGAGCTCGTTTACAAATCCAACTTTTTTATATGAAAATATTTAATTTAAATAAAAACTATTTTTTTCGTTATTAGCTGCTAAGACTGTGTAAATAAAATAGGAAATTTTTTCATAATTTTTATATGAAACTTTTCTATAAGAAATTTATATGAACAATTTTTAAGTCTTTTCACATAATTTTTGATGGATCCAAGATCTCGTGCTCGTTTGGAGCTCGGTTAAGAGTTAGACTTTTTTATTTCGTATATATTTAATATTAATTAAAACTTTTTATCGTTATTTGCTGCCAAAAAATATGCCAATTAAAATAAAAAAATTTCATAATTTCTATATGAAGAAATTCTAAGTCTTTTCATATGATTTTCTATAAGAAAAGTTATATGAAAAATTTCTAAGTCTTTTCACATAATTTTGTGTGGATCCGAGATCTCGTGCTCATTTTGTGCTCGGATTAGAGTTCCACTTTTTAATATGAATATATTTAATTTTAATAAAAAGTATTTTTTCGTTATTTGCTGCCAAAAATATGCCAATTAAAATAAAAAAATTTTCATAATTTCTATAAGAAAGAATTCTACGTCTTTTCATATGATTTTCTATGAGAAATTTATATGAACAATTTTAAAGTCTTCTCACATAATTTTTTAGGGATTCGAGATTTCGTGCTCGTTTCGAGCTCGTTTAAGAGTTAGATTTTTTTATATGAAAATATTTAATTTTAATAAAAACTATTTTTTTCGTTGTTAGCAACTAAATATATGTCAATTTAACAGAAAAAGTTTTCACAATTTTTATATGGAAAAACTCTAAGTCTTTTCATATAATTTTCTATAAAGAAATTTATATGAAAAAATTCTAAGTCTTTTCACATAATTTTCTCGTGATTGAGATCTCGTGTTCGTTTCGAGTTCGTTTACGAGTACGAGATCTCGTGTTTGTTTCGAATTTTTTCCCATAATTTTGGACATGAAAATATTTTATTTTGGGTGTATTTCTTTATTTATTCCGGATAAAGGAGAGAACGAATAGAATAGATAGTTGTTTATCCAGAACAGAATGAATAAAGAAACAGCATTGGAAAAGAAAGAAAATTTTGTTTTTGTTAAAACCAGAAACCTATTTTTCGTATTTAATTAAAGACAACAAATACACCAGATAAAATTTAAAAAATAAAAATGCAACAAAGCAATCTAAAACATTTAAACTAAAAATATTTTCCATTTTCATTTAGCGAAATTTTATTTCAAACAATCGAATATAACCTCAAACACAAGGAATATTCTTTTTATTCTTCCTTAGCTGATAGTATAAAAAGAACGCGTTTGGAATATTCCGTAATAATAAAGAATTACAAAAAGAATATTCCGGATAATCAAACCTGAATAAAGAAACAAAAACAGTCATTCCGAACGTCTGGAATGAATAAAGAAATACAGCCTTTAATTAAAAACAATTTATTTTTATAATTGCTAGCATCTAAAAATACGTTGATTAAAATAAAAAAAAATTTCATAATTTTTGTATGAAAAAATTTTAAGTGTTTTCATATAATTTTGTATGGATCCAAGATCTTGTGTTCATTTCGAGCTCGATTACGAATCCGAAATCTCGTATTCGTTTTTTAATTTCTTTGTACAAATTTTTTTTCAAAACATTTTAAAAATAAATAATTCATTTTTAGTTCGCTGTTATTATTACATGTTTTAGGAAAAAAAAAATTGTGATCAACTTTAAACTAAAAAAAAGTTTGTAAAAAATAACATTTAAGACTTTCGCAAAAAAATTTGGTATAAAAAAATCCGTATTTTAAAACAACGCGACGATTCCATAACTATTGCGATGGTCAAAGGGATAATCTGATGGACTTACAATCAAATCTCCAGAGGGTAATGATTTTTTAATTTAATTTATTGTTTATAATAATAATTTTTGCAGTTTTTTGCCAGTATAAAAATTATAATTTTCATAAGATGCTGTTTAAAATCTTAAAAAATTGGGTTTTTTTTCCATAAAAGTTTTTCGCAGATATCTTATGTTTTAGGCAGTTCGAGAAGGATTCGATATTTTTAATTAACGAATCGTTCTCGAATCGTACTCTCGGGCTCGTTAATGAATCGTATTCTCGGACTTGTAAAATAATCGTATTTTCGGACTTGTTAACGAATCGCATGCTAGGACTCGCTAACGAATCTCATTCTGATTTTCTCCCGTTCGAAAACGATTCGAAAACGATAATCGTTAACGACTTTAATGCCCGAGAATGCGGATTCGTTTCGAATTCGTTTGGCTTCTTGAGTTGCTATTCTGCACACATATTAAGTAGCATTTTAAGCATTCACTGTGTGTGCGTGTGTTTCAGTGTATGTGTAGCTCCATTTATGTGTGTCCATCGAATTGTAATTTAGATGATTTCATTGCTGACAGCATCTAGTTTAAGCCACCGACTGCAGAACCTGCAATGCCCCAAAAGTATTTGTTGGTGCTTCATTGGTGTTGATGTAATTTGTTTGTTGGTAGTTTTGTTGTTGTTGTTGCTGCTGCTAATATTGTTGTTGGGATTGGCGTGCATTTGATATCAATTAGTTGGTCATTTAAGTTACGCTGAAACGCTTGTTTTGATATTCAAAAAAATTTTACTTTTACTGTTTAATGTTTATTTATTTGCTAGCATAATTAGCGGTTTATTGAAAAAAAAAATTTGCATAATTGAGCTTCTGTTGGTGGTCATGTTTTTATTATGGAAATTATCATGTTTTCAACCAACTACAAATCAATTTGTGTCAAACACAAATAAGCACTAAAACAGAAAAACAAAAAATATTAACATAATTTGAAAACAATCACTTTTATGAATATTTGCTGGGATAACAAAAAATAGAGCATTGTCTTTGTTTAGCTTTTCTTGTTGGCAAATATATGTTGAACAACAGATAGGGCATTCATGTAATTTTTTGTACCAACAATAAGGAATCTCTTAAACTTGAAAGTTTTTTATTAAAAACAAAAAGATTCTTCTTAAAATGGTGTTGTTTTTTTAATAAAAACATGTCTGAAAATAAAGTTCTCATTTTGGTTGTTATAAAATTTCAGTATGTTTTCTTCTTGAATATAAACAGTTCAAATTGAGTTATTTGTGCTTGAAGTTTGATCTTGCACATATCGATTATTTAAGATTGCACTGAAAAAACTGCCTCTCTAATATCTTCTATGAAAATACAAAAATAATAAATTTTTAAATATTGTATACATTTTTTATAGCAGCATAAATTTTCAATTACTTTCACTCTTACTTGCACTACTGCACATTTTTATTTATATACAAAAAATTGCTAGCTTTGTTTGCTTTTTGAATTTTTAATAATTTTATTATAGTTCTCACTCTTACTGTAATCTTCAAAGCCTTAGGGAAAGTTGAGAACCATTAGCAAAAAACCATTGCCTAAAATGTTTAACCTTCTCTCTGCTTTAAAACTTCCTTGTCTGCAAGTAGTTTTTTAATCAAACTTTTCTATAAAATGCCAGCGTTGCATTTTATATCAACTGTAGCTTTGCACAACATCTGAGCTGTATTGTATTTTTCTTTCTTTTCTCTGTATCATAATCAATTAACAAAATAGACACATACACACGCAAGCACATACATATATTTATTTATTCTTTCCGTTGCTATGGAAAAAGTCCTGCTGCATATCGTGGACACTTTGGGGAATTCATGCGGAAACTTGCAATGCTAAAAAGTTTCTCTACTGCCTCTTCTTCTTTTTCTTCTTCTTCTTCTACGTTTCTGCTCGTTTATGTGCGCAGCTTAAACTTAACAACGCAGTTAACACTATTTAAAAATGCATTTCAAGCAAATTTCCACAATTTCAAGTTTTATGTTTAACTTTATTTTTTTTTTGCCTCTTGTGCCATTCCATTCCAAACATTTTTCACCCACTCACCTCTTCTTCGCATAGTCTTAGCTTTTTGCGCCAATTTCAGCGACTCATCTTCTAGAGTGCAAAGCTTCCACGTTGCTAAAGCTGAAGAAAGCGGAAATATTTTCCTTGTCCATTTGCTTGTCGTCACTAAGTCTCAGGACTTTAGTTCTTGCTTAAGGATGCACAAAATAAAAGGAAAATAAAAAATAGAGAAAACAAAAAGATTTCGTTTTCACATAAAAACTTGTCGCCCGCAACAAAATGAGACAAAGTATTAAATAGAAAGAGATAGCAGTAAACAAAAAGAAAGAAAAAAAAAGGAAAAAAGGAAAAAAAGCAGTGTCTTGAGAGCGTTCGTACAATGATTTTCTTAAATCACAATTTCGTGATGATAATGCAGACGCGCTGTGCTGTTGCCAGGATTTTAGCCAGGCTAAACAAGTAGCAAAAGCAAAGAAAAGTCAAAAGAAAAATATAGCAACAACAACAACAATAATGTGGTAGTGGAAAAAGTCATGTTGAAATGTAGCAAAATCGCAGCTGTGGTCGGAGGTAATTCGGAATATTTTGTTATAGTTTTTTTTTCTCTCTCGCAAATTGAATTGCCGCCATTAAAGTGCGACTTGGATATAAAATTAAGTGCAATATAAATGCTTTCAATACTTAGGCAGAGCTTTAAAGCTTACCTAAATTGAGCCAAGTAGGTTAAGATACACTGGTTTTGGCACACAATTGTTATAATCTGTAATAAGGGAAAATAGTTATTGCATAGCAGTTGTCAAGCAGTGTGTAAAGTCATCCTTATTAAATTCTTTTTTTGGAATGTGTTGATATGAAAAAACTGGGATGCTCACTCACTTAACCTTTGCACGCCAATATCTTCGAAGAAATTAGCGGAGTGAAATAAAGAGCATGCGAAAGCTTTTGCTCGTGTCTGTATAAAATAATTTTTTTAAATTGTTTTGATTTGTGTTCAAAATTAACTTTAATAAAGTAAATCAGTTCTTGAAAGACATAAAAAAACTGGGACATTTGAATGTGCTGCAAATAATCTGACCATCTTTATGAGGAATGGGTCAGAGAATCAATAATAAAAGGGTTTCAGAACAACCATACAACATCTACTTCACTCAAAATAATCCCTGCTGCATTTTACGAAAAAATAATTCGGAAAAAAGAATTTCGTAATACAAAAGAAACTTTAATTTATATGACGAAATTTTCGTTTTTATAATTCTGAGCTGAAATTTTTTTGCAACGTATGCAAAAACGAACAACAACAGAAAAAAATGGATATAAAGGGAGAAAAACTTAGAAACTGACACTGAAATCTCATCGCCTCTTTGGTGCAGTGCGCTAAAATACTCTAGCACGGCGATACACGCCCGGGTTCGATTCCCGGTGGTGGCATCACAAAGATTTCTGATGAAGCCTGTATAGTAGCAAGGCTGAAATTGCAATAAAATCAGCTAGTGATGTTTTCCTTTTCATATTGAAAAAACGTTGTTCTTTAGAAAAAATATTCTTTAGAGCAATTAATTGTTCTAACCTGACCTAAGGCTCAAAAAACGATTTTAAACTATCAAACAACTAGAATTTGTATTTAAAATCAAGAATAATTTAAACTCTCATACATTTAGAATTTGTATTTAAATCATAAGAAATTAACATAATAACAAAATTTTTTGTATTTAACGAAATACTCTCATACTACAAAGTACTTTTTAAATATTACGAATTTTCCATAAAATTTCACAAAAAAATTCGTAAGTTTTAAAAAAACTTTGTAATATGCACGAAATTCTAGAGTTTTATTAACGAAACACTTTTGTAGAATAAAACCATGAAATTTTTCGTTACATACATATAAACTAGAATTTGTGTATTTTACGCATGGATTTTTGTGGGTGTACAAATGAGGTAAGCCAAGAACCTGCATTATAGCCAAACATGACTTACATTTATTTTTACTCCTTGACCTTAGGTCTCCAGACCTGAGAGTTGTCAAACTAGAGGGTGCTGATGACCTCCTTGTAGCGTTAGGTTATATGAGCCAAGGCGATCCAAGGTATCACCACCACACTTTTGGACTGCGATGCAAGTGCGACGCACACTCTAGGGGCAGCTCTGAAATCCACACTAGTGGTGAGTTTTATTCGACTTTGTTACTAACTCTTTGTTATTAATTTAAATATATAATTTAATAATAAAGTAAATACACATATTTTGACTTTTCCAAGTACTGACAACTTCACAGGCTTAAGCGAAGTCTTGGACAATACCCTACTATCCTAAAATGGGTCTCTACAAGTAGTCAATTGGAGAGTTTCAAGCAAAAGTTCCTTCGCGGATCACAGCTTTATCATATTCAATTTGAACCAGGAAATAGGGGCCCCTCTTCTATTTGAAATCCCAAACGTACTGACTGGGCTAAATTTGCCAGGGTGGCTCGACTAAAAATCTATTGCTTAGCCTACCAGCAAATCTCAACAGCGAAGGAACTAAACTCTTCCGTGGAGGCTCTAGAGCAAACCATGTAGGTTGTCTTTAGACTCTAAAGTTTAGAGTCTCCTGTCCCATTAGCAGGGGTAGCAAGAAATCTTTTCCTTCGTGGTGGAGTAAAGATAGATCTCTCCGACCTTAGTAAATGTGTTAGGAGAATTTTCAACTTGTGCCATAGGCAGTGTCTTGAAGAAGGCCTGCATAGCCGTCTACGACTGAAAAAATACCTTTGGTAGGAAATAAGGTCTTCAACCGAAAATGCTCTTAAGGCTATATATAGCAGTAGTGCGCCCTTTCCTGTAAGATGGTGCACTAGTATGGTGGCCTGCACTGAAAAAAGCATACAACACAACAAAACTAGATAGGATTCGGCGATACGCGTGTATGGGTATCAAAGGGGGTATTCGCTTATGCTCCACCGACAAACGGAACGTCTTGACACACTTACTTCCTATAGATCTACGCATCAATCTTACCACAACAAACAGTGCAGTCAGACTCAGAGAGTCATACAACTGGCAGACTAGGTCATATAGATACAGCAACATTCTAAGCCAGCTAACTCGGGAACTGGTTCCTAGTAATACGGTCTATAACACTCCTAAACTCGACTTCACGAAATCCTTTACGACCTAGCTCCCCACCAGGGTAGAGTGGTGCAATGGAGGGACCTGATTTAGTCTTCGATGTGTCCTTCTACACTGACGGCTTCATGATGGAGAGCGGAGTGGAAACTGATATATACTCTAACAAACTGGGGGTGGTGGGCGCTTTTCGTCTGTGTCTCACACTCAGTCAGTGTCTTAATTCAAATTTTTTAAAAATGCTCGAAATCGGTTAGATCCTAGGGGTACCTCCCTTGAACCTATATATTTATGAACCTATAATATATTAATTTTTTACTTATCTTTGTGTTAGAAGTACATACAAAGGTCGACCGATCTTTCGGGGTAAAAAATTCTTCGGAAAAGTAGCCAAATAGAATACTGAAAATAGTTGAAATCGGTTAGACCCTAGGGGTACTTTGGATCTTTGTGCCTCCTTTGGGCCTACAGAGATATTCAAAGAAATAAGGACACGTGTATTTTTATTTATAAAGCTGCATGAATTATATACAAGGTGCCCCAGATATGGTATTAATTACCTCGGGTGGTCATTGATTTGGTGAGTATCAAACTTTATTGATGAAGATCACTTCTCTCCCTCTTCGGAGCAAGAAAGTGACAACTTGAAAATATATGACATTCCAAACTAAAAGATAACTGTTGGATTGAGTATTCCAGTACTATCACAAGATCAAAAACAAACTCAATAGAAAACTTAATCATAAAAAAATTGCATTATAAAAATTATAAAAAATGTATTTAATATTCGAAATATTTATTATCAAAGTTGAATTAAAAATTTTTTTTAGAATTTAGTTGCTCATAACTTTCTTAATTGTAACTTATTCAAAATATTTTATAAACAACTCAATGTCAATTTCATTTTCTTTTCAACAAGTTGTAAACTTTGGAAATCGGCTAAGAAATGCATTTAATATGTAGTAAAATGTAAGGACACATATTATTAAGTTTTTCCTGTCTAGCTTCCAAAGGGGGTAGGGTGACCGTCATCCTTGAATTTTTTATACACAACCAATCAAGTCTTAATGATATATCTGAAAGATCTTGTATATAATTCATGCAGCTTTAAATATCAATATACAAGTGTCCCTATTTATTTGCACATCACAGGTTTTACATGATTTTGTATGGGAAGTACTTCAATATAAAAATATACTAGCGTCCCTATTCATTTGCACATCACTGTATATCATGTTTAACTTGATTTTGTATGGGAGGTACATACATAGGTTGGCCGATCTTAACAAAAATTCGTTAGAGGGGTGTCCAAATAAAGTTAAAGATGTGTACTGAAAATAGTTGAGAGCGGTTAGACCCAAGGGGAACCTCCCTTGGACATATATAAATTTTTTACTTGATTTTGTTGTATATTTTTCATTTTAATAATTAAAAAAGAAAATAAGATATATATATATGTTAGGGCGGGTCGATTTATTTTTCGACAATTTCCTTATGATTTCCGTATTCTATGGGTTATTCCATGAAAATTTGCAGAAGGAACCATACCTCTATCGTTAAAATCGAGTCCCCTTCTTTTTGTTGGTAGATTTTTTCCCAAATTGACGTTCGTATGAAATATTACCTACACGTTCACATCCATAACTCACAAACTATCGATCGGGTTTAATCGCCAGTAGGCGCGTTGGAAAGGTGAGCTCATTTTGATCAATTTACAAAAAAAATCTCCAACATTGGTCAAAAGTTACGGGCATTTTTGTCCAAATTTTGGAGAATTTTTTCATTTTTTTCATGATTTTGTCCAAGTATATTACTTTCATGGCCATTTTTTTGGCTCAATCCATTATTTAATTCAATTTACAATTCAAAACGAAGAGTTTAAGCCCAAATTTATCGAATTCGGTTGATTAATTCATGCGATTTATTATTTTGTTATTTTGTTTTAGCAATATCTACAGGAAAAATAAATAATTCAAATTTTTCCGATATTTATTTCCATTTATTAAACATAACTTTGAATTACATTTACTTTTAACCAAAATAAAAAATTAACAACAAATTCATCACTAAAAATATCAAACGAAAGTTTTTTATAAAACAAAACAAATTTTTACATGAATTTAATTAGATCAAGTAAGTTTAAAGAAGAACAACAACAACAAATATGTTTTTGAATAATTTTTATTTAGAAGATGAAATGTTTTAAAATTGTTTTGAAAAACATGAATGAAAAAAAAAACCAGAATTTTTCTCTATTACTATATAAAAAGGAATTCTACGGCTATACTTACGATACTATCGAAACTATGTCTTTTTTTTATAGATATTCTGAATTTCTAATCTGGAAATTTGGTAGCTACAGTCGGCATATGTCAATCGAAGTATGTCATATTAAATTAGTTTAAATCAATTTATTAAAAAATTATTACCATTACAACGATTTGTTTTTAGTAAAAGTGGTACGATAACGGAAATATGTTATTCATATGTATGAACATAAAGTTAATTGAATAAATTGAAAGCTTATGTAAATATATGTATATATATATATATAAATATAGAATTAACTTTATGTTCATACATATAAATTATATATTTCCGTTACATATATATTATGTAACGTTCACAAAAAACATGACAAACGTATTTATATAAACAGTAGTAATTGAATAGCTACATTCACATATCACAAGCGTTATATTTTTTAAACAGTTCACATTAATAAATTATTTTATATATATGTGTTTGTGTGTCGACAATGAATAACGACTAAACTCAAAATATCGTAAAAAAGCTATATGTCATTTTCTTCGTCACCAATCTTTGATAGAATGCAGGAAAACATTATTTGCACAGAATAGATAACCACTTAATTCTGCACCTATTACCGTTTGTAACGTTTCATATATTTCAGAAAAAAGGTCGGAATAAGTACAATAAAAATATCGGTTTTTACGATAATTTGTTTTAGTCGTTATTCCTTGTCGACACATATATATTTATATAAGCTGATATAATTTTTGTTAAAAATACTTCGATTGTCATATACTGACTGTAGCTACCCTATTGCTAGAGAGTAAGAATTAAGAACATAAAAAAAATTTCATAACTGAACCAACAACAATTACCAAGCAAATCTAAAACAACGACGTACAGAGAAGAGCATGATCACAGCGGTTGAGCAGCGTTAGAAGGGATGAACCGAATCGTTCACAGAAAATAAACAGAACTTTGCTTACTATGTCCCGCTTTTCACTCGGCAATTCTCGAGCAATGTCACTCGTCACACACGAAAATTCTCGAGCTTGCGGCGAAAGCAAATATTGCTCCGAGAGCAATAATTCTCTTGCTCTGGTAGCAAGATCTCTTTGTCCCGCTCTTCACTCAACAATAATTGTCTTTGCCGCAAGCGACAAACTGATTATTCGCCTGCATGAGGGGGTTTACAAAAGTCCCCTTTCAACCCGAATAGTCAACAAACTAGACTAGGCTCATAGAATTGCCGACTGAATAACGGCCCTTTGAAGTGCATGTAGAACCAAAACAACAATATCAGCAGCTAGTAGCAACGTTGCCAGTTATGTTGGAAAAATCCCATTCGTGGTAATTTTTGATTGCCTCTAGGAATTTTTGTTTTTGGGAATTCCTATTAAATTTTTTAATTCAGCGTGGTATTTTTTTAATTGGCGTGGGAATTCAGCTGAGTATTTTTTTTATTTCCATGGAAGTTTGGAAATATTCTTCTTAAAATTTTTTTGTTTTAGTAAACAAAATTTATTTGTGGTATTTCTAAATTTTTTTTAAATTACAGTTGAAAGTTATCTATATGACCTTGTTATTAATTATGTTGCTTTTCTATGATTTAAATACAAATTTTAAATGTTTGATAGCTTAAATCGTACTTGATTTTAAATACAAATTCTAGTTGTTTGATAGTTTAAAATCGTTTATTGAGCTTAAGGTCAGGTTAGAATAATTAATTGCTCTAACGAATTTTTCCAAAGAAACAACATTTTTAAATTGTTTGTGCATATGGGACTTATTGTGGTATTTTGTAATGCGAATAATATTTTTGTGGTAATTTTAAAGGCATATGGAATTTTTGGTGGTATTTTTAAAACGCGTGGAATTTTTGTAGTAATTTTTAATAATTCTGGGATTTTTTTTTGATATTTTTTTATTGCGGTGGAAACTTTTTTGTTTATCTTTATCATGTTAATTTTTGTTGTATTTAATTTATTTTTATTTGAAAAAGTAACTTTTTGTCGGAATTGTTTCAAATTTTAACTGGCAACCTTGGCTTGTAGTAATACATTTTTTTGTAGTCACATACTGGCTCTCTAGCTACATGCATCTGTATTCTCTATTATAACCCAACAAACCATGAATGTGACTGTTCCAGCTAAGCGGTACTTAAAACTGCAGCGTCTGATTTGGTGGTATGAAAACGACATGGTTTTGTACCTTTAAACCGGTCTCTATATAATTGTAAAGTCTTTTTTATATTTATCACGATTCGAATTTAAATTTATGCCATATTCGCTTGTTGCGTCGTTTGTTCTTGTCTTTTTTCCCTCTCTTTTTCACCCGTTCGCCAAAAAATTCTGAAATATGCATTGAATCAGTTGAGTTGCCGTCTATTCTTTAGTTTATTGTTGCAACTTAATAAAAAATATTTTAAGAAATGGTTATAATTGTTTAACAACAAATAAAATTAATATACAACTTAAAGTTTTCTATATGACCTTGTTATTTATTATGTTGATTTTCCTTGATGTAAATACAAATTCTAAATGCTTGATAGTTTAAACCATTCTTGATTTTAAATACAAATTCTAGTTGTTTGATAGTTTAAAATCGTTTTTTGAGCTTAAGGTCAGGTAAGACCAATTAACTGCTCTAACTATTTAATCAAACAGATAACTAATTAATCAGCTAGTGATGTTTTCCTTTTCATAGTGAAAATGTTGTTGTTGTTTCTTTTGAAAAATTTGTTAGAGCAATTAATTGTTCTAACCTGACCTAAAGCTCAATTTTATTTGAAATTTCAACGATGTTAAAGAATCAAACAACTAGCATTTGTATCTAAAATCAAGAATGATTTAAACTATGAAACATTTAGAATTTGTATTAAATCATAGAAAATCAACATTAATATACAACTTTATATATGGTACGCTTATATGAAACACACATTGCATAGTTTGTTGACAACGAAACGGTCCGCTTCAGTGCTTTTAAAAGTGCACACCGTTTTCAACCGAGCCGATTGGCTATCTGGGTAACAAAAAAAATGAAAGCCACTGATGAGTATTTATATATGTATGTTTTACATACATATTAATAAAAAACAACAACAACAACAAAAGCAGCACAACAACGAACGACGTGATTACGAACCAAACAAGCAAACACAACAACAAAAAAAAAATAGACTGGCCTTTTCAGCCCTTGGAAGGACTTTGACCTAGCTTCTATTGATCAACAACAACAAAAACAACCTTAAAAGCAGCATAAGCAGCTACTGCAGCTAAGCAGATTGTGCATTTCTCATACGAACATATGAATTTTTCATCTTCTTAGATTTTGCTATTTTATTAGATATTCGTTTAATTCCTACTAAAACTGATATTTTGGCATTTTTTTTTCTTTGTACGATGAATATTAAAGGCTGTAGGTATACCCCAAAGTGTCAAATAGCACTTTGAAAAAATTCGTGAAAATGACCCCCATACAAACCGCGCTGTAAGACGTAATTCTACGTCAAAACGTTGATTGGAGAAAAATGCTTTTTGCGCTTAAAAGATAGCGCGCAATATGGGTATTTTTCGCTTATGTGATATTTTGAATTTTGGCTTAAAAATTTTGCAGTATACTTTAAATGTATTGTACTTTCGAAATCCATCAAAAAATTTTTGTTAAAACTCGAGCACCGACTACATCCCTTAAAATGGTCGCATTTATTATTTTAACCAGCTTTTTTGTGCCAACAATTCTTATTTATGATATTTATAATATTTATTAATTTGCCTTTGTACTTTTTATACTGCTGTCGACAATGTCATAGTTAAGTTGAGAAGAAAACAAGCAAAAAAGCACTTTTGCTGTCATGCAATGTTTTTTGGGTTTTCTTCTTCTAACTCAACCAACCAAAAATTTCTTCTTGGCAACTTGCAGTGCCTGCCATTCATGCGTACTATTTCCGGCTAAATCAGCGGCGCCAAATTTAATATATGAACAAAAAAAAAAAAAAAAAAAAAAAAAATTAAGTAGTTACAAAGTTTAAAGTCATTTTTTGATGATCTCCCTTGATAATGCAAAGTACTTCAAATGATGACACCAAAAATGTAACAAATGCTACTTTTTGTGTCATCTTTAGGAAAAGTTTGTCATCTTAAGACGACGATATGCAAATGAGCCGCCAGTATTGTTGTCACTTGAATCATAAAAAAGTGTTGCCAAACAGTGGCGGACTTAGGATTCACCAGAGGGGGGCTAAGTTAGAAAAAAAAATATATATATATATTCATTAAGCCACCAAGGCGAAAAAAGTTGTTCGATCGTTTCCTAAAAATAATCCTTAGTTTATGTTATGATTACTCTCCAAATATATCGAATCTAGCAATAGCCATCCTTGAGCTGCAATGGTTTCAAAATCGAGTTTTTTGTCAAAATGGTATGGACTGGTGTGGTAGTTTAAAAAACAAAAACAAACAAACGGTCAGAAATAATAGCTATGAAAAAGTTCTTCGATTTTGCATCAAAAATTTAAAATTTTTTCATTTAGATTAAAGATAATGCAAATGAAAAATTAAGTTTATTTTTTCTTCACTAAAATTCAAAAAACTTAATTATTTCTAATGCGATCCTCACATTCAAGATATCAACCCCTTTGCGCGAATTTATCGTATGCACCATCAGAGTTATCATATTTTTTTGTATAAAGTTTAAAAATAAAACTTTGAGTTCTTTGCTAATATTTATATTCTCAATTAGAATCGGATATTCTGTTGATATAAGTTGCATTTAGCCGTGTCCGTCCGAATGCCTGTCTGAGTTAAGTAGGTAGGATTAGGTTAAGGTGGCCCACATAGACCAGATATTTGGTCCGTTGTGATGAAACTGAGTAAAGTTAAATGAAGCGAATTATATCGGGCTGTGCAAAGCAAACAGTTTAAGTTGAAAAAAGTAAAATCGATGTTTCTTAGTGAGAGGCGCTCGCTATAATTTCACATTTAGAAAAACAACTTGATTGAATATTGTGTGGTATATATTTAACACTGGTATTTACGCTTGCATTGAGGTTTAAAATTTTGTATTTGTAATGAAATAAAAAATCGATTTTAAGAAAATGTTTACCCCCTAAAATTTCAGTTTTTAATTGATGTATACTATTACATAAAATGTAAGTGCAAATTTTGTGATGCCAATAAACTCCAAAAGTACTGGGCTGATTTGCAATAAAAAAAGTTTTTAAACACCATATTTGTGCTACAGCAAAACAAAACAAAACAAAACACAAGACATTAAAATAATTTTTTATTTCGTTTGGCATGTCCTTAGAAGATTGGTAAAAAAAAGTCCAACTGTGGCCTGCTAGTATATAAATAATTTTAAGTTGCATAAAATAAATAAACATCTAATACCAACACTGGTCCCTTAAACATTTTACATCTAAAGTTAGAATATAGAAAAAACTATTGATTTAGTGTATTTTTGCATGAGAAACAGACATTTCAAATTTGGACGATTACAGCTCAGCTAAAACAAAAGATACACAATTTGTTTATATTTTGTTGGGTAAGCTCAAAATTTTAGCTCCACAACAGCACATGACACGATAGTGGTTTTATATTGATGGAAGAGCTGATAATTTTTCTAAAATAAAAAATATTATTTTTTATTGTATTATGGGTGAGTATTTAAGATTTTAGATAAATAATAAACACGTGCCAAAAACGTAAAAACCCTATATCTTGAAAATTGTACAATATTGGAGGAAAGTGAGTAAAGGTTTGGAACCAGCGTTGAAAGTACATATAGAAATGATAATGAGCTTACCGGATCCGAAATTTGTAGTCTGGTTTTATTTATCCAAACATGTCTGAATATAAGAGCTTTGCTTTTTGTAAAAAAAGAGTGGTACCGCAGCTTGACCGCAGCTGTATATGTATATACATGTATATATTATACATACATAAAATATAAATAAATATATATATATATTATACAGGGTGTCCCGTGTAAGAGTGCGAATATTTACGGGGTCTTTTTCACACCCTTCGGAGTTACGGAGTTAATTGTTATTTCATGACTTTGATTCATACTATTGCTTATAGCAGAAAAACAAACTCATTTTAAACTTATTTTAATAGTTCATTTTAAAGGAAATGAATTGGCTTTTTTATCGGTGTATCAACAAACCCACCCCACTTCTCCATTAGCGAGCTGTGCTCGTGTGAAGATGAAATAAATCCGTTGAAAGTACAAAATTTTAAGTTTGAGCACAATTTTCTCAAAATTTCGCGAAATAAATCATAATTTTTTTAACATTTAATTTATGTTTAATTTAATTTTTTCTTCAAAGACATTAAAATAATTAACATATCATCAAAAATAACAAAGTCAGTTATACTTCAAAAATTTTACTGAATTGAAAACATAATGATATTATCTTCTTCGTAACTGTATTTTGTTAAAAAAAAAACTATAAGAACTGTTCGAAGAGACCTTTATTGTTTTGGATGCAATTAATTATTCTTCGCCTTATTGCGTGTTTGGGATTAATTCCTTGCAGTTCTTGGTGTACAATAGAAGCAGCTGAATTGATTCTTTCGATCAACTGCTCTCTCGAAGTCAGTTGTTCTGCATATACGACTTCTTTCATTCGTCCCCACAACTAAAAATCAAGTGGAGTCAAGTCAGGTGATCTTGGAGGCCATCTAATTGGACCATTTCTTTCAATCCAGCCTGCTGGTTGCTGGAAAAAATTTTTGATTTATTACGCGGAATTTTGAGAAAATTGTGCTCAAACTTAAATTTTGGAGTTTCAACAGATTTATTTCATCTTCACACGAGCACAGCTCGGTAATGAATAAGTGGGGTGGGTTCGTTGATACACCGTTAAAAAGGCCAATTAATTGCCTATGAAATCTTACAAAAAGTTTTCCATGAGTTCGTTTTTCTGCTAGAAAAAAATAGTATGAATCAAAGTCATGAAATAGCAGTTAACCCCGTAACTCCTAAGGGTGTGAAAATAGACCCCCCTCCCATACGATTTTTTGCTAAACTTGACCTCCTCCTTCACCTCCGTCAACATTCGCACTCTTACACGGGACACCTTGTATAACGCTATATACAGCTGTATATGTTCATTAGGGCGGGTCGATTTAAAAATCGCCCATTGCTCAGTGAAAATCGTATTCTAGGGATCAAAATAACAAATTTTGCCCGAGGAACTATACCTCTAAAACGAATTCTAATGCCCCCAACTTTTCCTTAGGTTCAAATTTTGAAAAATCCCTCTTCGACTCATTTAGAGTGCCCCAATCGAGACCAAATGTATGACCGACCCCTTCTAACTTTAGAGGGCCGATCCACACAGTGGCACACCCCCTGGAACCCCCTGGGGTGTTTCCCATACAAGCAAAGTTCCCCATACAAATAAATGCTTGTATGGGGAATTCCCCCAGGGGGGTTCCAGGGGGTGTGCCTCTGGCATGGGTAGATCGGCCCTTCAAAGTTAGAAGGGGTCGGTCATGCATTTGGACTCGATTGGGGCGATCTAAATAGGTCAAAGAGGGATTTTTCAAAATTTTACCCTCCGGAAAAGTTGGGGAGCATTAGAATTCGTTTTAGAGGTATAGTTCCTCGGGCAAAGTTTCTTACTTTGATCCCTAGAATACGATTTTCACTGAGCAATGGGCGACTTTTAAATCGACCCACCCTAATGTTCATATATGTATAATAGGGTGTATCGAAAAATAAACACCCAATTTCACACCTAAATAATGAAAAAGGAAGGAAAGACAATGCAGAAAATATTTTTTTTTGTTTTTTCAAATGAGTTCCGTTCCCCAAATAACGGTTTTCTATGGAAATCGTATGTTTTTTTAATGGAGCCCATCTTACGATACACTTTTTTAAGAAACCCGCCATTGATCTCGATTCATCATTAAAAACCACTTATGCATGCTAGTTTTCGAATAGATCAAATACGTGCAGGAGTGTCAGCATAGAAATGAAAAAACCATTATTTACGATATTTTCACCTACTTTTGTACTGGAGCCTATCTTACGGTACATTTTTTTACAAAACCCACCAGAAATCTCAATTCACCATTACAAACAACTAATGCATGCAAATTTTCGAAGAAACCAGGCGCGTACAGGAATGTCACCATAGAAATAAAAAAAATGCTTATTTACAATATTTTTGACTTCTCTTGTACTGGAGCCCATCTTACGGTACAATTTTTTACATAAAACAGCAAAGATATACATTTTTCATTGAAAACAACTTATGCGGGCAAATTTTTAGAGAGATCATACCACATGCAGGTGTGACAGCATAGAAATAAAAAACCATTATTTACAATATATTAGACTTCTCTTGTACTGAAGCCCAACTTATGGTATAACTATTTACATAAAACACCATAGATATCAGATATTTCACTAAAACAACTTATGTATGTAAATTTTCAAAGAAATCAGACACGTGCAGGATTGTCACCATAGAAATAAAAAAAAACATTATTTACAATTTTTCGACTTCTTTTGTACTGGAGCCCATCTGAAGGTACAATTTTTTGCATAAAACACCAAAGATATTATTTTTTCATAAAAAACAACTTATGTGTGGAAATTTTTAGAGACACTACGTACAGTAGTGTCTGCATAGATATACAAAAACCATTATTTACAAAATTTTCGGCTTAATTTTCACTTAAAAAGCACCATAGTTATCGGGTTTCCATTAAAAACAACTTAAGCATGCACATTTTTAGAGTGATCTTACTACGTACAGCAGTACAGACATAAATAACAAAAATAAATTGGACTACTTTATTATGTAATAAAAAAAATTTCGGGGAAAATCACTTCAGGTCTATTCACAATTACGGGCAAATAGCCATGCATCGTGATATTTGGAAAATATCTATGCTTTAGGACTTTTCACTTTACAGCATATACACATACAGCACTGTTGTCTATGATGCTTTTTGTAAAAAATTGTACTGTAAGATGGGCTCCAGTACAAAAAAAGTCGAAAACATTGTAAATAGTGGCTATTTATTTCAATTTGCATGCCTAAGTTGCTCATTTCTATGTGAATGTCCGGCAATCTACAGTCTAAGACGTTTTCATTTTGGAGGGGAATTAGTGCCCCCATTAACAATTTGGAACACCAAGCCAGATACAGTGCTAAAATGTATGAAAGCCTTAATCTGGAGAGTTAATCAAGGTCATGCACAATTGATCCTATGGGTCCCGGTGCACATGGGCCCACTACAAACTAACTAACTTCTTTAATTTCCATTGCAGTTAAATTGAGTAATTAATTAATTAGGTAGTTAAGTAATTATGTAATTTATTAATTAAACAACAAGTTTAATATATTGTCCTTTACTTGCCTCAACCATTTTTGCATTATCTTTAGGTAATGCCTTCCATTTTTACTAAAACAAGACAAAACATTTACTAAACATTTACGAAAAAGAAAAACTACATTTGGAAATAAGTGCAGACGATGTGATAATCATGGTTAATGAATTTATGTAGAAATTACTAAAAATAATGAAATACAAATGTTTTTTTTTTTTAGATAATAACATAAAATAATAAGTTTTTAGTCATTTTTAACGTTTTGGTCACGGTAGAATTTTTTGTGAAAATGCAGAGATGTTGAGCATGTTGCAAAAGACTGCAACGGGCTATCGATTTACTTTACGCTTGCAGCGATGGGTCCCCGCCATCTCATCAATTATATCCACACCACATTTTGTTGCATTGTTAAAGTTGATTATTTCTGGTTTATTTTGAACGTTTTTCTCAGTCACTTTCTTTTTTTTTGTGCATAGTGCTCAGCGAAGCTGCAAAGCGACGTCTCTTTGTGACATAAGAAACCAAAGTGGCACCAAGACTTGCCTCTACTGTAGTAGAATTCGAACTCCTAATGGTATAGTGGTTTCGTTTGCATTTCGAGTAATAGCGAAGGAATTTCCTTGCGATTTTTGCGTATTATTGCAACAATTGTCATTTGCCGTTGCTTCAGTTTCACTGTAAGGCCATGGAATGTGAAAAAATTGCCACAGGCCACATTATTTCCATTCAGACCTTCTGTGACCTGCAAAACAACGCGTTCACCCTGGTTGATCTCAAGAGTACAATTACGGTCTCGACCAATATAAACCTCAATATCATAAACATGGTATGTTTCAGCAAGACAGAGCACCCAATGTTTGATGATATATTTACATGGCTTCGAAGGAATGTATTGGGTGAATGAACAGCGGCCACAAATAGGCAATAATTGCTCATCAGCAGTTGCATTTGCACCTGGTGTATTTGCCAATTTTAGCTGATTAGCCCATTTATCAAATATAGTGCGAATCGGTGCTAATTTATCATGAGCACGAAAATTTCGTTTTTATTCACTATCATCAAAACGTAAACATCGAGTAATTGCCTTATATTTCTCTAGCGACATTGTCGCTGCGAATATTGGTCTTCCAGTTTTTGCATTCTACAACTCAGTAACACATTCACCATGTGACCGGTATACACCCCTAAGTAGTAGAAGCGTAAAATAGTAAACGAATATCAACATTCTTCCAGGTAGTTTCATATTTAAGTGAGCTGTATAAGTTGGTCATATCAACAAGAGAATGAGTGAACAAGAGAAAATCAGACAAAGGGTCGACGCAAACAAAGTCGGACCTAAAACAACCACAAAACAAGAAATTTCTGTAACTATACTTAACGAAAATAAATGACGCAATATGCTACCAGAAGACATCCGTAATGAGGAGACTGGTTCTTCCAAACAATACTATATGGTTTTGTCTTTCGATAACAATGCAATATTGGGTTCTGCTACTATGCTTTTCCTGGTTTTTTCTTCAATGAAGTCAACATCGCTGTCAATGCTTGTGTAGCTATCATCAACATCACTGTCATTTGGTCATCACTGTCTTCATTATCACTTCCATCAAAGTCTTCTTTGTCATCCCACCACTAATTTTGCCAGTTAGAATTAATAATTTCTGTTATTTTATATTATGTTGTGTGTCGGAAAAAATATTTTTTTTTGTCAAGATGACACTGAGCTTCGAAAACTACCAATCACTTCGGCAAGCGAAACACAGCTGACGCGTTTTTCCATGTGTCAAATTGACACACAAATGTCTCGACTCTTTCGTTACTTTTCTTCGTGTATATTTTTCAAAAATTTCTTGTATAGTTTTTAAAAATTTCGTCGAAAATTAGTCAGTAAACCGCAACCTCATGCCTCAAAACAAAGGTATAATAACATTTTCAACTCGAAATTTGTGTCAAATTAACACAAACGACGGATGCGTGTTGAAAAACACATGAATTTATTTCACAGCTCATTATTTCAACGTGATATATCAACTCAAATACCAAATTTACTAAACGTCTACAACGTCTAAAGGTCTACAACGATTTCTTCTATTGTCTTCTTTTAAGCGTGCATTACACTTGATTAAATAGATTTATTTTGAACATTGAACATATGCGTTCTTATATTTTTGTCTAACTTTTGTATGGTATGACGCAAATACATATTCTGGTAGAGGTTATCTGAGTCAAAACGTGGAAGCGTTGTTATTGCAAAACTGTTTCGTGTTTGTTAATTACTGCTAATTTGTACAAAAAAAAAAATATATGACTTGTGAGAAAACACCTACCAATTTCAACGAAATATCTTACGTAAATCTTTCAATTTGATTGGAAAAACCTAACTTTCTGACAAAAAGTATCGGTGATTGTTTATATAAAAGGACCGTTTAAACGGATATTAAAACTTTGTTTTTTTCACGATGTGTTGCTTAATTTGTTTTTTTTTAACGTATTTTCTGGAATAAGCTTCAGTTCTCATCACGAATTCTATATTATTTCTTCTATCGACTGAAAACGGATGTCTTGAAGTGGTAATTTGAGTTATGGAAAGGAAAAAGTAGGCCTGTTGTATTTTTGCACAGAACTAGGCAAAATTTCTGTTTTTTTTTTGCAATTTCCGAAAACCAAACGCTTAAAAAATCACCCTTTAATATATGTGGTTTTAAATTAAGTGTTTCCATTTAAAAGCATACAAGAGAAGTCTATCTGCGACAAAATCTGGAGAAAAAAAATAACTCAAAAGCTTTCAAGTGAATATATATCTCGTAAGGAACATTTTCCTGAGATTTTAACAAAGAATCCTTTTAGCTCTTTTAATTTTAAATGAGGAAAAAAAGATATCCCAACAACAACAAGAGCCATGGTTTTTGCATACGTGGATGACAAAACTTTATCCTATCGCCAAATAGCAAAAAAAGTCAAAATTAGCGTTGCCTCTTTCGCCAATATTGCTAAACCAAAATTGAAAGCAATCACAATCCTGATTCTCTGACAAATAAGAGGAAAAACTGTAGTGGGAAACCTAAAATACAGGAGAGGACAGTTAGGAAAGTGATCAGATTGGCTCTTCAGAATCGTTCAAAATCAGCAAGAGAAATAGTTTGAGAAGTTTACGGTGCTTGTGCTAAAACTTCTCTCAGAAGCATCGAACGTATTTTAGCTGCGAATAATCTTAAGTGCCAACGACCAGCTAAGAAGCCAAAATTAACGGAACGGATGAAAAAAAGCGACTTCTTTGGGCAAAGCTTCACGTTAATTACCAGGAGGATTACTGGAAGAAGGTGAGTAAAAACAATGCTTCATATACCTGAGTTCTCTAACCTTTACTTTTTGCATATCGATAATGTATTCTTTCATATCTTCATAGGCTATATTTAGTGACTGTTGTCGGCTGGAAGCTGTAACCGAATCAATAAAATTTGTGCGGCGGACACAAAATGAACGGTTCACCGAAGAGTGTGACAAAAAAAAATTGAAGCATCCACATTTTTTAATGATTTGGAGCTGTATAATAGATTAAAGTACGCATCAAATACATTTTGTAGAAGGGACAAGGAACAGCGAAAAATATATGAACGTTATACAAAATGTTCTTTTACCTTACATGGAAGGCTTAAATTGTTCTACAGATGACTACAATGTTATGCTAGATGATGCCCCTTTCCATACTTCTAGAAAAAGCAAAAATTTCCTTAAAACAGTAATATTTCCATTTTACCTTGGGCAGGTAATTCGATGGACCTTAAAGAGCTGATCATAAAAGACGGAACGGATCGTTATAAAATGTTGAGAAATGTCACTTTACAATCTATTACATGAGTTTCTTATGAGTTCGATTATAAAAAGACGGAACCGAGCGGCACGCGACTTTGAGATCTATTGATTTTTGATTTCTCCGCTGCGTTCCGTAACATTTTGAGTAAAAAATTTATGTTGATAGATGCTTCTATTAATATTAATCTGCATGTATTTTGTTTTCCGTATTTTTGATAAATTTTAATTGAATTCATGTTTTAAAATAATCAGAAAAGAGGAATTGATGAAATTTGTTTTGTAATAAAATATATTTTAGAAAAAAATTAACTCTTCTTCCGATGCTATTATAATCGCCACTCCGTTTGACAACGTTTCGTCCCGCCACGATGATACTTATCTACGTTCCGTTCCGTACAAATCCAAAAAAATGTATATTTAGTAAGCCCGCCTTAATTTTACTAAAATAATAATATCTAAAATAATATAATATATAATTAATAATATGTTAATACTAATAATAATATTATTTTAATAATATCCCTTATTCTACGGGAAATGCTGCTAATACAATTTTTTATTATTTTTTTTCAAATCTGATTATTATAATCAGCGTTTTAGATATATAGAAGATATTTGGACAAATGATGAAGATTTGAAAAAAAAAATAATAAAAAATTGTATTAGCAGCATTTCCAGTAGAATAAAAGATATTATTATAAATAAAGGCGGGCTTACTAAATATACATTTTTTGGATTTGTTTTTACTTATAACTATAAGTAGACATGTTAAATAAAATAATTCTATTAAAAAAAAGTTGTTTTAGAGTATTTCATTGTTAATTTAAACAAAACAAGAAATAAATTCTGAATTTTTGCAGTGTTCAAAATTCAATGACGGGGTACTATCCAATTCTTTTTTTGTCGAATGTGTAAACTATAAACACCTGCGTACATATACATTTTTTCAAACAAAAGCGTCATATTTGATCACGTTTACTAGATTTTCAATATAAAAAATTCAAGCGATGCTATTTTGAATTTTTTTCCGCCTTTAAATAGCCGTGCGACAAAATGTTTAGTTCATAACAAAGTAATCAGTTGTGTGACAGTTATATTAAATATCTCTTAACAAAATCATGAAGCTGAGCATTTTTTTACTGGCCATAGTGCTTGTACAAGCCTTTATCGTAGTGACATCTCAAGAAACTGTAGTGAATAATGGGTATGTAGAATTTTTATAATTGATTTTATAACGATTTAAAAAATATTTTGGCTGTAACGATAGCAGCCAGTGAGCTAAAACATTTTGCAAAAACCTCAAAAAATATGTCTTTCGTAAATATTGTTGTAAAAACAAAAAAACTGTCAGATATTAAAGGCCGGAAAAGGCTCTTCCAATCTGCATCAACAAATTTAAAAGTTTTGCAATAGAATTAAATTTAATGCTGTTTTTCGTGATTTTTTTGATTTTTTTAAATTTGTTTTTACTAAAATTGAAATAACTTCGTAATTTCTTATGCGATCCTCACATTCAAGATATCGTGAGATATATAGAATCCCTAAAATTTATTAATATTAAAGCTAAAATTTTAATTAGAAAATAAACAACTTCTGTAAATTTTTTGTGAGAAATTAAAAAAAAACCGCATTATTAAATGCAGTTATTTGAATTTTTAAAGTTTTTTATGGAAATAGAAGAAAACATATAAAAATTAAGTGTTCTTTTTTGCAAATTCTACCAATACATCCTAAACGATCACTGTTTATGCTGAGGGATGCACATTCGTCCAAACAGATCTCTCCCATTTAATTACGGAGGTATGTTTTAAGAAATTTTAGGGATGAGAACGATATCTTATTTATCTCAAATCAATAATATTTTAGAGACAGAAAAACTTTTACATAAGGTTCATAAATCTTAAAACCTAAATAGTCACAAAATTACCTAAACGATTGACTTAGAACTTTTCCTCGTGTCAGAACTCTAAAAAATTTAAGTCAACTTTTTATAACTCATGAGCAACTTCGAACATTCCGGAAAAATTAAACCAAGATAAGACTCATATCTTTCATTCGAAAGTTAACTGTTTAAAAACTCTTGAATTTAAAAGAGTCTCAATGAAAGTGGCAGACAAATTTATTTAATAAAAACTTGTTTTGTGCTGTAAATTACGAAGGGGCTGTGATGCAATGCCGCGATAAGAAGAGTTAAAGCAAACGCAGAACTTGCAATAAAGCTCCATATGCATATATCTATGGAGTAAGCAAATGAAATCCAGCAACAAAATAATGGATGCTGATTTTTAAACTTTAGCAAACCGTTCGAGGAAAATTAATATCCATGTGTATGCCATTCTTGTTGGCTTCACTGTTATCATCACTACCATCATCTACAACTGCCGATGCCAAGGGTAGTGAAAACAATACTGATGACAATTTTGAATGTATCACGTTTGATCCGATAATAAACGATTGAACTCATAATAAAGACTTTTACACGTAAACGCAACTTTAGTATATGATTTTTTAAGTTTTTTATAACTTTTTTTAGAATTTTTATAAAAAATTTCGACTTTCTAGGGGGTTGGAACCGCGAACCCCCTTGGCTATTTGACTTTTATTAATATCTAAATATGACTTTTATTTATTGATAAAAACATGACCGTGGTGGTCGTAGCCTAGTGGGTAGAGTGCGTGGCCCCTAAGCTAAGGAACCGCGGTAGCCCGGGTTCAATTCCAGCTCAGACAGAAAGTTTTTTCAATTGAATTAATTTTTCTCTTCGGTTGTCTCCTCTCTGCAGACAATGGCAAACCTCAGAGAGTAAAATTGCCATGTTAAGCTTCGTGGGAACATAAGCCGTTCGGAGTCAGCATTAAACACGTAGGACCAGTTCTCGGTCATTTGTGATCAATCATTTAATAACACGCACAACACAATTGATCAATAGAAGCTAGCTCAAAGTCCTTCCGAGGGCTGAAATGGACAGTTTATTTATTTTTTAAAAACATGGCCTTTCCGCATATTTATGTAAAACAAAGCGAAGGCTGAACGTGGTGCGAAACACGTCAAGCAATATATTTTTCCACATCAAGAAATATTGTTAATCGTTTCACTCACAACGTTCAGGCTTCGTTTCGATTTACATAAAGATGCAGTTAATCAATTCAAATAATTTTGTGAAACTAGTTTTTATGCACTTGTTATTAATGCGCCAAAGTCTATATCCAGCTCTAAAGTAATAACTTGAGAAAAATAAAAGAAGTTTTTAGTTTCGCATTTATTTAATTTTTTGGAAGGTAAACACATTAATAAATAATTTATGAAATATAAATAAAATTTTCATCATATAGTTTCTTAATATAAAATTTTCCTTATCTTTTGATCTAAACTTTGAAATAAGTATTTGTCTCAAATACGTTTGAATAGTTTAATAACATAAAATTCAGCTTATTTCCCCAGATAAGAAAAACGTTGCATTTAGTAATTACTGTGTAGAGATTAAAAGATTGAGTGTTACTCTGTATTCAAAAACTGTTCTTAATAGATCTGTGCATGTAAATACTAAATACATAATTTTAGTTCTTGATCTCTAATCTTAGTCTCTTATTTGAAAAACTAGAAATATTTTCAAAGAATTATTTTTCCGAAGAAAAATATTAATTTCGTACTGACCAAGCATATTTAAAGTGTAAGAAGCATTCAATAAATGTCTTTGAAGCTAAGCACGTCTTTTAAATAATACACAATTCTTCTGTGAAAAGAAAATAGCAAAAAATAAGCAGCTAGACAAAACAAGCTAAAACAAAAAAGCAGCGCTACCTGCAAATTATGTTCTGTTGGCACGAGGGTTGATATTGCTTCAGCAAAATGACATATAGTGCATTCTTAGTAAAGCAGGAGCACAAAAAAAAAATGATGGGTGGAACCTAGAACCTAAATTACATTAATTGATATTTTTATTTTTTTGTTATCTGCCTTGGTTGCTGAGTTGTAAGCTTCTCAATATTGGAGTGGCTGAAAAGTATACGAGTTTTGTATATAAAAATTTTATTAGAAAAAAAAAGATTTTTTTTTGGATTTATATAGAAAATTTACTGTATTTTTCAATTCAGGGTTCGAATTGGAGATTCGAACATTTTTTCCATTTTTATACCGGAAGTTCGAGTTTGGAATCAAGAGAAGACTAGCCAGCACTCGCTAACGGGTAAAAATACTACGACACGCACGAGATGCATGTAATTAAAAATTCATAGCTTCTAAGCCATTGGAATCCTTCTATTAAACTTCTTATTTCTACGAATTTCAGGCTGCAATTTATAAATGTTTAAAAAATCCCAAAAAAGGCGAAATTATTCGAATTTTTATTCGAAATACGAATTCCCGGTTGCGAAATGGAAAAAATTTTTCGAATTTCGAATTTGATGACGGAATTCGAAAATAAAATAATTATTCTAAATAAATCCATAAACAACGACTTTTTCAAATTTTTTAACTATTGTACAAAAATGATTTTCAAAAAAATTGTGTTTTTCCAAAATCCGACACACACATAATTTTTTTCTGGTCCACTTCATTTAGCTTAGATTTTTAGAGAGAAACGATGGTGTTTTAACAAGAACATAGTAACAAGATGGTTCGATGCATTTTAATACCTTTTAACAATATAACGATATCGTTTATTTGACCTTCAAAACTTATTTGTAATATTGTGATATTGTAAAGTATCGCCGTCCAGTTATAAGGTTATGACTATTTGCTAAAATGGCTCTTTAGGCATTTTTAAGTAAAGTTTTTTTTAAACTAAAATATGTCTGAATGTATAAGAATTAATATTCTTTCTTATAATTTTTAGTGCTCACCTCTCCCAACCAGTGGAACAAGTAAATACATCAGAAGCAAGTGCAGATGACGCACTAATACTCGCATTGACAGACGATGAAATCGAAGCATTATATAACTCAGGAGCAGCTGCTCTACAACGGGCAAATGCTGACTAATTATAAAAATTATAGTATTCCATCTATGTTTGATTAATTTAAAGCAGAAACCTAGTCTATGTATTCTAATATAAAATTTAGTTGATTAGCTTTTGGTTTTTATTTTCCTTCTTTTGTGTATCGAATAATTCTTATCACTAACACTTACTTTACCTTTTATTTGTGATTAATACACTTTACATCAATAAACCAATGCAATTCAATTGACGGGTCAAAACTTTTAAAAAATACAATGTAACATATGATGGAAAAGAAATATGATAAAAAAAATAAAAATAAAAATCCACTGTGTCTGAATTTGTGTAATCCTTGCATTGGGTTTTTTTCATTTGATTTTCAGTAATTTCCAAAATGAACACACAAAAAGTTTTCATTTTATTTACTATTAAAATGCATTTGATTTTTGTTGTTAAAAGCTAAGGATCGCAGATATTTGCAGCATATTTTTACCGCAAAAAAACCGTAAATAAATATTCATAGGCAGAAATCTTGAATCAACGCTAGATGATAAAACTGGATTCAATAAAGAAATAAATTCATCATAAAAATAAATATGTGTGACCATTACGTAGGTTCATAGTCAACGAGTGTGTTTTTGGGGTTAAAACAACCTCTGCACAGGGTCTGTAGGTATAAAAGAAATTCATACAAATGAAACTATTAAAAGCCAGATGAAAAACAATGCAGGCTTTAAAGATTAAAGTTTTATTGCTAAGAGGTATATTGTATAAATTTTACAAACTTCCTCTTTACTTTTAAGTGAGGTGCATTATTATAATTATTACTATTATTATTATTATTATTATTGTTATTATTATTATTATTATTATTATTATTATTATTATTATTATTATTATTATTATTATTATTATTATTATTATTATTATATTATTATTATTATTATTATTATTATTATTATTATTATTATTATTATTATTATTATTATTATTATTATTATTATTATTATTATTATTATTATTATTATTATTATTATTATTATTATTATTATTATTATTATTATTAATTATTATTATTATTATTATTATTATTATTATTATTATTATTATTATTATTATTATTATTATTATTATTATTATTATTATTATTATTATTATTATTATTATTATTATTATTATTATTATTATTATTATTATTATTATTATTATTATTATTATTATTATTATTATTATTATTATTATTATTATTATTATTATTATTATTATTATTATTATTAATTATTATTATTATTATTATTATTATTATTATTATCATTATTATTATTATTATTATTATTATTATTATTATTATTATTATTATTATTATTATTATTATTATTATTATTATTATTATTATTATTATTATTATTATTATTATTATTATTATTATTATTATTATTATTATTATTATTATTATTATTATTATTATTATTATTATTATTATTATTATTTTTATTATTATTATTATTATTATTATTATTTTTATTATTATTATTATTATTATTATTATTATTATTATTATTATTATTATTTATTATTATTATTATTATTATTATTATTATTATTATTATTATTATTATTATATTATTATTATTATTATTATTATTATTATTATTATTATTATTATTATTATTATTATTATTATTATTATTATATTATTATTATTATTATTATTATTATTATTATTATTATTATTATTATATTATTATTAATATTATTATTATTATTATTATTATTATTATTATTATTATTATTATTATTATTATTATTATTATTATTATTATTATTATTATTATTATTATTATTATTATTATTATTATTATTATTATTATTATTATTATTATTATTATTATTATTATTATTATTATATTATTATTATTATTATTATTATTATTATTATTATTATTATTATTATTATTATTATTATTATTATTATTATTATTATTATTATTATTATTATTATTATTATTATTATTATTATTATTATTATTATTATTATTATTATATTATTATTATTATTATTATTATTATTATTATTATTATTATTATTATTATTATTATTATTGTTATTATTATTATTATTATTATTATTATTATTATTATTATTATTATTATTATTATTATTATTATTATTATTATTATTATTATTATTATTATTATTATTATTATTATTATTATTTATTATTATTATTATTATTATTATTATTATTATTATTATTATTATTATTATTATTATTATTATTATTATTATTATTATTATTATTATTATTATTATTATTATTATTATTATTATTATTATTATTATTATTATTATTATTATTATTATTATTATTATTATTATTATTATTATTATTATTATTATTATTATTATTATTATTATTATTATTATTATTATTATTATTATTATTATTATTATTATTATTATTATTATTATTATTTTATTATTATTATTATTATTATTATTATTATTATTATTATTATTATTATTATTATTATTATTATTATTATTATTATTATTATTATATTATTATTATTATTATTATTATTATTATTATTATTATTATTATTATTATTATTATTATTATTATTATTATTATTATTATTATTATTATTATTATTATTATTATTATTATTATTATTATTATTATTATTATTATTATTATTATTATTATTATTATTATTATTATTATTATTATTATTATTATTATTAATATTATTATTATTATTATTATTATGTATTATTATTATTATTATTATTATTATTATTATTATTATTATTATTATTATTATTATTATTATTATTATTATTATTATTATTATTATTATTATTATTATTATTATTATTATTATTATTATTATTATTATTATTATTATTATTATTATTATTATTATTATTATTATTATTATTATTATTATTATTATTATTATTATTATTATTATTATTATTATTATTATTATTATTATTATTATTATTATTATTATTATTATTATTATTATTATTATTATTATTATTATTATTATTATTATTATTATTATTATTATTATTATCAGTGCGCGATATAGCTACTCCCACAGGAGCAGAGGTGGGAGTAGCTATATCGCGCACTGACAGCAGAGAACATCGACGTGCATACGTTACGCTTCCAACGGAAAGTGCAAATGTCATCCTAAAAGAACGGCGTGTACTTATCGGCTGGACAAGTTGCAGAGTAAAATATCTTGAAGATACTAAGCGCTGCTACAGATGCTTCGGCACTGGACATGTCCAGTCAAGCTGCACTGGCCCTGATCGGAAAGGCCAAGGCTTATGTATACGCTGTGGAGAAGCAGGACACAAGCTAAAAGAATGCAGCAACCCTCCAAAATGCTGCTTATGCCATCATGAGGGCCGGGCTTCAGTAGACCACCTACCGGGCTCCCGCAAGTGTGAAGCCAATAAGAAGAAATGAGAATACTTCAGGCGAATATGCATAGAAGTAGGACGGCAGACGCTCTTCTCTCGCAGCTGGTTCTAGATAGAGATGCAGATGTTGTTATTATCAGCGAACAATACAAAGAAAAAATAAGCGGAATCTGGTGGAAGACTGCTCAAAGACAGCAGCCATTTGGCTCCCGGCTGAGAGGCAAGCTCCGAATAAAGGGAAGCGGTGCAGGAAACGGCTTCGTTTGGATTCTTGGCCACAACTTTACCCTAATTAGTTGCTACTTGACCCCCAGCGATAATATAGAAGACTTTCAGGCCAAACTCGACTGCATAGAAGACAAAATTCTGCAGATCGGAGGAGAGTTTATTGTCGCAGGAGACTTTAATTCGCAGGCGATTGAATGGGGTATGCCTTCAACCAATCATAGAGGAAGACGAGTTCTAGATATGATTGCCAGGCAAGGCCTAGTAGTCGCAAATACTGGAACTGCCAACACTTTCCGAAGACCGGGATGCAATGCTACAACTCCAGATATCACACTAGTATCTGAGAAAATGGCTCACAGGCTAAAATCGTGGAAAGTCCTTGAAGACTTTACAGGCAGCGACCACCAATACATATCATACTGTGTAAATATGTCAAGTCGCCCTGCTCGAAGCACCGCCAAAAAGAGCACACGCAAGTGGAATGCCTCTAAATTGAACCCAGACGCTTTTCTTGCCGAAATAGATGCAAACCCCCAAATAAGTTTTGCTTCAAATAACGCAAGGTCCATAGTAAACCAAACTATGAGAACAATCGAGAGAGCTTGCGAAAAGTCAATGCCGAAAATAAAAACATGTAGGCACAAAAACTCCGTCTA
>OY986438.1:188785461-188920461 GCA_963920525.1 Dichetophora obliterata
TTGGCTTCACTTTACAACCATAGCAAAAGAGTACAAAATGATGATGATGATGATGACAACGATAAAGATGAGGCTGGCATCAGATAGTTTCAGTAGATGTAGAAGTAGTAAAAATTAACTTCACCATAAAAGCTGCGTGGACTTGTGAACTATTAAAACTTTTATTTTCTACACTGTTTTTTGTGGGGAAAAATAAATTAGAACTTGAGCACATGTAAGCAAGAACAACTAGCACACTTATTTAAAGAGGTACACTGGGAAAAGAAAAGAGTAGCATTATAATGAAATATTTAAAATATTTTTTCAACGCTTAGTTTGAATTCACTTGATTTTGGTATAAGGACTTTACCCAACACTTTAGAGCCACATTTTTCTGTAAATATTTATAGCTCAGAGTAAAAAAATTACCCACGATATACACCCATTTTAGTGTTGATAACTCTTTAGCTATTAGGATTTTCATTAGACAATTTATTGTATTCTATTCTTTGAATTCTTTTGTGATTTTAATTTTGAGCTTTTTAGATCAACAACAACAACAACAACAAAAACTCTGTATAGAATCAATCACACAGCAGACTAGACAGAACTGTTTCAGCGGCTGCTAAATCTCGCTCTTCAGTAGTCTTTCATTTCAGATTTTCATTTTAGTTTGTTCAGCAAAGTTGTTCCTAATGCTCTGGATAACACGAAAAAAATTAGCTCCACGTGGCGTATGAGTGATGTGCAACTATTTTGAAGCTCCGGAAGCGGGCCAGAAATATGTAGCTTATCAAAATTTTCAAGACAATTTTAAACTATTTTTTCATATATATTTGCTGAGTAAAGTGGTTGGCCAAAATAATAGGAGCAACTTTGCTAAAAGAACCAAAAAGAACCAAACAAGTTTTGGTTTTTGACCTGAAAGGAAAGGATAGATTATTTAGAGGAATCGATTGGAACCATACGTGAATTATTGATTAAAAGCAATTTGAACTGCTTTTAACCGAGGCTAGTGTTATGCCTTAACCTCGGCAAGCATTTCCAGCCCTTAGTTGTTATTGTCCATTAGTTTCAAATTTTCCACAATTTAGCTGTGGATTTTTAGTTTTCCATAATTTTTAAATGTAGGAAAGAATAAAGAAAGTGAAAAGAACCATGCCCAAATCCGGATTCAAACCAGGGACCTCTGGGTTGATAGTCTAGCGAACTCTCCACTAGACTACAACGGCCGACAGACAATGGTTGAAGAGTTATCAATATGATAATAATTAATCAACATCCACGAGATTCTTAACACCTAAATTAAGAGAATTCAAAATAAACGTTGAAACAGTCATATATTTGAAAATTTCAAAGAACCAAGAATGAAATTTTTGTATCATATAGTACAAGTATGTACTAAAATTTTTACAGTTTGTATTCATTATGACCTATTGGTGACATTACTTACATAAGCTTACACTAGTAGATGGTATAGGCATAGTATTATTACTATTATTTTTTTATTATTATTATTCTTTATTCTCATAGTAAAAAAGTTTTGACAAGATTATTCACTCAAATAAACAATCATTAGAAAAATTATTACTTTTAAGAATAGTATTGACATTTAGTATTAGAATAAATAGTGTTGAATGCCACTTCAATAAATATATAAAATTAAATAAATTGTGTTTACATAAAAAGTGTTTTGTGGGGTGAATTGAATTAAACAATATAAGTAAAAAGCAGTTTAACAATGATTATTAGAAGAGAAAAAAAATTATTTCTGTCAAAAAAATAAAGAACAAACAAAAATTAGCTAATGGAGCGCAACAAAAATTCAACTTCCGAGTGGGCTAACTCAAAGATCCACAATTTTATTTTTCTTTGGATTCTTTAGAAAGTACTCAAATTTCTTTCAAGGCGTATACTTGCAGGGAGTCTATTGTAAAGTCTATAAGATAAAATCGAAAAAAAAAATTACGATAGTGGGTTGTGCGAAAAACTGTAACAGTCACGGTAGAATTTTGGTTTGTTCTTAAGTTGTAATTACCATATATGGGACTCTGCATATACCCACTTCTTTTAAAAAATATTTTTAGAACTTTAAAATAATAAAGATGCCTTAACGGTAAGATCTTTAGACGCCTAAATAGATTAATAGATGCAGTCAAGCGATTTACTTTACAGATTATTCTAACGGCAGACTTTTGTAATATTAAAAGGGGACGTGTATAATTCAGATAAGCACCTCCCCAGCAACTCACACCATATTGTAATCTAGAATGAAAAATCCCGTAGTATATTTTAGTTAATGTACTTTCGAAACAAAAATGCCTTAGTTTATAAAAGCATCGTAATGAAGAAAAAAGATATTTCTTCAACAATGAAATGTGTGCTGTCCAGGTAAGATGTTCATCAACCATTACATCTAAATATTTATAACAAGGCACTTTTTCGACAACAAAGCTATTATTTCTGCAAGGAATTCTACTGTTATAGATTGAACCTAGGCTATGACTCGTATCTGATGTTAATCTAAATCGACAACAATCATATCCATGAGAAATTATATCAATTTCCGGCGATACTATATGACATAAGCTAAAATACATGAGTTTAGTCTTCTTGCTAACAAGTAACTTATGTTCTGCAAACCAAACTCTCAGCAAATAAACGTCATGATTTATATCTGCAATTAAGTTAAGGTAAGGGGTTTACTGATGCATAGCCAATGGCTAGATCATTGGCAAAAGCAGTAACTTTACCAGCAAAATTTAGAGAAAAAAAGAGAATTAATATTAACCAGAAATAGAACCGGACCAAGTACAGAGCCTTGGGGAACTCCTATATTTATACATTTAGAGTCACTTAGTTCGCTACAAATTTTTACTCTCTGCTTTCTACAATTCAAAAAAGGACATAAGCCAATTGTAAATAAAACCACGAAAGTCAGCAAAATTTTTTTTTAGAAGAATATTGTGATCCACCATGTCAAATGCCTTTGTTATATCAACAAAGAGGCCAGCACAATTTTTCTTATCATCAAGACCTTTATAAATTGATGTACAGAAATCAAGTAGTGCGTCTTCAGTTGTGAGGCAAGTTCTAAATCCGTACTGACAAGAACTGAAAAAATGTTGTCTGTTCAGAATAGCTAAAATCCTCGCCTTATGGGCTTTTTCAAAAATTTTTGAAATTGAAGATAGCAAACAAATAGGTATGTAATTATTAGTATCTCTCCTGCAACCAGTTTTAAAAAGCGGAATATCAATTGCGTCTTTGAGTTGGTCAGAAAATATTCCAGATGGGACACTTAAGATAAATATATGTTTTAAAATATCAATTATATTTAGTGCAATATTTTTCAGAATATTGTTTGAAATCTCATCAATGCCACAAGAGTTCGAGTTTTTTAAGGATTTGATTATTCTTAGTAGCTCAAGACCAGAAATCGGCTCAAAACAAAAACTGTCATTAGAAAAGTGTGTCAAATTGGAAGAAGAGCATAACTGAAGAGTATAACTCAAGACTGAACGAAACCAGGGTGAGTTTGCGGTGATCTTAACAATCAATTAAAATTATAAATAGTTTTTACTTCCCCACTAAAAAAAAACATCTAAAAAAATTAAAAAAAAAAGTATTTTTATGTTTAATTGCGGTACACTATATCAATATCAATTATTTTGCTTAAATCAAGCAAATGTTTTGCTTAAAAACCGGTGTGCTTTAAGAAAAGATTGCAAAATTGAAATCACTCTTCATGTATTTAGGAAAAACTGTATTATAGACTCCTCATTATAACTCCTTATGTTTTATAAACTGGAAAAGCACATTTCTACATAATTCAAGCAAATGTTTGCTCAGTTATTATAAGCCCAAATAACAAATTTTTACTATACTCATGCTAATATTTGCTAAGTTATTATAAACTCAAATAGCAAATTTTGACTAAACTCAAGCAAATATTTGCAAAGTTATTATACAAAATTAATAAAAAGTATAAAAAAGAAACGAAAAACAAAAATAAAAACAAAATCAAAATTAAAATCAAAATTAAAATACAAATTAATTCCAAAACAAAAACATCCAAAACAAAATAAAGCATCCAATATCAAAATCAAAAACTAAATCAATATCAATATCTTTTGCTATCAATAAAATCAATATCAATATCAGCTAGGACATTTGCTTATTGTCCTTGCTGATAGATTGCAAATAAAATGAAAAAAGGAATAGCAATATCAATATTAATATCAATTTTGGTTTGGATTTTTATTTTGATTTTGATTTGATTTTGATTTTGATTTTGATTTTGATTTTGATATTGGTATTGCTATTGGTATTGGTATTGGTATAGATATTGATATTGATATTGATATTGATATTTATATTGATATTGATATTGATATTGATATTGGCATTGATATTGATATTTATATAAATATCAATAAACTCAATATGAATATCAATATCAATGCCAATATCAATATCAATATCAATATAAATTCAATACCAATATCAAAATCAATATCTATACCAATACCAATACCAATAGCAATACCAATATCAAAATCAAAATCAAAATCAAAATCAAAATCAAAATCAAAATCAAAATCAAAATCAAAATCAAAATCAAAATCAAATCAAAATCAAAATAAAAATCCAAACCAAAATCAAAATCATAATCAAAATCCAAATCAGAATCAAAATCAAAATCAAAATCAATATCAAAATCAAAATAAGAATAAAAATAAAAATAAAAATAAAAATAAAAATAAAAATAAAAATAAAAATAAAAATAAAAATAAAAATAAAAATAAAAATAAAAATAAAAATAAAAATAAAAATAAAAATAAAAATAAAAATAAAAATAAAAATAAAAATAAAAATAAAAATAAAAATAAAAATAAAAATAAAAATAAAAATAAAAATAAAAATAAAAATAAAAATAAAAATAAAAATAAAAATAAAAATAAAAATAAAAATAAAAATAAAAATAAAAATAAAAATAAAAATAAAAATAAAAATAAAAATAAAAATAAAAATAAAAATAAAAATAAAAATAAAAATAAAAATAAAAATAAAAATAAAAATAAAAATAAAAATAAAAATAAAAATAAAAATAAAAATAAAAATAAAAATAAAAATAAAAATAAAAATAAAAATAAAAATAAAAATAAAAATAAAAATAAAAATAAAAATAAAAATAAAAATAAAAATAAAAATAAAAATAAAAATAAAAATAAAAATAAAAATAAAAATAAAAATAAAAATAAAAATAAAAATAAAAATAAAAATAAAAATAAAAATAAAAATAAAAATAAAAATAAAAATAAAAATAAAAATAAAAATAAAAATAAAAATAAAAATAAAAATAAAAATAAAAATAAAAATAAAAATAAAAATAAAAATAAAAATAAAAATAAAAATAAAAATAAAAATAAAAATAAAAATAAAAATAAAAATAAAAATAAAAATAAAAATAAAAATAAAAATAAAAATAAAAATAAAAATAAAAATAAAAATAAAAATAAAAATAAAAATAAAAATAAAAATAAAAATAAAAATAAAAATAAAAATAAAAATAAAAATAAAAATAAAAATAAAAATAAAAATAAAAATAAAAATAAAAATAAAAATAAAAATAAAAATAAAAATAAAAATAAAAATAAAAATAAAAATAAAAATAAAAATAAAAATAAAAATAAAAATAAAAATAAAAATAAAAATAAAAATAAAAATAAAAATAAAAATAAAAATAAAAATAAAAATAAAAATAAAAATAAAAATAAAAATAAAAATAAAAATAAAAATAAAAATAAAAATAAAAATAAAAATAAAAATAAAAATAAAAATAAAAATAAAAATAAAAATAAAAATAAAAATAAAAATAAAAATAAAAATAAAAATAAAAATAAAAATAAAAATAAAAATAAAAATAAAAATAAAAATAAAAATAAAAATAAAAATAAAAATAAAAATAAAAATAAAAATAAAAATAAAAATAAAAATAAAAATAAAAATAAAAATAAAAATAAAAATAAAAATAAAAATAAAAATAAAAATAAAAATAAAAATAAAAATAAAAATAAAAATAAAAATAAAAATAAAAATAAAAATAAAAATAAAAATAAAAATAAAAATAAAAATAAAAATAAAAATAAAAATAAAAATAAAAATAAAAATAAAAATAAAAATAAAAATAAAAATAAAAATAAAAATAAAAATAAAAATAAAAATAAAAATAAAAATAAAAATAAAAATAAAAATAAAAATAAAAATAAAAATAAAAATAAAAATAAAAATAAAAATAAAAATAAAAATAAAAATAAAAATAAAAATAAAAATAAAAATAAAAATAAAAATAAAAATAAAAATAAAAATAAAAATAAAAATAAAAATAAAAATAAAAATAAAAATAAAAATAAAAATAAAAATAAAAATAAAAATAAAAATAAAAATAAAAATAAAAATAAAAATAAAAATAAAAATAAAAATAAAAATAAAAATAAAAATAAAAATAAAAATAAAAATAAAAATAAAAATAAAAATAAAAATAAAAATAAAAATAAAAATAAAAATAAAAATAAAAATAAAAATAAAAATAAAAATAAAAATAAAAATAAAAATAAAAATAAAAATAAAAATAAAAATAAAAATAAAAATAAAAATAAAAATAAAAATAAAAATAAAAATAAAAATAAAAATAAAAATAAAAATAAAAATAAAAATAAAAATAAAAATAAAAATAAAAATAAAAATAAAAATAAAAATAAAAATAAAAATAAAAATAAAAATAAAAATAAAAATAAAAATAAAAATAAAAATAAAAATAAAAATAAAAATAAAAATAAAAATAAAAATAAAAATAAAAATAAAAATAAAAATAAAAATAAAAATAAAAATAAAAATAAAAATAAAAATAAAAATAAAAATAAAAATAAAAATAAAAATAAAAATAAAAATAAAAATAAAAATAAAAATAAAAATAAAAATAAAAATAAAAATAAAAATAAAAATAAAAATAAAAATAAAAATAAAAATAAAAATAAAAATAAAAATAAAAATAAAAATAAAAATAAAAATAAAAATAAAAATAAAAATAAAAATAAAAATAAAAATAAAAATAAAAATAAAAATAAAAATAAAAATAAAAATAAAAATAAAAATACAAATCAAAATCAAAATCAAAATAAAATCAATATCAATAGCAAATTAAAATAAAAATAAAAATCCAAACCAAAATCAAAATCATAATCAAAATCCAAATCCAAATCAAAATCAAAATAAAAATCAGAATCAAAATCAAAATCAAAATAAAAATCAGAATCAGAATCAAAATCAAAATCAAAATCAAAATCAAAATCAAAATCAAAATCAAAATCAAAATCAAAATCAAAATCAATATCAATATCAATATCAATATCAATATCAATATCAAAATCAAAATCAAAATAAAAATAAAAATCAAAATCCATATCCAAATCAAAATCAACATAAAAAACAAAAACCAGAATTATCCAATAATAATCTGTTGCATCAAATATAGAATGGTCAAGACTAAAATCAGCAGAATTTGGTGATTCGGGCTAAAATCCATACCAAAAACAAATAACAAAGGATCAAAATTAAGGTGCCTTGATCTTTTTTATAACGATTATACATATTTTGAAAACAAAAACATGTACTGATTTTTCTAAAAAATGCTTTAAATTTTTATTTGCTTGTCTAAATCTTGCTGCCATTTTTTTGACCGCAATTGTATATACTTATTTTTGACATAAAGTAATAAATAATATAGATAAGCATTTGTGAAAAATACATTTTGAAATTTTCCAAACAAAAAAGGCACCTCTAATACAAACACAAGGAACGTATGATAATATTCTATGGATACTCATGGGTTGAAAAGATTTCAGCCTGACGCAGAGATGGTCCCGCAAACTAAGAATCCAAATGCTTTACATAGAATATCAAGCTTAACTATATTACAGTCAACATTTCATAACATTTTATTAACGCTTTCTCAAGTTATTGCCCTCCAGTTTTGTATTGTTTCTTAACGTGATCAAGTGTTTCGAATGAATTTTTAAGAAAAATGCTATGAAAAACCTTAAGTTTCAAATATTCTTTATTTTTCTCAGTGCAGTTTTGCACTTAATGCAAGTGTGAGCGTGTGAAGCCAACACTTAAGCTTTCGGCCAATTTTCGTTGGTCGTTAATTTAAAAGGCGCTAAAGCTTAAAATTAGTAGCTGAAACAATTAGAAGCAGCAAAAACAACAACTTTTCGACACGCCCACTTTAACCCAAACACAGCATAAAATGTGTGTGTGTGTGTGTGTGTGTGTGTGTGTGTGTGTATGTACCAGCTCTTCTTTACCTTCACAAACGCGTACTTTCGCTCTAAACGCAGGCCAAAGAATTTTCATAAATTCCTTGACTCAAAGTGGTTTTGACTTGTTCGAGGTTTTAACTGCCAAGTTATAAAAAAGTTGTCTTCAAATGCTTGTGGTTGGTTAAGTGCTTGCCAAGTCGAGTCGATAATAAATACCCTAGTAACGCGCTGCTGCGAAAAAAACAATCAAGAGAAATTCTAGCAAAATGAAAAACGAAAAAAATAATATAGAATATAATAAAATACCATAAAAACTAAAGTCCAGCAGCAGTGTCCTGGCGTCAACACAAACGTATGGACTATTCTGTGGTGCTGTTTTCTATTCAAAACGATGGCTATAAATATTCGATAACGTCAAGAAGTGAGTGTTAACGAGACAACTTTACCACATTACGAATTCTTATAGGAATTTCTATAATATTTTTGGTTTTCTGCATAATGGACTGGGGGAACAGTTAAGAAGTTTTATGGAGCAATTATTTATTTACATAATTGGTTTCTATATAAACATTGCTTCTTAAAAATGCTTACTACACAATTTTTTCAAATACCTATTATTGTTTCTTAAATATTAAAAAAACCTTTGCAAAAGCATACATTAAGCGCTACTAACAGAAGTTTCTGTGGAAAAAACTTTTTTTGGAACATCTTCGTTTTCTATACCAAAAGTATATTTGAATATTTTTAAAATTCCATTATTTCTTAGAAGCAATATAGCTCAGACGAATCAGTACATAATTATCCATTACATTTGTTAAGGTATGACCGCTAAAACACTGAGGACATGTACCTTATACAGTAAGTGACAATTAGAGTTAAGAAGTTTTTATTTGTCTAATATTTTAAGGAATAAAATACGGCAATTCGTTTCACTGTAAGCCAGATGCTGTTTGTCGCTTAGAAAAGCTAAGCAAACAACAGAAATTTTTTACTGGCATCGCTCCATAAAAACTTACTTTCATATCCATAGCGTTCCACACTTCAACTTGTCACTTTGCCATAACGATGTTTGTTATCTGAAGATATTCGTATGTGTATGTTCGCTTTCGAGTGTTTATATCATTATGGCCAACACATAAGCTGAACGGAAACCGCAGTGCTTCAGCAGGAATTCCTTAAGCAGTATTTACATATAGTACGTATACGCAAGAAAAGTAACAGCAGTCAAAAATATTATCATCTCTCTTGCTCGGTTTTTGTAATTAAAATTATAGTCTCTCATCTTGTAGAGAAGTTAAGCGGAGAAGAGGAGAAAAGGAGTAGATGTTGAAAATGGTTAAAAGTTTTAACTGCCCTCCTGAGCAGTAAAAATATGTTTACAGAGTTTGCTTAAAGGCATTGTTATCATTCTTAAGCAGGACTTTGCAAAATGTCCTGTGCACTTTCATGCGGAAGATAAATCAAATACCAAAGCTTTATGGATACATAGGATGGATACTTAAGCAAATAGGTTGGAGTAGCAATTAAAATTAGGTTACCAGCAAAGGTAAGCAATTTTCATTAGGGTTTTAATGATGGGGGTAATAAAACTCTTTCAGTTGCCAAACACATAAATTCAAATATAACTAGGTTGAGTTAACAAGATATAACAAAATTAAGTATTTTTTAATATATACTTTTCTTCTCTTACGAATTAATTAAAGGTTTATCAAATTTCTGGAGGAAATAATACAAAATTTGGCTCTATCAAAAGTTTACTTGTATTTTTTCAGAAATTATCATTAATCATAGAACATTCTAGTGGAAAATATGAAAAAGAAGAATAAGAAAAAGTAAATATAAGATTGTACCGGTAAATTAGTCAATAAAACAATATTACTGTGTGACTTATAAAAGAACTCATCAAGAGCAAAATAATTTTTAATAATTACACAGTGTGACCGCTAGAAAATTACAAGGACCATTTGTAGAAATTCTCAAAGAGGGACATTTTGAGAGTCCATTGCCATTAGTCTGACCTCTGAATGTGGTCATAATTTTTTTTTTTAATTGATTTTCAACATTTATGTGTCCGAATTTTGTTGCGCCAAAATTCATTGATGTCTTACAACCAATTGACTTATTAGAAATGGAAAACAAAATCCACTTATACTCGGTAGAATTAAACGAAGTATATGATTGTGTTAAAAAAAGTTTGAAATAGAACAAATTGTGGCATGTAGTGAAGAAAATTCTTGTATTTTTTGTAAATTTGTCAAAAATATTTGCGTTTCTGTCAATTTAATTTACAGCCGTATTCTGGCAAAGTAACGATTGTTATCCACACGCAGAGAAAAAACATAGTTGCAACAACCATGTTTTAAGAGTATCATAGTATGATTCGGATTATGATTGTTGCTAACATGTTGTTAAACATATAATATTTTCTTTGATCATGATAAAATGATTACAACAACTATATTTAGAAAAGGAACCTTTTTGTAGGAACAAAATATTATTGAAACAATCATTATTCTCTTAGTGGGTCGAAAATTGAATAATTGCAACAACTATATTTTATGAATTTATTTTTGGGATCCAGAATATTATTGAAACAATAATTTTATTTCTCTTTATTTTCATGCACTCTAATTTTCACAGCTATTCATTAGGATATCTCCGGAGGTTTACCATTATCTGGGCTGAACAGAAATATTAATTCAATTGAAAAATCTTTTTGATAACATTTTCTGTCCGAGCTGGGGTTTGAACCGCGGCTTTTTCGCTTACGAGCCACGCACACTACCAGTAGGCCACAGCTGCTACTACCGCTCGCCTGACTAATGCCATTCATAAATATGGTACGTTAAGTGCATTGTCACAAAACAAGCAATATGTGTGATTAACAAAATATGGTCAGAATTGCGAAATATATTTACGGTAAATAGAAATATGTTTGCTACAATTAAAGTCGAAAATGTCACTTTTCTGCGATCTATTTTTAGGATAAGGCGATTTAAAACAAAACACAATAATTGAACAGTTGAAAAACGAAACGGTACATAGCCAGGAGTCGATAAAATTTATTGTGTCTGAATGAAGTGAAAATGTTTAGACACAATAAATTCCTTCGATTTTTGGTTATGTTCTGCTTTGTTTGACAACAATCAAAGAATAGTTCAGACAAACATTAAAAATTCTAATATGTTTGTATCTATAATAATATTCACATTTATCATTATTGACAGAACTGCAACATTTTTGTTGCAACTAATAGTTGAGGCAATCATATTCTGTTGTCGATTTCAATGATGTTATGATTTCAACTTTAATGATATTTTTGGTACCGCCATTAGTAAATAATGACTGTATAAAGGCAAAAATTTGTGTTTGCAGAAATAGTACAATAATTTTAATAAAAAAATTATTATTGCAGTAATCATGTCTTAACTAGTGTCCGACCGAATATTCGGTTTCGGTTTCGGCTACGGCCAGTTTCGGCCCTTTTTGGCAGTTTCGGCTGATTTCGGCTATTCGGCCTCAATATGGCCTCAATATGGCCTCAATATGGCCTCAATATGGCCGAATAACCGAAACTTTTGGTAAAAATTTCGGAACCTTTCAAGAATAGCGACAATTATGATTTTGAATTTTTTTTTTGCAGACTATATGGATTTTGGCCTCCTTACTCCAAATCTGGAAAAAATTGCAGGCCGCTCGCAATTGGTTTAGAAGTTATAGGCCTCCAAAGTTGGAAAAAATAGCCAAGAAATCTTGCTATTTTTCTAAATTTTTCAACAAAACTACACTCTATGGGTATCACAAGAAAGGTAATTAAAGGTAATTAATGAAAATCCATGCCTAACTTTTAAAGATATACACATTTTTAGTGTCGTGCTTTCGTAAAAGGGAAACCACTAGTATTCCAGACAAATTGTAAATAAAATAATAGGTTTATCTTAAAAAGTTATGAATGGATTTTCATGTTTGATACATACCTCGTTGAATAGGTACTTGCATTACCTTTCTTTTGATACCCATTTTACAAGATTTGTAGCCCATTTTGTAACTTTGGAGGCCTATAACTTCTAAACCAGCCTATTGCCAGCGGCCTGAAATTTGGATTTGGATTTAGGAGGTTAAAATACGTATAAACCAACAAAAAAATATTAAAAAAGAGAGTTGTCGCTATTCTTGACTTATACCAAAATTTCTTGCATCAGTCATTAAATTCAAATATATAAGTTTGGTTTAATAAAAATATTTACATTTACAAATATTGATAATTAAACTTCCGAACGAATTCTGTGTGTGTGGAATACAGGAAAAGAAAACAAAATATATATTTCTATTTTTATAATACTAAACCTTTATGAAAAACCGAAATACTTTGCTTTGTAGATCTAAAAAAAATGTACATTGTAGGTACATACTATTTTGAGTGTGAACTAAAAAATACAATAAAAGATTATCTCCTTTATTTTTATAGTAAATTTCACTAAATTATTATAAACTTCAATATTCAAATAATACTTGTTTTGTACTAGTAGTACTTTTGTTTTCTTTTTATAAAAATAATCATTTATAAAAACTTAAATTTTCATATAAATAACCAGTTTCGGTTTTGGTTTCATCCGAATATTATAAAATGGCTGAATATTCGGTTTCGGTTTCGGTCGGACACTAGTCTTAACCATGCCTTTTCTCTGCGTGCAATATTTTTAAAGGACTTAAAAAAGGAGGGGGCTCTCAAGTTGGTTGGTTGTTTTTTTAAATGTACATATGTATATCGATAACTCCTAAAGTACTTGCCCGATTGCCACAATTTTTTGTTAACACATAGAGATATTAGACGCGGAGGTCTAAAAAACCTTTAAAGTCGGCGCTTATATAATCAGGCTTTTATAAAGTAAACGCTCCGGCCTTAAAGGTTTTTTATTCATGGATAAATTAATATATTTATGATAATAATACAAATTAAATACTATAATTCTATATATACAATATAAATTTAATACTATATATAACTTAATTATCAAATTTGACCAAGAATTAAAGTGAACAGTAATTTACAATTATTTTTTACTATGTTGATTTTATATGATTTAAATACAAATTTTAGTTGTTTGATAGTTTAAAATCGTTTATTGCGCTTTAGGTCAAAGTTAGAACAATTAATTTTTCTAACGAATCTTTTCCAAAGAAACAACAACAACAACAACAAAGTTTTTTCATTATGAAAAGGAAAAAATCACTAGCTGATTTTATTGCAATTTCCGCCCTGCTAAAGGCTTCATCAGAAATCTTTGTGATACCCGTGCAAGCGCGTACTAGCGCAATGCACCACAGAGGCGATGAGATAGATTTGAAGTGTCAATTTCTCAGTTTTTCTCCCATTTCACATTCTCACATGTGTTGTTGTATTTTTGCTTTACTTTAGTCTTTATGCTTATGTTATTATTATGGAGTCCAAAAGTCTGCTGGAAGTCTTCCACTAACAAAGCATGGTTACTGCAGTTGTTTTTAGCTAGTAATTTTTCCTTTTCATATTGAAAAAACTTTGTTGTTGCTGTTGTTTCTTTGGAAAAGATTCGTTAGAGCAATTAATTGTTCTAACCTGACCTAAAGCTCAATAAACGATTTTAAACTAGCAAACAACTAGAATTTGTATTTAAAATCAAGTATGATTTAAACTATCAAACATTTAAAATTTGCATTTAAATCATATAAAATCAACGTAATAAATAACAAGGTCATTTAGAAAAAACTTTATTTAGTTCTTACTTTGTAGTGGTTTTGAAGTTATTTTTTTTTTGTTAAAAAGTTTTTTTAATATTTCTAAGTGGTTGTTGAATTTTTTGATTTCAGAACAATATTTGCAGCTCACAAGCATTTTCGAACAGATTAGACTGTTGATCAAAGATACAAATTTTTGTCAAGGATATAAAGGGGAGGGGGTGGCGAGGAAAAAACTAAGTACATTACTATACAGCGTGAATCAAAGCAACTGTCGCTCCTATATTATTTATTTATTTATTCATTGTTTACGTCTTTGGAAAAAATCCTTACAGACTATTTAAAAATAAAAATATCTTACAAACTATTATTAAAAATACCAAAAAAAATTTAACAAAGAGTAAAAATTCATTATTATTGGAAATAAAAAATCAATAGGAAATAAAAATTAATAATAAATTATATACGAAACAAGTTATTTAGCAAATTCTTAAATGAAAATTTCGAAAAATAAAAATCTAAGTTATTTTCACTAGATAATTCATTATACAATGACAAGGCACGATTTATAGGCTCATTACATGCATAAAGAGTTCTATGAGTTTGAGAATGAAATAACGCGTAATGCCGTAACATTCTAGCAGGAATATTAAAATTAACAAATTGTAATAATTGGTCAAAGTCAGTTTGGCCTAATATAAGATCGTGAATAAATAATAACGACTGAATTTTTCTTCTAGTTTCGAGAGTTTTTAAGCCAAATAGTAAAATACGCGTTTCATAGCAAGGTAAAGGTTCTTTAAAGTGTAAAGAACGAAGCACAAAACGTGAAAATGATTTTTGGATCTTTTCCAATCGAGCGCAATGGATTAAATAGAAAGGACTCCATATAAAAGAAGCATACTCTAACTTTGACCTTACAAACTAATTATAAAGACAAACCAGAGTATAAGAATCAGAAAATTCTAAACTATTTCTACGTACAAAAGGGAATATGAAAAATTTATAAAACTGTTACACTTCGTGTATGTCATAGCAAAGCACTTAATAAAATTTAACGCTAACAAATTCAATAAACTCCATGACAGCAAATTACTTAGATCACTCTGTAAAAGAGCAGCATCATTTAGATAAGATACTTTACTAAAAAGCTTTAAATCATCAGCATAAAGTAAAAATTTTGCCGAATGAAAATATTTACTTACATCATTAATAAATAATGGAAGAAGTAAAGGGCCAAGAATGCTACCCTGGGGAACTCCAGAAGAAATTGGAATGGAAACCCATTTTGGCAAGTTTAGCTAATAATACATTATGGGGAACCTTGTCAAAGGCCTTGGAGAAGTCCGTATAGAGGACATCAACTTGATGTCCTAGTTCAAAAGATGAAATGCCACATTTAAAAATTGGTGTTATAGAGCCAATTTTCCAACAGTCTATAAAAGTGCCAGTCTTTAAAGATTTATTGAAAATTTCACACAAAGGCCTAGATAAGGAAAACGCGCATTTATTAAGCAAAATAGATGAAATACCATCATTATCAGCCTTATTCGAAACTTTCATTTTGGTCATAGCACTGCAAATTTCATCCTCAGACAAAACAGCTGTACCGAGGTTTAAAAATGAGTCTACATTTTCCAAGATTGACATATCAAAATTTGAATTGACCGTAACATAATAAGATTTAAAGTAATCAGCAAATAGATTCACAGTATCTTGAATAGTAAAAGAGTCAATGCCGTTGTAGTGTGTTGAAGTAGGAATGCAGGAGCCATCACGCTTGGATTGAATAAAGTGCCAAAATGACTTTGGATTGATTTTAATATTATTCTCACAACGTAAAATATACTGTTTGTAGAGAAATTTATTTAAAAAATTAAATTATCTCATGTAATGAATGTACATTAAGTGATACTGGGGATCATTAGTTGTCTTAAATAATTTTATATTTTTAATGCGCAAGTTTTTTAGCTTTTTAAGACCTTTAGTGTACCATGGTAACTTATAAACTTTTGGCCAAAAATGTGGAATATATTCAGTGCTTATAGTAAACAAATAAGATTTAAATAAATCATAACAATCTACCACATTTTGATTTAAAAACATCTCATTCCATCTAGTATCGAAAAAAATAGCTTTTAAAAGATCAAAATTACAGAATTTAAAATTAAAATAATTATTTTGCGGCAAACATTGCACAAAGTCATAGAACTCAAAATCTAAAACAAGTGGAACATGGTGTATACCTGATGGAGATATCGGACAATGAGATAGTTGAGACTTAAAATTTTTTGAAACAAAAATCAGATCTAAAATTTTGTTAAGTGAATTAAAAAAGGAATTAATTTAAACTAATTCAATGCTTAATAAACTATCAATAAACTAAATTTCGTAAGAATTATTGATATTGGAGGGAGTAAGCACATCAGCAAGAAAACTCCAAGTGACTTTAATTAGATTGCAGTCACCCAAAAAGCATAAGTGATTATCCACATTTTTAAATGATGATTGTAAACCAACAACATTGTCAACATGCGCAGCATATAAGTCATATGAACTATTTGGTGGGATATATGAGACACATACGTAAGCAGCACCTTTGGTATCATTTATTGTAACACATAGTTGATCCAGTAGCGTGTCACAATTCTGCAGTAAAAATATAGACGAGAAAAGATTGCGTTTAACTGCAATCAAAACACCACCACCTCGAGTGAGACCAGTCTTAGCAGCATCTCTGTCCTTGCGATAAACTTGATAAATATTAGGATCAAAGAAATACCAATTACACAAAAAGAAGCAGCACTGGAAAACATACAGGGTTGCCAATATTCGAGGCGCCCATTTTATTTTTAAATAAATCAAAGAAACCACAATTTTTTGTCAGTTCGTCATGAATATCATTTAATTGGGTTCAAGTAGATTTGCTTACATTATTTCTTGAATATGATATCTCGTAAATGGTCGCCATTGGCCTCTACGACATATTGTGCCCGTTTTGCAGCATTTTCCATGGTTTTCTTCAATATTTCGATGGGAATGGCGGTTATTTCTTGACGGATGTTGGTTTTCAGCTCTTCTAGGGTCTTTGGCTTGTTGACGTAAACCTTTGATTTCAAATAACCCCACAAAAAGAAGTCTGGAGGCGTTAAATCTGGTGATCTTGGCGGTTAATCGAAATCACCATTTTTTGACATGAAACGGCCAGGGAACAATTGCTTCAAAAAATCGATTGTAGTGCGGCTTGTGTGTGGTGGTGCGCCGTCTTGTTGAAACCAGTAGTGCCTGATACGCTTTCGACGAACGATTGGCATGAAAAAATTGTTTATCATATCGCGATAACGCTCCTGAGGGCGGATTCTGAAAAACGCTAAAGCTAAATCTCCAACGCTAAAGCTAAATTTATAGTTTTTAGCGATATTGCTATTCTGAAAAACTCCATCGCTTATTTTCATGCTAAAAATTTAGAGACTGAACGAGCTTTTAACGAAGAATAAAATTATAGCTGTCATAGCTAAATTTTTAGCGATTGCTGCGATTCTAAACTTTTTTTAGCAATTTACAGAAACTCTAATTTTATTTTTAGCTATAATTTTATATATATTTTCCAATATTTTGTTGCCGCTAAGTTAAAAATTAAAAGATTTTTCAAATAAAATCGTAATTTTTGATATATATACTAAGAAAAATTAATGCTTTGTCTCTTTTGAATGTTTTTAAAAAAAAAAAAAATATACCAATTTAAAGCACTTTTCCGAAAACTTGCTGTTTGTATTTATCAGTTGTATTAATATTAGGGGTGTTCACGTTTCAGTGCACTTGCCTGTGCAGTTGAGGACTTCTGCAGTTAGGTTTTCGTGAACAAACCACTAACACTTTTTCCAAGCTGGCAAATTTTTCAATGCACACAAGTGCACAACTTCTCAAATCTTCAAGTTTTAGGCTGCAGTAGAAAAGCACTTGTGCAGATTTTTGATTTTGATATTTTGATTTTGTAAAGTGCAGAAGTCCTCAACTGCACTGGCTAGTACACTGAATCGTGAATACCCCTATTGTTATCTTATAACATGCTTTTTGAAAAAGGTTTCATCTCTTAAAACTTTATAAAAATTTATTAAATGAATTGGTAGTTTACAAATAAGCTAAAATTGTTGTGACACACTCTTATGTGATAATTCTGTATCACGAAGAAGCACACCAACGATAAGAAAAACACTTGAAGCAAAACAATTCTATATGGAAGAAAGTATTGCTTCTTGTGTCTTTCTTATCATTGGTGTGCTTCTACGTTATACGGAATAATGCAGTTAGTTTGCAATAAAGTCATTAATCGACAAAAAATTTTGCACCTAATTTTTAATATGTAAAATGTATTCTGAGTGCAAAATTTTGAAGAATTGAATGAAACCTAAGACTCCAATAAGCCACGACTGTTTTGGTATTTAAAGTTGAACCAGTCAAAATAAATCCTTACTAGTTTTTACATAGTTTTATTTTATGACAACACGAGAATATTTAATGAAAAATCATAAAGTACTCGTGTAAATATACTTAAAAAATTAACCACAAATTTTTAAGTATGTTAACTTAAGTATATTTAAAATTTTTTCAAATAACTGAATGTTTTAATTTTGCACTTTTTATTTAGATATTGGTGCAGTTAGTAAACCATTTTAAAAATAAGAAACAAGCTTATTTTAATTATTATATTAATTTAATTAAGGTTCGAAAGAAACTTTAAAAAGTTTTCGAAAACTTTTCGGAAGTAGAATTTTTGATATCAGTGAGGTGAGTTTTACTGTCAAAACTTCATGTAGCCCCGGGGACTAGTAGAAATTTTGACAACCGGCACAAGAATTTTTGAGTGAAACAAAAGGGTTGTGCTTTACCCTTACAAAATTGTTAGTATCAGTGTTTTGCTGTATTTTTTCTGAAAAAAATAGTTTTATTTAAGTTTCCGTATAAAAAAAAGGATTGTGCTTTGCTTTTAATATATAAAAAATATTTATTTTTAGGCTAAAAATGCAAGCTTGAGGAGCAATTAAAAAGCATGGAGTCACTTCAGTCGTCTTTAATTTATTTTAGTGTCAATAAAAATTGCTACAATTCTTTTTTAAGAATTTTAAAACTAGGCCAGTCTTAGGAGCTAAAGAGTTTAAAAGAAATATTTATGTTTAATTTGGAAGTTCATTACTTCTGATATACGCAATGTTATAAGTTTTTTCTTTACTGCATTCAACTTGCAAAACTAATACATTGAATATACTTTTTAAATATTTATAAATATGGCCGATAAAGAGTTTATACGTGTTCAAGGATATTTTATGGTTAGCTGCTTGATCGACTGAGTATAAGTCAATATTTTCTTTCGTATTACAGTCGATTGAGCTCGACAGTCGAATTGGGCAGTAAGTGTATTTCGGGTATGGCAACCTTTAAGTATAGTGCGATTTTTATCCTCGTGTATAGTTTAGGTTAAGGATTTTTATGTCCAGTTGACAATAAAACTTTAAAACTGATACTTTTTTTACTACAGTATATTTTATAAGTGAAGTAAAATCTAAACATATAATTTTAAAACATGTTTCAATTTATTCCATCTCTAAGCTAATTAGATAAAATACTTACAGCAAAATAATCATGAATAAAAATTGTAATTTTTTACAAATTTTTAATGTTTACACAAGTTTTGGTTTTATAAGTTACTAGCTGAAACCCGGCGCGTTGCTGCCACTCTCCCTTGTCAAACGCCTATAAAATGTTATCAGTTAAACAGCATGTCTAAATTGAGGTCAAATACTGAATTCCGAGACTGTGCGACCTATATCCACAAAGCTATTCGATATAACAATTTTGGGTATAGGAAGTGCCACGCCCTCTTTATCACCCCTCATAGAACGTAATCAATTAAACTGCATGTGTTCATGGAAGTCGAATACCGAATACCAAAACTGTTCGACATATTCTATTCGATAACACAAATTTGGGTTGTATGGGAGGTGCCACTCCCCTTTTCCCTACACCCATAAAATTTCAGGTCCAATACTGAATTCAAAAACTGTGCGACCTATAATCCCAAAGATTATAGGTCGCTTGATATCTTTAATTTGGGTTAATTGAAACTGCATGTGTAAATTGAGGTCAAAAACTGAATTACAAAGCTGAATTTCTATAACTTCAAAGCTATTTGATATCACCAATTTGGGTTGTATAAGAGGTGCTCCTCCTCATTGTCCAACTCCCATAAAATTTTATCACTGAAACGGTACGTCTAAATTGTGGTCGAATACCGAATTTCTAAGCTGTGCAACCCATAACTCTAAAGCTAATCGATAACACAAATTGTTTTTATATTTATGGGAGGTAAAAGAAGGTGTGGCATTTCTTCTTAAACCATCTCGTACTCAAAGCAAAGCCACTTACAAAATTTTGAGCTCAATTGGACCAATAGTTTCGAAGTATTGTGATATTTCCAAAAGTAGGCGTAGATGAAATGTGACAACGCCCGTTTTTATTTAAGTTAATGACCGTCATCATAAGAACTTATTTACCAAATTGTAATTTAATACGACCAAAACCGTCTTACATATAGCATTTTTATTGATTTGTGGGCAATAAAAGGGGTGTGGCATTACTTTTTTCCTAAACCTTTGCGTAGCAGTTACGAACAAACCAATAAAAGGAAGTATCCAATTTGGTCCAGTCCTTTTCAAGTTTTAAGCATCCGAACAAATCACGATTCATTTTTATATATACAGATATTGATTTGTGGGCGGTAAAAGTGGGCGTGAAAACATTTATGTATAGTGACTACCTCTTGGAGCACCTGCACAGCAAGTTTCACTATAAAAATGTGTAGAACTCCGGAATTGCCATAATGTCGAAAAAGTGGGCGTATGTTTAATGCGACCACTCCCATTTTTTGTACAGTTACTGACAGTAACTATCTGAACAGAATTACTAAATCTTAGTTTTTATGATCGAAACCGTCTGATATATATCCTTTATTTGGTTTGTGGTCGATAGCGCAAATTTGGCTTGTATGGGAGGTACCACGCCCCCTCGTCCAAACGTTACCAAACCTCACAGGAACACTCACTCTCCTCGGCAGACATTGTTCTGCCACAGACCACCTTACTGCCATATACGAAAATGCCAAGAAATGCAAAATATATTCACCATTTCCAGTATAGCTGCCGAAAGTAGCCATATGCACTAAATAACCAAATTTTAGTCTAATACGATCAAAACCGTGCGAAATGTGGCATTTTTGTTGTTTTGCAAGCAGTAAAAATGGGTGCGGAAAAATATTTCCCTTGAACCATCTCGTAATCGAAGCAAATCGACTGCCCAAATTTCAGCTCAATTTAGGTTAAGCTTGGCGCACTTTACTTCACTCGACGCTAACTCCCTGAAAAGTGAGTTTAACTAAAGTGGGACAGGCCTATTTTTAGTGCACTTGCCGAGAGTAACCATATGAACTGAATTACAAAATTTTTGTCCAACACGATACAAATCGTTGAAATAAAACGTTTTCATTGGTTTGTGGGCAGTAAAAGGGGGGCGTGAAACCAATTTTTAGTACAGTTGCTGACAGTAACCGTACAAACTAAAGCAACATTTTAGCTCAATAGACCCAGTAGTCAATTTTAATGATTTCTCAAAAAGTGGGTGTGGGTGTGGCTATATAGCGATGACGCCTTTTTTTAGTTCAGTTGCCGAAAGTAGCCATACAAACTTAGGTATCACATGTTAGTCTCATACGGCCAGAACTGCTTGAAATATAGCATTTTCACTGATTTGTGGGCGCAAAAAGGGGGCGTGGCAACTAATTTTTCGTACAGTTACTGTCAGTAACTACACAAACCAAAGTACTAAATTTAAGTCTTATACGACCAAAACCATCTGGAATAAAGCATTTTCATTTCTTTGTGGGCGGTAAAAGGGGGCGTGGAAACCCATTTTAATTACAGTTATCGACAGTAACCGTACATACTAAATTGCAAAATTTTAGCCTTATACGACCCAAACTGACTGAAATATAACATTTTTATTGATTTGGGGGCGGTAAAAGGGGGGTGTGGCACATTTTTCCCCTCAACCATCTCGTACCTGAAACAAATCGGCTACCAAAATTTCAGGTCAATCGGTTTAGTAGTTTTGGAGTCTATAGACATCACACAGCCAGATACACATCGTTTTGCTTTTTATATATATAGACATTGATTTGTGGGCGGTAAAAGTGGGCGTGAAAATATTTATATATAGTGACCGCCTCTTGGAGCACCTACACAGTAAGTTTCACTGTAAAAGTGTATAGAACTCTGGAATTGCCATGATTTCGAAAAAGTGGGCGTATTTATTTTACGACCACGCCCATTTTTTGTACAGTTACCGACAGTAACCATCTGAGCAAAATTACCAAATCTTAGTTTTTTACGATTGAAACCGCCTGATATATATCCTTTTTTTGGTTTGTGATCGATGGAGCAAATTTGGCTTGTATGGGAGGTACCACGCCCCCTTCTCCAATCGTTACCAAACCTCACAGAAACACTCTCAAGATGTGTCTTTATTTTCCCTGAAAATTTCATAAAGATCGGTTCAGCGGTTTTGGAGTCTACATATACGTGATATAGCCACATACCCACCCACATACCCACCCACATACCCACATACATACATCCATTTTTAAATATAAGAAGATAATATCTCTTATTCTACGGAAAATGCTGCTAATACAATTTTTTATTATTTTTTTTCAAATCTTCATAATTTGTCCAAATATATTCTTACGAGCATATACCTTCGATTTAAGGAGCTCAAATTACCATAACTCAAATAACCACTTCAAGACATCCATTTTCAGTCGATAAAAGACATAATAGAGAATTCGTGGTGAGAACTGAAGCAAATTCCAGAAAATACGTTAAAAAAAAACAAATTAAGCAACACATCGTGAAAAAAACAAAGTTTTAATATCCGTTTAAACGGTCCTTTTATATAAACAATCACCGATACTTTTTGTCAGAAAGTTAGGTTTTTCCAATCAAATTGAAAGATTTACGTAAGATATTTCGTTGAAATTGGTAGGTGTTTTCTCACAAGTCATATATTTTTTTTTTGTACAAATTAGCAGTTATTAACAAACACGAAACAATTTTGCAATAACAACACTTCCACGTTTTGACTCAGATAAACTCTACCAGAATATTTACTTGCGTCATACCATACAGAAGTTACACAAAAATATAAGAAGGCATATGTTCAATGTTCAAAATAAATCTTTTTAATCAAGTGTAATACACGCTTAGAAGAAGACAATAGAAAATATCGTTGTAGACCTTTAGACTTTGAAGTAGACCTTTAGACGTTGACGTAGACCTTTAGACGTTGACGTAGACTATGATTCTATTATTATAAGGTTATTCGTATTTTTTGACGTATGCTTATTTTTTATAAACAAACATATTTTGACAATCTGTTAACAGTGTTTTGTGCTGTTGGAAAAAAAGGTATGTTTCAGTGTTTCGTTGTGTTGTTTTCTAGTATAGTAGTTTTTCAATGATTTCTTGCCAAGTTAATAAGAAAAAGAAACTATGTAAATGTATGCTATGTTGTAAGTATATTCTAGGAATTTAGAAAGCTCCTTTGCAAATTTAAAATAAAATGTTATTTTTGACATTGCTCAAAACTAAATTAGTGAATTTTATTAATTGAAAGTGTAATTTAGAAGAAAGTTAGTTAAGGCAAAAAATAAATTCTAAAGAAATACTAGTTGTATTCAATGAACGCCGTATTTTCGATGTAAACAGCGTATGTTCGGTAAGCTTACAGCAGCGTAATTTGCAATAATAAAATTGTAAGGGATTAAATATACGCAGCTTGCGGCACAAAAAAGTGGTGTAAACATAATGTGACCAACATTTTCAAAGCAAAAAGAAGTACACGCACAGACTTTACAAAAAAAACACAAAAAATACATAGAATAAATATAGAAGTACAAAATAGAAGTACATCCACAAAAAATAATAAAGATATTAAAAGATGCATGAATAAATCTATTAAACGAAAAGTTTAATTTATAAGAGATTCAAAATTAGATCCAGCTTACAATTCATTGCTTAATAACGTTGTAGTCTAGTGTGACGAATTCAAAAAATCAATTATTTTTCATTTTTGCAATAGAATATAAAAATTAAATTTTCAAAATAAAAGTCTTAGACCGAAATTGAAAATATTTTTTCAATTAGCCAAAAGAAGAAAACGCGTCGTAACGTATATTAAAGTGCTGTAAAAGCTTTAAACACGTTTTTCTCGAAACTACGTTTTCGAAACTTCGGGAAAGCACTAACTAAAAAATATTCGAACGATTTGGCTAAAAATTTCACCTGTTATTTAAGGCATACGTAGCTAGTTCCGGAACATTAAAGCAATCAATTTTTCAATAATTTATTTTTTTAAACAAGTAAAAAAAAGTTAGATTTACAAATTTTTTTAACAATTTCGCCATTTTTTATTTGTTTTTTTAAATAAACATATTATAGGATAGTGCACTACAATAAATATACATATTATAGGGTAGTGCAGTACAATAAAGCCTGCAGAACTATATTATCTTTGATTTTTTTATTTCAGATGAACATGTAAGGCTGGGTGCTTTCATGTTCAAAACACACCTTCTTTCGAGTACTCTTCTTTGATATAGATAACTATAAGCAAATTAATGTAAAATCAAGTCAAAAAAAATTCGTTTGCACACTTTATGACACCAATAAAAACATGTTAAAATTTTAAAACTATCGCATTTTATTTTCTTATTTAAAAAAATTTATGAAAAAAGTCAACATTTCGGTCGTCACACTGGGCTACTACCTTAAAATAAATAAAGTTACTTGAATCGAGTACAGAAACAGACCTTAAATAATTTTTTGCAGTAGTTAGAGAGGTGTATTTTGATTAGATTTATGAAAAAATTGTCAAAATGATGTCAAAACGAAGTACAACAAGTAAAAAGAAGTACTTTTGGCGTACTTCGATACAATAAGTACAGCGAGAAAAAAGAAGTAAAACACTCCCATCATCAGAGGATGGCCTCCATCATCTACTGACCTAAACCCTCTGGACTTTTCTATTTGGGGTATAGTGCAGAGCAAATTAACGAGCATAAACCCATGACGGTAGATAAATTTAAGCGATGATCAATGAAAATACCTGATGATGTACCTGAAAACCAGATGCGTACCGCATGTTCGTCTTTCACAAATTGTTTAAAATTTTCAAAAAGAAATAATGGTGAAAGATTCGAATTTAATGATGAAGACTTATAAAGAATGCTTAAAATAAAAAACCAAAATTTTTCTTTAATAAAGTTTACATAGTGCTTTTGATTTATGGCATAAAACAACTGCGACAGTTATTTTGATTCACGCTGTAAGAAAGATTTTACAAAAACCAAAATGTATGTAATTACACGCTCAGAAATCTTGGAATTAATTCTAAGCCAAGCGTTGGAATCATGCATTTATAATATAATTTTGATTAAAACTTATACTTTCAAGTTTATTAAAAAATTGATTTAATGTTATCTGTACTAAAGTATAATAAAAACGGTACTATATACAAGTTATAATACAAATTTTCTTAAAATATAATACAAATATCTATCAAGCATCTGTCAAATTGTCATTCTGATTCTGAAATCTGACATTGTCAAAATAAAACCTAAAGAAATAGTTTTTGTTAACGAAAAACCGTATGTTATAAAAGAAACTTTAAATGAATAAATATTTTGTTATTGGTTGACCAAATATTTTGTTTTTATTTCACTTGGAATTTTAAAAGTAAGTACACATATAAAAGATTTATAGCTTTATTCCATAAATGTTCCATAAATTTATTCCATAAATGTTGATTTTTCCTTTCACCTTTTCAGGACAATATGTATTAGATGTTATACATCTTGTATTACTGTTTAATACAATCTGTATTACTATTTAATACAATTTGATACAATTTGTATTACTATTTAATAAAATTTTTATTAATATTGAATAAAATTTTTTTTATTCGTATTACTTTTTAATAACTGAAGTATTACACTTGATTACAAATGTATTAAAATATAAGCCAGAATAGTATTGTTTTAAACTTAGTTTCTATTCCAATTTTGTATTAGAATTTAATATTATGGGATTAGAATTCAATTTTAATATTTGACATATCGAGCCATATCCGCACAAATAGCTTAAGCGCCACTTAGAAAATTTTACAGAAGTAGGTTTTTTAAATTATCTCTGTTGTATTATATGGTATTTATGTGGAAATAAGTTATATAACAGTTGCTTATATACTCAATTCCACATAAATACTATTTAATGCAACAGAAATAATTAAAAAACTTTCTTCTGTAAAATTTTCTAAATGACGCTTAAGCTTTTAGTGCGGATATGGCTCGATATAAAGGGTGTCCCAACAAGAGCGCAAATTTTAAATTTTAAATAAAACACAGATATTTAAAAAAAAAATCGTGAAACTTTATCATATCGTAAAGTCGACAGAATGAGGTTATGTATGGAACAATATATCGTGCAGATGGCCGCCGCGGCTTTGCTGGCATACACGCGATCTTTTAATGAAATTTTTAATGACCATTTTGCATAAATGCTGCGGTATTTCATTAATGCAGCGTCCAATTTCCTCTTTTAAGGCTTGAGTCATCGTCGGCTTATTCGCGTAAACCATAGACTTCAAAAAACCCCAAAGAAAAAAAATCTAATGGTGTTAAATCGCACGATCTAGGCGGCCAATTCTGATCTCCAAAACGCGAAATAACACGACCGGGAAATGACTGATGCAGCAATTGAATTGTTTCTCTGGCTGTATGACATGTGGCGCCATCTTGTTGGAACCACATGCCCTCCACATTCATTTCTTCAATTCTAGGCAAGAAAAAACTGGTTATCATTTCACGATACCGAACACCATTGACTGTTTGCGCTTGACCTGCCTCATTTTCATAAAAAAGGTCCAATGATTCTTCCAGCCTAAAAACCACACCACACAGTGACACGTTGAGGATGCATTTGCTTCTCGTGAATCACTCGAGGATTTTCCTCACCCGAAATACGACAATTCTGCCTATTGACGAAGCCATCAAGATGGAAATGGGCCTCGTCACTGAAGATGATTTTAGCGGCAAAATCAGCATTTTCATGTTGTCTCTCCAATACCCAATTAACGAACTCCCTTCGCTGTCCATGGTCAGCTGGCTTCAGTTTCTGAGTCAATTGAACTTTGTATGCATGAAGATGCAAATCTTTCGTCAAAATTCGCTGCATAGTGGATTTGGAGACACCAATTTGCTGAGCTCGGTGTCGAATTGAGGTGGATGGAGTTTGAGCGACATCATCACGTACAGCTGCCACATTTTCGGTCGATCGACCTGGTCGAAGGCGCGTTGTTGTCTTTACATCACTAACAGACCCAGTTTCGGCAAATTTATCCATTAATCTCTTTACAGTTGACTCTTTTGGAGCATTATTGTGACCCCAAATTGATCGCAATTTGCGAACTGTAGCCGCAAAACTTTCTTCATTTTGGTAAAACAATTTCACAATGAGAATGCGTTGTTCATTCGTGTAGCGCTCCATTTTTACTATCCTCGTACCTTCTACTAGCAAACAATAACAATTGTTCAAATGTCAAACAATGACACTTCGAATGGCGCCAAATTTAAAAATTGCGTTCTTGTTGGGACACCCTTTATTAGATTCTAATGCAATTCTGGTGTGGTCATATATACAATACAGTTTTTATTAGAATTTAATCCAAGATTTCTGAGCGTGTACTGTATACACACAACTGCATTCTCAGTGATAAATGGGGGCGGGGTTCAAAGGAGATAGAGCATTTTAAAACTAAACTCAATTTTATTAACAGTCTGGTATGAGAAAATAGATTTTTAGCCCTAAATTTTGATTGATAAGTGATATGGGGTAATTTTTTCACATAAATTCTTTTTGGGACTTGACTTTAAAAATTTTTTTTGCAAAAAATATAAAAACAACATTTCGAAAAAATACAATTCGTGAAAAAATCAAAGGGTGTCCTTTGTTGTTTTGATGACAAAAACAGTAAAATAATTTTTGTATATTTGTCATATGAAAGGTAGTCAGATGTGCAAGTTTTACTTGATTCTATTCTTACAACAAAACAATTGTTGAGTTATTTTTTGAGTAAAAAGTCAATATGTTGGTTCTTTTTTGACAAAATCATAAAACATATATACAATGACCTTACGGTACAGTACGAATTATTTTTGTGAAATACTTTTATTGAATTTTTTAAAAAAATTAATGAAATATATAGTACTATTAACAATATAATAATGCAAAAATTCTTGCGCTCAACCATTCAGCCTCCACATATAAAAGATATCTTTCGTGTTAGACCAAGCCCACGAAATCCAAATGAGCTAATTGTGATAAAATATTTCTGCCCTTACGATCGCAATCGTGTCCTGAAAGCTTTTGCAGTGTATCGAAAACGAACCAGTTTAGCTGTTAATTTGAGAGATGCTGGGTTTAATTTTGACAGCAACGTTTTTATTCATGAACGTTTGGATGCTGATACACGGAAAATTCTACAAGCTGCGATTACTCTTAAGCGTCAAAAGAGAATCTATAATGCTTTCGCTTATCGGAGTGCAGTGTTTATCAGGATGGAAAAAGATGCTGATGGTATTCGTGTATGTAGTTTTGATGAACTGCATAATATTATATCGAATGTTTTTACTCCTTAGAACAAGTTTATTGTATTCTACATTTGTTATTATTTTAAATCTTAAGTTTCACTTCTATCTATTTCTTACCATTCTTGTTGCTAATTTTCTGTCTTCATCTTATTTGCCTAAATATTTCTCCCCTTTTATGACTTCTTATGTCGAAACCTAGCAAGTTATTGTTTGGTATTAATGAAAACCAGAAAACTTTAATTCAGGTTTTATGCAGACAACATGTCGGTCTTAATGTTGTTCATTTTAATGCCCGAAGCCTAAACATGGCTAAGTTGGATTTTATAAAATATGTGTTTGAAGAGTCATCAGTTGATATCGTTTGTATTTCTGAAACGTGACTGTCTGGTAATATAAGCGATGCAATCAGTGTGACCAGAAGATTTTTGAAAAAATATGCTATTTGTTAAAAAAAAATATGCACAATATTCCACTTTCAATTTTTATATTCCACAAAAATATTCCACTTTCAATTTCAAAGATATATATCTAAATAAGTCTAAATATGCATATAAAAAAAACACAGAAGCAAGTTTAAAAACATTTATTTATTTGATTACTATCGCACTTAAATTTATTTTCTTCTATATATACATAAAAATGGATGTATGTATGTGGGTATGTGGGTGGGTATGTGGGTGGGTATGTGGCTATATCACGTATATGTAGACTCCAAAACCGCTGAACCGATCTTTATGAAATTTTCAGGGAAAATAAAGCCACATCTTGAAAGTGTTCCTGTGAGGTTTGGTAACGATTGGAGAAGGGGGCGTGGTACCTCCCATACAAGCCAAATTGGCTCCATCGATCACAAACCAAAAAAAGGATATATATCAGGCGGTTTCAATCGTAAAAAACTAAGATTTGGTAATTTTGTTCAGATGGTTACTGTCGGTAACTGTACAAAAAATGGGCGTGATAGCATTAAACATACGCCCACTTTTTCGAAATAATGGCAATTCCGGAGTTCTACACATTTTTCTAGTGAAACTTGCTGTGCAGGTGCTCCAAGAGGTAGTCACTATACATAAATGATTTCACGCCCACTTTTACCGCCCACAAATCAATGTCTATATATATAAAAAGCAAAACGATGTGTGTCTGGCTCTGTGATGTCTATAGACTCCAAAACTACTAAACCGATTAACCTGAAATTTTGGCAGCCGATTTGTTTCAGGTACGAGATGGTTGAGGGGGAAAATGTGCCACACCCCCCTTTTACCGCCCCCAAATCAATAAAAATGTTATATTTCAGTCAGTTTGGGTCGTATAAGGCTAAAATTTTGCAATTTAGTATGTACGGTTACTGTCGATAACTGTAATTAAAATGGGTTTCCACGCCCCCTTTTACCGCCCACAAAGAAATGAAAATGCTTTATTCCAGATGGTTTTGGTCGTATAAGACTTAAATTTAGTACTTTGGTTTGTGTAGTTACTGACAGTAACTGTACGAAAAATTAGTTTCCACGCCCCCTTTTTGCGCCCACAAATCAGTGAAAATGCTATATTTCAAGCAGTTCTGGCCGTATGAGACTAACATGTGATACCTAAGTTTGTATGGCTACTTTCGGCAACTGAACTAAAAAAAGGCGTCATCGCTATATAGCCTCACCCACACCCACTTTTTGAGAAATCATTAAAATTGACTACTGGGTCTATTGAGCTAAAATGTTGCTTTAGTTTGTACGGTTACTGTCAGCAACTGTACTAAAAATTGGTTTCACGCCCCCCTTTTACTGCCCACAAACCAATGAAAACGTTTTATTTCAACGATTTGTATCGTGTTGGACAAAAATTTTGTAATTCAGTTCATATGGTTACTCTCGGCAAGTGCACTAAAAATAGGCCTGTCCCACTTTAGTTAAACTCACTTTTCAGGGAGTTAGCGTCGAGTGAAGTAAAGTGCGCCAAGCTTAACCTAAATTGAGCTGAAATTTGGGCAGTCGATTTGCTTCGATTACGAGATGGTTCAAGGGAAATATTTTTCCGCACCCATTTTTACTGCTTGCAAAACAACAAAAATGCCACATTTCGCACGGTTTTGATCGTATTAGACTAAAATTTGGTTATTTAGTGCATATGGCTACTTTCGGCAGCTATACTGGAAATGGTGAATATATTTTGCATTTCTTGGCATTTTCGTATATGGCAGTAAGGTGGTCTGTGGCAGAACAATGTCTGCCGAGGAGAGTGAGTGTTCCTGTGAGGTTTGGCAACGTTTGGACGAGGGGGCGTGGTACCTCCCATACAAGCCAAATTTGCGCTATCGACCACAAACCAAATAAAGGATATATATCAAACGGTTTCAATCGTAAAAAACTAAGATTTAGTAATATTGTTCAGATGGTTACTGTCAGTAACTGTACAAAAATGGGCGTGGTAGCATTAAACATACGCCCACTTTTTCGAAATAATGGCAATTCCGGAGTTCTACACATTTTTCTAGTGAAACTTGCTGTGCAGGTGCTCCAAGAGGTAGTCACTATACATAAATGTTTTCACGCCCACTTTTACCGCCCACAAATCAATATCTGTATATATAAAAATGAATCGTGATTTGTTCGGATGCTTAAAACTTGAAAAGGACTGGACCAAATTGGATACTTCCTTTTACTGGTTTGTTCGTAACTGCTACGCAAAGGTTTAGGAAAAAAGTAATGCCACACCCCTTTTATCGCCCACAAATCAATAAAAATGCTATATTTAAGACGGTTTTGGTCGTATTAAATTAAAATTTGGTAAATAAGTTCTTATGATGACGGTCATTAACTTAAATAAAAACGGGCGTTGTCACATTTCATCTACGCCTACTTTTGGAAATATCACAATACTTCGAAACTATTGGTCCGATTGAGCTCAAAATTTTGTAAGTGGCTTTGCTTTGAGTACGAGATGGTTTAAGAAGAAATGCCACACCTTCTTTTAACTCCCATAAATATAAAAACAATTTGTGTTATCGATTTGCTTTAGAGTTATGGGTTGCACTGCTTAGAAATTCGGTATTCGACCACAATTTAGACGTACCGTTTCAGTGATAAAATTTTATGGGAGTTGGACAATGAGGAGGAGCACCTCTTATACAACCCAAATTGGTGATATCAAATAGCTTTGAAGTTATAGAAATTCAGCTTTGTAATTCAGTTTTTGACCTCAATTTACACATGCAGTTTCAATTAACCCAAATTAAAGATATCAAGCGACCTATAATCTTTGGGATTATAGGTCGCACAGTTTTTGAATTCAGTATTGGACCTGAAATTTTATGGGTGTAGGGAAAAGGGGAGTGGCACCTCCCATACAACCCAAATTTGTGTTATCGAATAGTTTTGGAGTTATATGTCGAACAGTTTTGGTATTCGGTATTCGACTTCCATGAACACATGCAGTTTAATTGATTACGTTCTATTAATTACGGGTGATCAAGAGGGCGTGGCACTTCCTATACAACCCAAAATTGTTATATCGAATAGCTTTGTGGATATAGGTCGCACAGTCTCGGAATTCAGTATTTGACCTCAATTTAGACATGCTGTTTAACTGATAACATTTTATGGGCGTTTGACAAGGGAGAGTGGCAGCAACGCGCCGGGTTTCAGCTAGTCTCCTATAAAAGATTATAAACATTGTTATGGTTTTTTTAATTCTAAGTAACGATATACAATATACAAAACTAAAATTCAGGCACATCTTCGAGGTCAATTCTTAAATTGTTGCTTGTATTATTATCATAGAAATTAGCATTTCTAAATTTTTTTATTAAGCTATCTGGTATTTGATAGGTATTACAAAACTTTTTTTGAACATGCAGCCATGTTTTTACATTCAACAAATTATTTAAGAGTTTTTCTTGCATTCTATTTCGAATTTTCGTTTAAATAAGAAAGATTCATATAACTAAAAATTTTCTCAACCTCAGCATTGCTAAATGGTAAGCTAAGCGAGAAAAGCACAAATTGTGATAAATCTGCAGATTCCGAACTTGGATCAATAACTTTTTTCTGCTTTATTGTTTTGAATCCACATTTTAGAATAGTTAAAAGAAATAGCTTTTGTTAGCAATAATAGTGGTATTCACGATGTGGTGCATTTGTGATAATTTTTTGCAAAATTTACAATACTTACAACTTATTGTGATCGAAACTTCATTAAAGTACATATTATATTTTCAAAATCAGCTAATTTTTGTATGTACTTCTGTTTGGAAATATTAATTTAAATCATCATTTAACTAAAGGAAATCATACAAAAATTGAAATGAAAGAATAAATTATAAGTGTTCCATCGTTGTATATTTTCCACAGAGTTGTATTTGGAAAACTGTGCATTTTGTTCTAACCAAAATCTAACCAAACAAACATATAAGCAAATTTACTTCACTTTTTAAGCTGCGTGAAGTTATTAAATGAATTGCAATAAAATTGACAACGAAGAAGTTAACCACAAAATGAATTCCTTATATTGCGTTTTACATGGTGGTGCAGAGATAAAAAAAATATAAAGTGTCGATAGCCAAAAAATAACCATTTAGTAACCAAATAGGGTTTTTTATTGCAATTTTTGTGAATTTTGAAAAATATAATCATACGAAAAATATTCCACTTTTTATGCTGCATATTTTTATAAAAAAAAAAAATATGCTTCCCGAAGTTTAAATATGCCAAAGTGGAATATAATATTCCACTCTGGTCACACTGGATGCAATCTGTAGTGTAAATAGTTTTAATGTTTTTAGAAATGACAGATCTGATAAAAAATTTGGTGGAGTTGCTGTTTCACTACAAATTTTACCTAAATGCCAAAGTTATGAGTAAATCAAACGGTACTGGAATTGAATATCTTACCATATGTTTTCCTGATAATAGTACCAAAATTGTAGTTTCTTGTGTGTATAACCCCAATAAATGTCATTCTGTAGATCCATTGTTCTCTGACTTGTCTAACTACATTCTTAATAATGACTTGATTTAAGTATGTGGTGATTTTAATATAAATTTCCTAAACAACGATTCTGTAAAGCATTCAATGTGTGACAATATATCTTCAGTAGGTCTATCTGTTGTCAACAATACTGTGCCCACTCGTTTCTCTAATAATACAACCCCCAGTCTACTAGATTATTTTATTGTGTCAGACCCTTCGCTTGTTTCTCTGTTTGACCAAATATTTTTCATTTCCTATCACGACTTAATATTTTGCTCGTTAAATGTACATTTTTCTCGTGATATAATTTCTACCTCGTTTTCGTATCGTGATTTTAAAAATATTAATTATTCGTCCTTGTTTTATGACTAGTCTATGACTTCACTCAATGATTGCTGGCATCTCAGTACAGTTGATGATAACCTTAATTCCCTTTTAAGCCCTGTCAAGTACTTGTTTGAAAAGTATGTTCCATTACGAACAAATAGGTTGAAAAATTCATCATGTCCCTGGTTCTCTCAGGGTGTCCTAAATGCAATAAAGAAAAGAAATTATTTACACAAATTCTGGAAAATTAATCCATCTTCTACTACTTGAAAAGCGAACAGAATGGGCAGGAATAATGCCGTCCTTTTAACAAAACAATCTAAGTCTCGATACTTCTCTGCCAAATGAAATGTTTCCCTTCCAACTAAAAACCTGTGGAACAATATTAATAATAATATTTCCCTTACAAATAACTATGTTAACTAACCTTTTGAATTTACCCCTGAAAGTGAGCTTGATATTGGAAAGTGTATTATGCAGATAAAATCAAATGCAATTGGCGAAGATGGTATTCCAATTTAAACTCAGGACTCTCTTCGGGTTTAGTGAAAGTGCAGTGAATTTAATAGCAAGTTACTTGTCAAATAGATTGCAAAGAATTCAAGTTGGACTTGCATTCTTTAACCATAAATCTGTGTTAAGTGGTGTTCCACAAGGCTCAATTCTTGGCCCTCTTTTATTTTCTATTTTTATAAGTGACGTATTTGCTGTTTGTAAACACTCTTCTGTGCATGCGTATGAGCATGATATTCAAATTTATCTATCAAGTAGTTTTGACCTTCTAGATAACCTCTGCCACAGACAGTGGCGTAAAACGCGGGCCCGTAGAGCCCGCATTGCGGGCGGGGCAACTAAGCTAGGGGCGCCCTCAAGTCCCTTGATCAAAATTATAAATGAAGTGGAGAACGACACACAGTGTAAAATATGCTGCCGAAAATATGGTATATCGATGTTTTAATTTTTTCCAATTTTTTATAGCTTTCAATAGAAAATATCCTGAGTGAAAAAATCGAAATGAATTTTTTTAATAGTTGCAACCGTTTCGTTATCAAAAGCCGTCAAAGTTACATTTTTTAAAAATTAATTTTTTCTTGTTATTCACATACTATTTAACCTATTTTTTTTGTGTATCAAAATAAAGTTTAAATTTCTTATATCTGGCAAATTACTGTGTTTGTTTACATTTTTAACACATGGTTTGAATCTTATCATAAAAGTAAACACTAAAAGCGGGATACAAATTTTTAAAAATGTTTAAAAAATAATTTTGAGAAAGATTGACTATAGTTTTTCACGAAAAATTTATTAGAACTACGATACACCAAGTCTTACACCAAAACTTATAGCTAATACTTACTAAAACGGAAGATATACAAACACAAAACAACTCAATTTTTAAAATTTCCTTGCTGTAATCAAAAAAGCTTACAAAATTAAACAAAAACGTAGTTAATTTGTGTTGGTAGTATTTTTCAAGGCTGAGTTACTAAAATATGATAAATGGGAGTGGCATTCGCCTATGAAAATTTTCCATTTACCTATTATCACAAAAGATATTGATGTAGAAAATTTCGCTGTTTTGAAAGAAGACTTCATGAAGATTCAGGCAAAAATGGGTTTCGTTTGTGTGGCAGAGGGCGGATTTGTATAACTTTTTCAACATTACTTAATTTTGCCAAGAAAGATATTCGTGCCAATTCTCATAGCTCTACGATCACTCCTTCTCTTTTTGGCCAAGAATGGGGACGTTAGACTGTGCGACGTTTGTTTCCAAAAAAATTAAGATATACCAAAGTATTTATTTTCTTCATAAATTATTATTGTTTAAAATTAACAACAATAAATGAAAAATAATTTAATAATATGTGATTAACGTGAAAAAGCCGATTTTTTTGAGCAATAGTCACCTTTATTTGGCAAAACTTGATTATGGTCGAAGTCGATTTACCCGTTAGCTTTCATATTTTCAGCAAATCAGCTGCTGATGTTATTTTAATCATTCAGTTGGTCATATTTTGTGACTTCAGTTAAATTCTTTAGTTAACAGGTAACGTCAAATACAAAACATTTAAGGTACTATTACAGTGTATAAAAAATTTAAAATCCATATTAGTTTTTCGATAGAATATGGTTCTGTAAGGTCTTATGAATACGTATGCAAAATTTTAGAAAAAAATATCAAATAGAAAAAAGTTATAACATATATTATATTCGCATGTCGCGTAAAATTCAAGAACCTTTAAATCTTTAATCGCGTTTTTCTCGAAACAAGGTTTTTCGAATTGGCTTCTAAGATATCTGGAATTCTACTTGATCGATTTCAATGAATCTTGATTCATTGTGATTTTTATAGACTCTGTTAAGCACTAGACCTATAAAAAGCCAAAAAACTATTATTGTTTTTGTATGGCCGAAAGTAAATAAATATCTTTTATATTATTAGATAAAATAAAAAACTTTTATTTTCATGTCGTTTTTTTCTCACTCTTAGGTAACGATATTTAATGAAAAAGTCGTTATACTAAATATTTCCACAATTTTGATATATGAGTGGTTTTGATGTCAAAATAACAATTTTTTTAAAATTAAATACACAAAAAACTCCGATGGTAAAAATTACTGTAATAAGAAAATTACCGTTAGTTTATAAATTTCAAAGGGGGCGCTGCAAAACTAAGCATGTAACATTTTAATTTAGGATGTATATTTAGTTAGAGCGAAATCCGTTGATCCGTCTAGATTTGTATAAAGGCCAAACAATCAAACAAACAGAAAATGAGGTTTATTACTATAGATGTTCGTAATGAATTAGTGTGTCTTAATGCAAGCACAGAATTACCTGAATCTTAAATTTGAAGGCACTTTACAAGCTCTAAGGAGTATTAGGACAAATGTTAAAGACATACGCTTATCCATTTAGCCTATAAAATAGCAAATAAATAACATATATATTTACAGCAAAGCACATACAAAATTATAGAAACCAGACTACAAATTTCTACAATTTTTTTCAAACATTTCTTTCAAAAATTTTTAAATATTCAGTTATATATTAAAAACGCTGTACATAAACAAACTTTTTATGTGAGATAAACTTTACCTTACTGGTCGTAAAATGAATGGAAAATTCATTTAAGGGCACCCTTAAAATTTTTGTTTAAATATATAAAATATCAAACTTAATAAAAAAAATATTGTTTTTGTCATTGATGTTGTTATTGTATGTCATGTCAAAAAAGACAAAAAAAGAGAGGTACGCTGCACAGTGCAACGAGGTCTATGGGGATGGGGGACAAAAATAGAAGGAATAAATCGTAGGAAAATAAATTTAGCATGTGTCAATATTTCATAAATATAAAACGGCACACAAATTTTCTTCAAGATCGTCCTCGCCCTTCGCCCTTCGCCCACCCCCAATACAAAATAAACACTAAAAGTGCAATATCTCGAGTAATAGAAAGTGTAAAAACCAAATTAATTTTTTTATTGACTGGTTAAACAAAGGGTGTTTTTCTTTATGCATTCCGGATAAAGAAGAGAACAAATAGAATAGATTGTTGTTTCTCCAGAACAGAATGAATAAAGAAACAGTATTGGAAAAGAAAGAACATTGTTAAAACCAAAAACATGTTTTTCGTATTTAATTTAAGACAACAAATACACCAGATAAAATTTTAAAAATAAAAATAAAACAAAGCAATCAAAACATTTAAACTAAAAAAATTTCCCATTTTCATTTAGCGACATTTTACTTCAAACAATCGAATATAACCTCACACACAAGGAATATTCTTTTTATTCTACCTTTGCTGATAGTATACAAAGAACGCGTTTGGAATATCCCGTAAGAATAAAGAAATACAAAAAGAATATTCCGGATAATCAAAACTGAATAAAGAAACAAAAACAGTCATTCCGAACGTCTGGAATGAATAAAGAAATACAGCCAAAATTACCAGTTTAGAATTTCATCAATATTTGCAACGCCTTCACCTCCCATACAAAATAAAGAATAAAAGCCATGTTTTTATTTTCGGTTGTAAAATGGTGAAAAATTCAAATTTTCCAAAAAATTTTTTTTTAATCGCAAGAGTACCTCAAGACACAACTTTCTATCACAGCAGATTTCTTAAATTCAGTTGTAAAGAATTTTTCTTTTTCATGTAAAAGAAAAGTGTATTTTCCGAGTTTTCCGAAATTGTAGGGAGAAGTGGGCCACCAAAATTTTATCTGAAAAATGCTGCCATCTGTTTAAAATTCTTCTTCTAGGGGTTTTTAGGGGCGCTGATCACAAATCTGTTGTCAAATTCGCAAAATTCAAAATACTTGATGCGAAATGAGGGTCAAAAATTAAAAAAAAAACATGGACTTTAATAATGTTTATTCAATGTCTGGAAAAAGGAGTGATGAAGTAGAAATTACAAAGTTCTTGTGAAAAAAACATTTCTTAGTGATAAAGCACAGATCTTACTCGCAATTGACGCACGTGAAGTCGGTGCGGTTGGTCATATCGACGCACTGTAAATGGAAGGGTCGGTCGCAGATGTCGCACTCGATGGAATTTTTTTTTGTGAGTTATGTCGGCATCAATTTAGTGCAAATCATACAAAAATCAATCGGAAATCGGTTGAAAACAAGTTTCAAGTTGCGTTGAAAAGTTGATCTGCTAACATCGGCAGCAGCAGAAGCTACACGTTCCGATGTTTGATTTATCCTTAGTTGCTTTATAGCAGCAATCAATTTTTCATAATTTACCACTTTTTTGGTGGTTTCCTTTTTTTTGGGGGGCATAATGGCTAAAATGATAAAAATGAGTGAATAAGACATTTGTATAATTAATAAAAACACTTCATCGTGCAAAGAACGGCATTACTCAAGTGGCCCATGTCTGTCCACAAATAGTGGCCCACTTCTGCCTACAAGCCCCTTTTTTTGCATATGCATTCCACAAAAACACAACGTGAATGATGGGCAAAAATCACTATGCATTACAAAGATAACATGTTTAACTAACATATTGAATATTTACCTGAGTATTTCTCGTAAAAATTCGATCACAAATCGTATGAAAGTGTACGAGGGTAAAAACTTTCTCGCCAAAATCTGCAGCACGTTTCTCTGGACAGTGCGAAAGCAGGTTAATAACCCACAAATACTTATAAAAAGTGACCTAGGGTCAAAATACGATAATTAATGTGCGCGGTTGCACATAGATGTCAGTAATCTTAAAATTACTTGGGTGGCCCACTCCAACCTGTGGCCCACGTCTACATTACCCTACGCAAAATTATAATTTTATTTACCACCTTTTAACTATTCGAAAGGATGCTTTTTACAATTTTTATTAAATTGTCTTTAAATTTATCAATTGTCAAGTGAAATAAGCCGCAAAAACTTAAATTCAGGCTTATTTCAATTGGCTTTATTTCATAATGGAATAAGAACCAAACAAAAAATTAAATATTTCCCAAAAATAATTAAGTTGTCATCAGAAACTGGGAGTTATTTCATATGAAGTAACACCCAAAAATGTATGGACATTTTTTGGGGCTTATTTAATTTTTTGGGGTCTATTTCGTGGTGTCAAAAATAAATTTTGAATCTTAAGTAAGTAAGTGGTGTAAATTAACACCGTTCGGTGTAGAAAATGTAAATATTCGTTCACCGGTGTGAATTTATTTTTGAATTTTTTAGTGTGTACATTATAATTATCATATTTAAATTTTCATCAAGATCTGCCATGCCCTTTGCTCACCTTCCATACAAAATTAAAAATAAACGCTTTTCACAAACACTCTGTGCTACTACAGCAATATTATCAAAATTACGGGTTGAGTGCTCTATGCACTCTGATTGAATGATGAATGTCCAATAGTGTAAAATTGGTTCGAAATTTGGTGATGGTTTGGAAGAACTCTTTTACATTCTCTTACTGATGACTGATTTTGGTAGTAAGTTTCCACAATTAATAAACGTTGTTCAGGAGTAAGTCTTTTAATAGTTGAGTCGTATTGAATACTGAACACAAACGTCATATGGACAAGACATTTGACACATAACATCTGTCAAAACAACCTAGTTGAAAAAGGGACCTTGCATTGGATCAAGCCTTACATTCACAGAATTATCATATAAAAACTTCATCAATATGCCACACCCTTTGCCCACCTCCCATACAAAATTAAGATTAAAAGTACAATATCTCCAGGTATGGAAAGTGTAAGGAATAAAATTAATTAATTTTTTATTTACTTGATTTACATAATAACTGTATAAAAATTTCATCAAGATCTGCCTAGCACTTCACCTACCTCCCATACAAAATGAAGAATAAAAGTGCAATATCTCCAGTTGTAGAAAGTATAAGAAAGAAGATTAACGTGTTTATTTTTAACTGGTTTCACTTAATTATCTTATAATTATTTTATTCAGATTTGCCACGGCCTTCAACAGCATCCAACACAACATTTAATGAAGTTTATTAATTAAAAATATTTTTATTTTAATACATGGGTTTGTTCAAATTTTACATAATCACTTTTTCATAGAATCACTCGGCACAAAGTCGGAGAAATTGAGATCAGAAATGAAATCAATTTTGTCATCATTCGTATCATGATCTTCACTTAAAATAAATACATTCATTTCATTATCAATATTCTGTTTTTTTTTTCAATATTTTCTATAGAGAAGATATAAAAGGATCTAATGAAAGCGGTAACCTACGGTATAGATCTATAATGCATAATTCTTAAAAGTTTTTACGGGTTTGATTTAAGCTAATTTTTCTAAACTCTTTATGACTAGCTTCTAAAGCAATACAATTTATTTTTGTAGGTACATATTTAAGCCTTGAACCTTTACTATAATTTTTACCCACGGGGATCTTAATGGTTATAAATGACAGCGCAAAATTAGGGAGAGTAAATTGTAACCAAACTTAATAACTCTAGTGAATGTTGCAGTCGAAACCCTAACAAACAATTTGAGATGAACAGCGATTAAATCAGGGGCCGAATTACAGCACCTGTGATCAGGCAAAATTACGAATGGCAAGACGAGACACGTGCTGATAAATTTTGAGGATTTTGCTCGATCACGGATGCTGTAATTCGGTAACCATGTAAGTAACACCCAAAAATGTATGAGCTTTTTTTGGGGTTACTTCATTATTTTTTTTGGGGCTTATTTCAATTGGGGTCTATTTAGTGGTGCCAAAGAAATTACATATAAGAACATAAATAATGAATAATAATAAATTAACATTGTTTCACAAAAATACATTTGCATAATGCTGGATGCTCGCTTTGCCTGATATTTTTCTTTTCCCTGGACCAAATTTGGTTCAATCAATTGAGATTTAAGCAAAAATTTTCTTTTCTTTGCTTAAATTTAATTTTACTTGATTCTTGCAATGTTTGCTACACATATTTCTAAATTTTGTTTTTATTTTTCTATATAAAAAAATTTTAGATTTTCATTATTTGAATTTTTCATCTTAACATCTTATTGATTTTCACAGTTTCAATAAAATTTAAAATTTTACACCTCTGAGAAGATATATCGTTTTATGTTGCCTTTTTGTCGCAGGCATCTAAGAATCTACTTAAACTTTTTAAATTTTAATATTTACACTATTATCAACGTATGGACAAAAATGCACGGTGTGAAGCAATGTTCTCACAAAAAACCACTTTTATTTCACTAAGTACATTTTAAAGGAAAACGTTGACTTGATTTACATAGCGACAGTCAATTTGTAAACCAAACATGTTCGATTTTCTTTTCTGTCCGAACTATAGAGGTAATATATCAAAAATGTCCGAATTGTAGAGATGTCTGTATTATAAGCGAAACTATACTGTATTTAAAAAAAAGTCGGGACTTAAGACCCCCCAATCAAAATGGCCTTGGTACGACCCTGTGTCTAGTCAGCTAGGTGATTGACTCTATACAAAGTTGTTGTTGTTGTTGTTGTTGTTGTTGCCTTCTTAAAAAACTACCTTGATCCAATTAAAATGCAATTAAAATGATTTATATATAAATTTTAAACTTCACTTAATTTTTTTCTTATTACTCAATCACGTCTGTATAAATATACATTAAAACTCTTTTTATTTCTTTACATCATCTTCTCTGGACATCCCAGAATGCATTTTAGTTATTTTAAGGTTTATTAACTAAAATGTAAATCAAGAAATAATCCTTGCCTAAAGTAAAAAACATTAAAGAGTATTTTGATATGCAAGAGCCTGATATGAACACCTGTTAAAAAACATTTTCGGTGCACTTCAAAAGGAACAAAACAATGCCAGGAATTCTCATTCTCATTCTCTAAGGATAGAGCTAAAACTTGCTAGTATCAACCAAAGAATTAATTGAATTCATGAAATGTGAAAATTGCTGCCATTTCATTTTCTTCCTTCAACATTCTGTCTTTCATCTTCGTTGACTACTCTCTCTCTCTATCTCTCTCTCTCTCTCTCAATACTGCCAAAAGCAGGAAAAATGTTTGGAACGTGTCTATAATAGAAGTATTCAATACCGACGCACAGTGCTTCGTCCCCATACATTGATGGGACAAAAATAGAAGGAGCAGTTGCAGATTAATGAAATTTTGTATCAGGTTCTTTATGGTAATAATTAAGAAATATCCTAAATTTGGGTCCAATCGGACGAAGCCTTCTGGTACCTCCCATACAAAGTGTGCAATGGGTCTTATATATTAATCATGCTGTAACACCCTATGAGACTGCTCAAATTCGATCAAACTTTCCAAAACATATTTTTTTTATTGTCAAAATCTCTACGCAAAATTTAAAAGAAATCGGACCAAGGCTGCTGGTACCTCCCATACAAAGTGTGCAATGGGTCTTATATATTAATCATGCTGTAACACCCTATGAGACTGCTCAAATTCGATCAAACTTTCCAAAACACATTTTTTTTATTGTCAAAAGCTCTACGCAAAATTTAAAAGAAATCGGACCAAGGCTGCTGGTACCTCCCATACAAAGTGTGCAATGGGTCTTGAACATTAAACGTGACCTAGCTCCTTATCTGGTATCACGATTTTAACCAAACTTCGGAAAACATATTTTTTTTAATTTCAAACACTCGGTGATAAGTTTCATCGATATCGGATCAAGGGTTCTGGTACCTCCCATACAAAGTGTGCCATGAGTTGCGAAAATAAATCATGCCCCAACACCCTATTTGACAGCAACATTTCAACAAAACTTTCTAAAACATAAAATTTTGACCACTGCTTCCCATACAAGCACAACATGGGCTCGAAATCAATTCAAACTACAAACGTAGTTATAACCTGATATTTTTACCGTATTCATTTTCATGCCATATTTACAACAACTGTCATTTTGAAAAGGTTTCACTTTTATTTTATTTCAATTAATCAGAAGATGAATCATCACAAGTGCTTTCTCCTGACACTTCCAGATCAGTACTCTCTACGGTTGTTATAATATATTTCGCTATATCTTCCATATTTCTGTTATTTTTGTTAATTGTTTTGTGCCTGTTCGATGATATTGTAGGATCGGACATTATTAGTAAATGATTCATTAAATCAGTGTTACAGTTTTTTCGAGAATTTTTCCTTGTATGGTTCAATCGAGATTTTCTAATCATTTTATGGGTAGCCTCCAAAGCTTCTTCAGATAAAGAACCTTAAATAAAGAAATACATTACTTTTTGTAATTTAAAACACTGATTTACAAACGGTTTACAATTTAATTATTCTATTTGATTCTTTAAACTGTCGTATACTTTTATGATAAGTATGTACATACATACCTATTGGTAAATCAAAGAAACCTATAACATCACATCCATGAACTAGTACTTTGTGTACACTGCTCGGCATGTAATACCATCCATAGTGAATTATATAATTGTTTCTAGTAATTCGTAGAAGTTCCTTGAATGTGTCTTTGTTAATTTCTTTTCCACAACAGAGCACCCTCAGTATTATTCCGAAATTTTCAATGAGATCTCGATTAATTCCGGTAATTTCGGCAGCTAGGTAGCTATTAGAAAAAAATCGACGAGCTGTATTTCCATCGTTGGTAGTGCCCGTTCCGCACTTGACCATGTCTATGAGCAAACCAGTTCTTTTCTGAAATTCGGCCTGTATTCTGGCTTTATTTTCAGAAAATTCTTTTTCATTTTCCTTACCAACACGCCATTTCTTGAAGGGAAGTCGATATGCTATGTGTAAAACACATTCAAAAAACTTTATCCAACAATGTAGCGTTGAAAGACCAAACTTATAGTTATCCACATTAGGAATTTTTTCTACGCTTAATTTGTTCATTTCAGTTGGTCTAGCATTGCAGAAAAAACACCTACTGCAAGAATTTGTCATTGTAAGAATATTTGCAACTGCCCCATCTATCATTGTGCAATGCATTTTGTAGGATATTTCAAAAGTCCTTGTGTCCAAGTCAATAATATCGCACTCAAGACTATTGATTTTCTCCGTTATTTTTTTATATTCATCTTGAACTAATTCCCTACTTTCTTTTGAAAAACAAAATTTTACCGGCCTGCAGTAATTTGTCGATGATGGGGTTGGGTTTGTCCATACATCTTGTCCTGTTGTCAAATCAACCATTCTTAAAAAAGTAAATTTTTAGAAAAAAGGCACACCTATTTATTTACTTAAATACGAACACTTACTTGATCGGTACGAATGCAATGATAAACATAAATTCATCAGTTTGGTCATGATCTGTAAATTGTTGTTTATATCTGCTATGACCAGAACTTCCATCCATACCCCACTTGCATACGAATTCAAATTTGCCCAGGTTTTGCTGTATATCAGAAAGCTCTAAGACTCCCTCTGCTGTTCTGCGCATTATGGACTTCAAATTTACTTCAGCAGAATTTTCGGTAGCCGTCACAATTGGAAGAACTTGTCGTTTTTTTTGTCGCAGTGCATATAAGGAAGGCAAACAATTTGGGTGCACATCATTAATTACTTTACGCAATATATTGTACTTTCTCTCTGAAAGATCTAGGTCCAAATATAATGCTAATGCCTTAGTATTAGATAAACACTTTCGAACTTCGACAGTCTTCAGTTTTTTTGTGGCAAGTTCCAGTTCATCCAATGAATATTGAGCGGTGAGTTGAGAAACTTTACGATTCTTAGTTTTTTTTGAAGAGTGCGTAAATGATTTCCTTGGTCTCCCGCGTTTTCCTTTTTTTGTTGGCGAAAGATGTTCACTGTCATTTGTTTGAGTCGTTATTGTAGCTGGAGCTTCAGCTGTTGTATCCATTGCTGTTGAGCTGTTTGGACTCGTGCAACAATTCTATAAGAATTTGTATTTTAATTATGCAACTTCATTTATTAAAACCATTTTAATCTCACCATCTCATCATCACCAAGATCAAAAATATTCCAACTCAACCACTTAGAGTATTTGTTGTTAAAGAAATTTCTATTACATTTACACTCACGCCAGTATTTTGACATTTTACTGTGAAAAAATCGTATATCTCGTAGGAATTTTTTATTGTTACAACAATTGATTCCCAATTTACTTTCAACGAATGCACGTAAAGCAGGTACTTTGTTATTCACAGGTGCTGAAATCCAGCAATCAATTAAATCTGAATTTTTTAAAGACATTTTAAAAGAATAATTATTCGCAATGATCTTATTTAAAACTATTAAACGCACTTCTTTCAGCGTGTAAATGAAACGAAAACAAATAAAGTTAAAAGCGAAACTGAAAAAATGTGGAAGCTAAAACCAACAACAATAAGACCCTGAATGCAAAGACAATGTTAAAATAGATGGTTGCATCTCTAACGGCCTCTCATGCTAACACGCGTGTTGTTGCTGCAGCTTCGAGAGTTATTTCTAGCACACAAATAACATTGTTTGTTATTTTCGTTGTATTAGGCTGGCTCACCTTTCAATATTATTTATATTGTTTTTGTTATTATTTTAAATTAAATTTGAAATATTTAATTTAAAAAGATCACAAAAACCAATGGAAATACATGTAATTATATTTCAACTTATATTTATTATATTATAATATTGCTCTTACGAAAACTACAATATTTTTACATGTGACAATCTTGCATAAAATACTGTGATTTTTGTTTTTTTTTTTAGCGTATGTAGGTACGTATTTATTCACCACAGTCTCTACTGGTAGTAAAATTTAATGGCTCTTACTAATATCCAACTATTTAATTTCGTATTCGATCTCGTGAGGGCTAAAAGTAATTATAGACGTAAAGAAAATATCAAAATTTTCAAACTTGTGGTTCAAAATTTTCAAACAACTGTATACGATCTGAAAGATAACAGACCGTAGTTAAAAAAACAGGAACAAAATTTTAGTCATCTTTTTTTTTTTTTTTATTGCAAGCCACTAAATATCAATATTTTTTTTTACTTTTTCAAAAAAATGTTTGTTTTAACCCATTTCTGTGGAAGGCTCGGATAACTATGATCAGGCGAACCATATTTTTTTTTTAAAATAACGTCATTGGCTACCAGAAAATAAATAACAAATATTAAGATTTGCTAACTTATGATTTTTTATAAATTTTTGTGTTTTAGTCCAAAAGCTACTCACCTACTTTAACGATTTAGCTCATATTTCAATTATATTTTTTTTACAGTTGTGGCTAAAAATATGAACGCAGCTAGCATTTTTTTTAAATGTCGTGACCTCTATTTCTTAAAAAGGTAATACAATTTTACGCATCTTTCGAAAAAAAAAAAAATATTGTCCAAAAAAAAATAGCAACATTGAAAATTTTGGCTTTTTGTTTAGCCAAGTTTGAATGCAATTTCTTAGTAGCAAGTATTTTCTACTCAGAAAATAGTTATTTTTTCCGTTTCTTGAATACATTTTCACGAAAAAAAAAAAAAGTGTTAGATTTTTAATTATGAAGTTGCGCAGTAAAATTTGTTAAGTCGCTTAACCACCGAGAAAATAAAAACACAAGCTTCTTCGTTGAAAGTTGGAGACAGAGAGAGCGAAAACTCTTCTTTAATGGTATACATGCAATTTCTTTGATTTGACATTTGTACAATTCATTTAGTGTTACCAGATGTTAATTATTTAAACTCTAATACTCTCCCTGAATTGAATATTTATATATACATATTTACAACAATTCATAATGTTCAATTCATTTAATTAAATTCAAATGACTAGAATTTTATTTAAAAAGAAAAGTTAATAACAAAAACTTTAAATATTCTATGCAATGAAATCTGGATATCATTATTATTATTATTCCTTTTTTTTTTGTTGTTGTTTTTTTTTTTTTTTTTTTTTTTTTTTTTTTTTTTTTTTCGTGAAAATATTGTTCAATCTAATCCAAGTGATTTCAAAACTGTATTAAGTTTTATGCCTGATACTGGCTTCGTAAGTATGTCAGCTGGCATTTCATTTGTAGCTAAATGGATTAGTTCAACAACTTTTTCTCGAACCTTTTGATGAACAAATTTTTGTTTTATATCAATATGTTTTGTTTTGGCTGAATATGTATTATTAATAGCAAAACTAATTGCGCCAATATTATCACAATACAATTTAATCATAGGAAGAGAATTAACAAAAATTTCATTTTCTATTTTCTTTAACCAAATGCTTTCTTGTATTGCTGCGGTCATTGACATGAATTCAGCCTCTGTTGTTGATATGGCGACAGTTGGTTGTCGTTTTGAGCACCATGAAATGGCACCATGTTGCAATGTGAATATGTAGCCAGTCGTTGATTTGCGCTCGTCTTCATCGCCAGCCCAATCAGCATCGCAATACCCTTGAATTTCAGTCGGTTGTTTTGTGTACGTTATCTTCTTGTTGATTGTACCCTTTAAGTAGCGTAGAACTCGTTTAGCTGCAGCCCAATGTGCTTTACCTGGATTTTGGTTGTATCGACTAAGCACACTTACGACGAAGCAAATATCCGGCCTGGATACTTGAACACAAAATTGCAATGCACCAATTAATTGACGATATGGCACATTAATCATCTCTCTTGCTTCTTCTTCGCTGCTTGGACACATTTTCTTTGTTAGCTTTTGATTTGTGTCCATTGGTGATGTTACCGCATTACAGTTACTCATGTTGAAACGAGACAAAAGATCTTCGATATAATTAGCTTGATCAAGAGAAATTGTACCTGATTTTCTGTCACGCGTTACACGTATACCAAGCACCGATGATATCTCTCCCATATCTTTCATTTTGAACTCTTCGAACAGCACCTTGGTCAGCTTTATTTCCATTTCATTGTTGTTGGAAAAAATGATGATGTCATCGACATAAACTGCCACAATAAAAATGCAATTACCCTCGACTAAGTAGTAAACGCATTGGTCGGTCGATGATCGCTTCAGTCCAAAATTTAATAAAACCTTGTTTAATGTGGTGTTCCAAACTCGACTCGATTGCTTGAGACCATAAATCGATTTGGTGAGCTTGCATACACGTTTTGATCCATCGCTGAACCCCTCCGGTTGTGTCATGTAAATCTCTTCTTCAAGTGTGCCATGTAGAAAAGCTGTTACAACGTCCAGTTGACGTATGTTCAAATTAAACTTTGCTGCGACGGCCATCAAGTATCGAATTGTAGTGAACCGAACCACCGGTGAAAATGTTTCGTGATAATCAACACCTTCGATTTGCGTGTAGCCCTTGGCAACTAGCCTCGCTTTGTGACGTATGACTTTTCCATGAGTGTCTCGCTTCGTTTTGTACACCCATTTGCACTTGATTGGCGTTTTATCTGGCGGTAGGTCAACCAGTTTCCATGTCTGATTTGCTTGCAAAGAATCAAACTCTTCCTTCATTGCATCCTTCCACAAACCAACGCTGTCACTCGATACTGCTTGTTTAAAAGTGGATGGATCGCATGACATAAATGCATAAGCAAACGTAGCGTAGTTTGGTTTTGGTTTATCTGCATTTCGTGCTGACTGTCTCACTATTGGTGTCTCATTAGCATTTTGATTTATAAAATCCCTTTCAAATGAATCTTCTGGCTCCCATTCACTAGCACGACCGTCATCATCTAATGGCTCGTCTGACGATCGATCTGCTTCCATCACCATCTGCGTTGTATCATCTTGCGATGTCAAATCGGTTTGACTTGACTGACTATTTGGAGAACCAGACGATGAACAATTGGGTACAGTAATTGAATCATTCGATAACAAATCAACTTGATTTGGCTGAACGTCCTCCCCTGATTCATTACTGTTATTGTTGTCTTCATCTTTGGAGTATTGCAAACAAAAATGGTTAATTTTATCAAGTTCAGAATCATTTACCTGAGTTGCTGCACTTGATTCCAGAAAGATAACATCTCTGCTGGCTAGAATTGTTTTTGTTTGCTTGTTGTAGAGCCGATACGTCTTGGAATCGCTTGAATACCCGATGAAAATGCATTCAGTTGATTTATCGTCCAATTTCTTCCTTTTAGCTGCTGGAACTTGAGCATACGCTTTACAGCCAAACACTTTCAGCAATGACAAATTCGGCTCTCTACCAGACCAGATTTCTTCAGGTGACTTATCACCACTGCCCTTGCATGGCACTCGATTGATGATATAAGCAGCTGTCATTGCTGCTTCCGCCCAAAACGCCTTTGCAACACCTGAATCAATCAGCATACATCGTACTTTTTCTAAAATAGTACGATTTATTCGTTCTGCTACACCGTTTTGCTGTGGTGTATAAACTGCCGTCTTCTGTTGTTTAATGCCGTGGTTTTTGCAATATCGTTGAAATGCATTACTAAAATATTCGTTGCCATTATCACTACGCAAAATTTTTATTTTCTGGTCAGTTTGCTTTTCGACCATTTTTTTAAAGTTAATAAAGCATTTGAACACATGACTTTTTCTTTTAATTACGTACACGAATAGTTTATGCGAAAAATCGTCAACAAAAGTTAGAATATATTTATTGCAACTGTGCGATTTTACGGGCAAGGGACCGCATAAATCCGTGTGTACTAGTTCAAGCAACTGTTTTGCACGATGTCCCGATTCACTGAATGGCTTACGACTGTGTTTGCCTTTTACGCATGTTTCACATATACTGTTCTTTGGTATTTTTAAACTTTTTATGTCTTTATTTAAAAATTTCATGTAATTAAAACTTGTGTGTCCAAGACGACGATGCCATAAAATAGAAGTTTCTTTTGGCTTTTCCACGACAACCGAATCTATTTGTTTTTCAACTATTAATAACTTTTCATTACGTACAACATCTAATTTAAACAAATCATTCACTAAACTCGCTGTGGCAAGCAAGTTCCAATCAGAATCAAAAATTTTACAACCGTCAATGCTAAAAATCACCGTGTGTTTCTTCTTTACCATCTCTGAAACCGATAAAAGATTAGCACAAATATTTGGCACATAATGAACGTTGGAAATTGTTATATTTTCTTGTTTGCCGTTCACCACAATATTTTGTTGCACATCACCGACACAATCGATTGTTAATTTATCATTATTCGCGACTGTCACTTCTTTCTTTTTGATTTTCTTTTGATTTATTATCAAAGAGATGCTGTTAGACATTGTTCCCGTTGCACCACTATCGACAAACCAATCGTCCGAATTTGGTTGTTGATTTTTGTCTACAATAAACGATGTGAACAACGCTTTATGTTTATTGAATTTGTTTTTATCCTTATAGTTATTTTTTTTTTTATTTTGCTCATTTATGTTAGGGCAATTCTGAATAAAATGTTCATTAGAACCACAACCGAAACACACTTTAACACTTTTCTGTTGTTGTTGTTGTTTTTGTTGTTTGTCTGCATGCTGCCTTTGGTATCTGTTTTTGTACTTGACAGCTAATGCAGCTTCACTAACATAATCGGCTTCATCCCCAAACGCAAAGCCTTGCAATAGCATGTTTTTCACTTTGTCGAAGCTAATTTTTTCTTTGGCTGTTTCTAGCCCGATTATCATTGACTCGTACTTAGATGGCAATCCTCCCAGCATCAATGAGCCTGCAACTTCGTCGTCGATGTTAAACCCAGCGCGTTTGACTTGTGACCACAGTTGATGCATTTTATTTACATACGCCTCCATCGAACCGTAATTTTCCTGTTTGAGTGTTACCATTTGATGTAATAACCTTACCTTACGGCTGGTACCTGTGTCGTCAAATGCTGCTGATATGCTGTCCCACGCCTGTTTAGCTGTTTTTGCAGACTCCACATACGTGTAGTTGGATGGCTCAAGCAATAGCGTAATTTCTGCTATAGCCCTTTCATCTCTCCTTTTGTCTGCTGCTGTTGCATTGTCTGCTACCTGCGTTTCACAGACACTCCACAAGTCTTTTATAATTAAATGAGACTTAGCACCAACCTTCCACTCGCCAAAATTTTCCCGGCCTTTTAATCTGTCGAACGGAATTGTAGTGTTCATGTTTGTATCACACGATGAACTTTCCGTATCGATATTTAAATGTTGTTGGTCTGGAAAATTTTCCAATGTCCCGTTGGCTGCTACACTGGTGTCGCACTTTTCCACCTTGTGCATGCGGTCAAGCACACTACACAATTTTTAGAAGGAAAAATTACCGACTTCTTTTTAATTATAAAACGAAATATACACTTGTCTACACCGATTGTTTCATTAACTACGAGATTTGAACAAAATTAACCGCGGATGGCCCATAACCTGTTAGATTTTTAATTATGAAGTTGCGCAGTAAAATTTGTTAAGTCGCTTAACCACCGAGAAAATAAAAACACAAGCTTCTTCGTTGAAAGTTGGAGACAGAGAGAGCGAAAACTCTTCTTTAATGGTATACATGCAATTTCTTTGATTTGACATTTGTACAATTCATTTAGTGTTACCAGATGTTAATTATTTAAACTCTAATAAAAAGGTTAACTCATTTCAATAAAAAACCAAGTTTTTACAGAGATTTTCGTTAACACTTTTGGTGCTATTTTCTTCTATTAACTATGCCATAAAATCACCCCAACTTTAGCGCCCTCTGGTGGCTTTGTTTAAAGGCTAAAGTGCACAGTTCTTTCACGTTTATTAAGTTATTATATTCTCAATCTGAAAATAATAATTATTTACTATTTTATACAACTAAAGAAATTTTGTATTTTTGTCCACTGACGAAGCACTGTGCGACGTCAGCATCAACATCAACCGGAAATGGCAGTTGAAGAAAATAGAAGAATTTGTATTTGTATGGTAGCGCATTTTTGCTAGAATATGTATTGTCTAATATACACAATAAAACATATTTCTATATATTTTCTATGTAGCTATGTATGTCTGGAACTTAAAAAAGTATGTATGTATGTGTAGCTGAGTGCGATTGCAGAATAATAAATTCCATTCGATTGACTTCTGACAATATTATTGATTGATCTCTGTAGCTTACATTTCTTTCAGTACTTTTTCTTTTACTTTTTTTTTTTTGAAACTGTGCAAATGCATTCCTGCCAATCGTCGTGCATCAAAAAACATGTCGAAGCATTAATATCTGTTGCTACTTGAGCATGACTGCCTGGTGATGATGTTGCTGTTGATGCTGATGTTTCCAGCTGTAGTAAACAGTTCGTTTCGTCTACATGTTTCGTCTTCAATTGGCATATAAAAAGTATTTTAATATTTTCGGTTTTTGCTATTGTTATAGTGGTTGTTCTTGTTTTTGTTTTTGTTATGATTTCAATATAATTTCAAATTGAATTTGAATTGATTGATGAAATGCTACTTTTTGGGTTTCTCGAAATTCATTGAAATAAGCTGGATACGAAATCGATTCGTTTATTTTACAAATATTTTGTAAAATTGGTTTCAACTTGATAAACGTAATACTCAAATGTTGGTATTGTATGGATGAATATTTGATGACATAAAAGTTGTTTAAAATAAAATTCAATCATCTGACTGTTCTTTTTTTTTTTTTTTTTTTTTTTTTTATAAGATCAAAGAACCAAGGCATGCGCCTTATACAAACAAGGTTTGGTCTTTGACCTGAAAGGAAAGGGATAGATTATGTAGAGGAATTGATTGGAAACTATACGTGAATTATTGATTAGGGGAAACAACTGCGAAAGACAATTTGAATTGCTTTTTAACCGAGGCTAGTGTTATGCCTTAACCTCGGCAAGCATTTCAAGCCCTTAGTTGTTCCATTCCTTCACATTTTCCACAATTTAGTTGTGAATTTTTAGTTTTCCATAATTCTTAAATGTAGGACAAAGAAAGAACAAAGAAAGTGAAAAGAACCATGCCCGAGCCCGGATTCGAACCAGGGACCTTTGGGTTGAGAGTCTAGCGCACTCTCCACTAGACTACAAAGGCCGACATGGATGGATTAGAAAAAATGTATTTACATTTTACATTTATTTATTAGTTTATTTATTTTTTAGTAACATTACATTTAATAGTAACTCTCCGTATCAAAAGTTTTATGTTGCCTTTGTTAACTTTTAGTTTTGCATATAAAATTAAAATGAAATTCAAAAATTTTAAATTTAAATTTGAAATATTAATTTTACTGTGTTTTTATACTTAAATCCAGTGTTTAAATTGATTTGTAAGAAATTGCAACAGCATTAAAAGTTGTGCGATAAACAGCGAGAGAAGCAACATAAGCTCAGTTGTCGTAGTCGATAGTCGGCTACTGATGTCTGCTTCTTAAAATTCAATAGTCGAAGCAACATTTCATTAGTAGTTGTGGTAGTCGGCAGTAATCTGTTGCTATCGTAGAAGCAGTTGTTGTCGTTATCAGTTTAGAGACTTTCTTTAGTAAGAACAACTTTTCGTGCTATTTTAGCAAAAAATGTCAATAGACTGACAACGACAGCAAGTGGTAAGACTGTAATAGCAATAGCTAACTATCGACTGTTACAGCTTTTCGTAAACTGTTGCTTCGACTATGAAATTGTATGTAACATACAGAAATAGCTAGCTATTGACTACCGCAGCTCTTTTTGAACTGTTTCTTCGATAATAAACTGTATGATTATAATTAAATAATTATTTATTTGACTTTACGCAGCAGACAGTTGTATTCGGCTATCTACTGCGACATATCTATGTAAGCAGTTGCTTCGACTATTGAATTTTACGTGTCAGATAGCAATAGGGTTTCAGCAAATTGAAAAGCTGCTTTCGAGAATAAAAATACATAGCTTAAGATTGACGTCTATTGATGATATGATACTTAAATTGATTTTGTTTTCGTAATATTCTCCCTTGAAACATAAGGACATAAAAAAGATATTGAATCTTGATTGATGATTACATCCTTTGATGTGTGAACATCAATCAAAGAAAATGTTGCAATATTCACAGACATTAATTTTGCTGTAACATTTTTTATCTTTATTAAAAAATGCATTTAATGCACTTTCCTATGCATCTGGACTATGTTCAAAGCCAACTCATGTATGTACTTTGTCACTCACACAGCTGTCTACGGCAAGTATGCATTTAAACTGACTTTTCCATTCAACTAAAGATACTGATATGTGCAAAGTTTTTAATATGTGGAAAAAGTAAAATAAAGTCAGTCAAACTGACAATTTTAATGAAAAGTTTGACATTTTTTAGTTAGTAACTAAATAATGGGAGGGTATTAAATGGCAGCTTGTTTGTAGATCAAGTCCTTCTGACAAAGTGGAGTTTCTTTTTCTTGAAGTAGTATACGCATCAAGTAAGCTTCTTGTAGGTACAGCATATAGACTCAACCGCGCTATAGACACCGACGTTTTTATTGATAGGGTCGAGGCTTTGTCACTTTCATACTCTGACATAATCATCTGTGGCGATTTTAATAGCAACATTTTGGAAGAATCTCATCTTGTCGATGATATGAAATCTATTGGACTTTTTCTATCAAATACGACCACACCAACACACTTTTCGAACACTAAAAATACTTTGCTAGACCTCTTTTTCGTGAATGAAACCAGTAAATCTTGCTTTACGATCAGTTATCTGCACCTATGTTTTCTAAACATGATCTTATATTTCTAGCTTACGACTTTAAATTGATTCCTTAAGAGGAAAAGTTAACGTTTCGTGACTTTAAAAATGTTGATCGTATATCGTTGTTTGCTGAAGTCGAAAGCATAAATTGGTCCACTTTATTTTCTGTCCCACAGATAAATGACCAAGCCGTGTTTCTTGAAAATAATATAAAATATCTTTTTAACAAATATGTCCCCAATAAAACTAAAACTGTTAAACACAACCAGCCACCTTGGTTTTCAAGTAGGATAAAAATGCTAATAAGAATGCGCAATGAGGCTTTTAATAGTTGGAAGAGGTTCAAGACGCCTGAGCTACAAGATTACTTTAAGCAATTAAGAAGAGATGTCGTTCGAGAGGTGTCAGCTGCTAAGCTGGAACACTTCAAACATAAGTGGAAAAAGCAAAGAGAAAAGATTATTCCTATTCCCAAATCGTGCAATGATTTCCGTCCAATCGCAATTCTGTCATTTTTGAAAGCAAATGAAAGCTTTTATACAGGAAAATTCATTATTGTCTGATTACCAGTCAGGTTTCCGAGCGAAGCGAGGCTGCGTAACTGCCTTACTCGAAGTAACTGAGGAGATAAGATCTAACATTGACTCCAACAACGTTACATTTTTAGTTCTACTAGATCATTCCAAAGCTTTTGACACAGTTGATCACCGGGTGTTATGTTAAAAGCTGAAACAACTTTTTAACTTTTCTCCAACCGCTGTTAGATTTTTTGATGTCATATCTCGAGGGCAGATCGCAGGCTGTATATATCAACAATAATTATTCAAACTTATTACCTATTAACAGAGGCGTGCCACAGGGTTCAATCCTGGGACCACTGCTTTTTTCCTTATACGCAAATTATCTACCGCAAGTACTGCGTGACAGCAAGATTCACTTGTACTCGGATGATGTGCTACTCTGTATACTTTAGCTGCCCGATGAAAGACATTACACAGTGCGTAGTAACGCTTAATGAAGAATTAGCCCGAGTAAATGAATGGGCGTCGATCAATGGCTTATGCTTAAATCCAAACAAATCCAAATGCCTCGTAATATCAAAGAAACCCTTACAGACATCTGTTCCTAGATAAGTAATAAATGGCTCCTGCAGTGAGGTGGTTAAATCCACGAAAAATTTGGGTATTACATTTAATAGTTCCTTAACTTGGTCAAACCACATTAATGAACTGCTTGGTAAAACTTATGGCATGCTGCGCAATCTCTGGGCCACTCAACACTTTACCCCTTAAAATATCAGAATATTACTCGCAAAAACTTATTTGGTTCCTAGGTTGCTATGAATTCATAGCAATGTATAGCAACCTTTTTGTAGCTTGCGACTCAACGAGCAGGCGCAAACTGAACGTGCTATATAATAAGATTGCACGATACGTTTTTATGCTGAAGCGTTCCGATCGAGTATCGCAGTTTGCAAATAAAATATTTAAAATTTCTTTTGATAACCTTGTTAATACGAGAGCTCTGATCACGCTACACAGAACAATAACAACACAAGAACCTGAGTACTTGTTTAAAAGATTGTTTTTTCTACGCTCTAATCGCGGCATTAACCTCGTCCAACCGAGACATACTTGCCTTACGTCTGAACGCCAGTTTTTTGTTCATAAAATTCGTCTTTGGAACTCGCTCCCCCATCACATGCAGCGAATAAGCAATGCAACGCAATTTAAACATAACTTAATAAATTATTTCACATGTCCATGAATAAGCATGTTCTTGAAGTATTTACATCTTGATAAAATTTGATTAATGGTTTGATCGCATTTGTACTACAATAATATAGCTTCGTTCCACTTAACTTTAAATACGGTTTGTCTTTTTAAATTTTAAATTTTAATTTGCGTTTATCTTAAAATCCAGAATGTTTTATCTAAATTTTTACTCTTTTATATCTTTATTCTTTAATTTTAATTTTAATATTTAGTATATATATTTTAAAATTTTTATAATATTCAATTAATTATATTAATTTCAAATAGTTGTCAATAAGTACATAATCTACATGTTACGGTGCTTGCTATAAGACTTATGTCTTGTTAGCTCCGTTGTCGAAAATAAATAAATAAATAAATAAAAAAAAAAAAAATAGCTACGTACTCACAATGTTTTGGTCTACGTGCGCTTAGCGTGTTCTTTACAGTGCTTTTAAAATGGTTTTTCGTCAAAGAAATGGAATTAACACGTGAACATTTTCGTATTATAATTTGTTACAACTTTCGGCGTAAACTATCTCAACAGTGATGAATTCAATTTGACATTTATCAATGAAGCACCATCCAAAACCACTGTTTATCGGTGGTACACAGAATTTAAGTGAAGGCGTACTTTGTTCACTAACGAATTTTATGAAAGCCGTCCAAAATATGTTTTTTGTGCTACAAACATTGATGCTGTGCGCGAACTAATAATGCTTGATTGTCAAGTGACATGCGATGCATCTCGCGGCATTACTTCACCTAGCATGAATTGCCATTATAAATAAACATATAGTTGTGCAAAAGATTTGTTCACGTTGGATTCTACATAATTTGACAATCGCTCAAAAAAAGCCTCGTGCCGATAAGAAACGCTCTTGAACTACAATTGAGGTGCTTTATGATCAAACTAATGTTATCACAAAATATCGAACTAATGGGTCATCCGTCGTACAGTTCTGATTCGGCACCCAATGACTTCCTTTTTTAACCGCACATCAAGGACCAACTCCGTCGACAACTATTTTTGACGCCAATACAAGCCAGTGATGAGTTCAAAAAATATATTTTGGAGGTGTCTCAAACGCAATGGAAAAAATTTGATGACAAATAATTCAAACATATTAATGCATAAAGCACCAATGCAAAGGGTGTTTTTTATAGAGTGATACAACTTTGAGTTGGCATCACTGCTTTATTTGATCACCCATTTAACAATTGATAGTCGCTTTTTGTTTAGTTTGCTTTGACATTTTATTATGGATCGACTTATACTAGAACAGCGCTTGGAAATTGTGGAAATTTTTAATAAAAATAATGGTTATGTTCGTCAAACTTATCGTGCACTTCGTCCATTTTATGGCGTACATAATCGTCCTTCAGAGCTGCTCTTCAAGTCGAAGAACAATAGATCGTTTTCGGACCACATTTACTGTTACTAATAATGTGCATCTCGTGAGATGCCCATTACAGTGCGCCCTGAAGAATCTGTAGCCGCTCTACAGGAAAGCATTGAAGATGATCCTAATCAATCAATTCGTAACCGTTCTCAGCAACTGGGATTGTGTCCTTCCACTTTATGGAAGATTTTACGAAAAGACCTTGGCTTAAAACCTTTCAGGATTCAACTTGTGCAGGAATTAATTTATTTATTTGGCCAAGCAAGGCAATATACTTATTCTAACAGGTTGGTTTTTTATTTATTTATTTTTTTTCCTCACCGCTTACCTTGTTTTGGTGTACAAAGACATGCTAATCGAAGTGGGCGTAATCCCCACCTGAACGACATGAATTTAAGAACACGTCAAAAACAAAAAGAAATAAGAAAATAAAAGAAACAGAAGAAACTTATAACTAACATATTTTATACAAAGTAGTAGAAAATATGACTATTAAGCTACTGTGCTATCTTATAAAAAAACAGAAGGAACTTATTACTTACATATTTTATACAAAGTAGTAGAAAATATGACTATTAAGCTACTGTGCTATCTTATAAAAAACAGAAGGAACTTATTACTTACATATTTTATACAAAGTAGTTGAAAAAATGACTATTAAGCTACTGTGCTATCTTATAATTAATAGGGAACAGTTAAAGTGGCATGGATGGTGATTGGTAATCGTGATAAGGATAGATGCTTAGGGTGGAAAGAGGTGATTGGAGAGGGTACGCTTGAACATGTATATAGACATAGGTGGTAGGTAGTGCTCGCTGATAGTATTAAATATCATACAACATCTGTTAATTGGTTCTTTGAAAGCGTAAGTAGTGTGGTGCTGTGACTCACACAGAAATCTTGTATGCCTAGTTCTCCTTATTGGATCATTAATTGTTGCTTTGTTGGAAATATATTCGCTGTCAATGTTTCGGGCATGACATCAAATATAAAACATGAACAGACTAGCGATCTTCTTGTTGACAACGGCATTAAGTTAATGGCTTTCAGTGTGTGAACATATGGTGGCAGGTTTCTATAGTCCCGAGGGTTGTACGTGTCTCTCAAGGCAAAAAGTAAGAATTGTTTTTGGATAGATTCTATTCTATCAATATGCACTGCAAAACTCCGGTTCCATACTGTGCAACAATATTCAAGAATCGGACGCACTAGTGTGCAATATAGGGTTTTAGTTACCCAGACGTTCTTGAATTCATTTGCGCGTCTTTTAATGAATCCGAGAAGCTTGTTTGCCCTGGATGTGATATGATCGAGGTGAAGATTAAAGCGCAGCCTAGAATCTAGGATAACCCCAAGATCTGCAATGTGATTGATCCTTTTCAGTTCAACCCCGTTTAGCTCAAAACTACTGTAAAGCATTTCTTTTTTACGGGATTAACTTATAGCATAGCATTTATTTTCATTTAGAGAAAGCTTATTTTGATTGCACCAGTTTTCCAGGGATACAAATTTATTCTGTAAGAGAACTGTATCCACATCTGATTTAATGACATAATACATTTTTAAGTCGTCTGCGTATAAGAGATGTGGGATATCATACAAAACTTCAGATATATCTGCAATAAATATGTTAAAGAGGAGTGGACCGAGGTGACTTCCTTGGGGTACGCCTGATGAGACAATGATCTTATTAGATAGAGTACTCTGAAATTTAACATGTTGGGATCTTTCACTAAGATAGGATATAAGCCATTTCAACAAAGAATCTGATATACCGAATTTTTCTAATTTTTTAGTTAAGATTACGTGATCAACTCGATCAAATGCTTTACTAAAATTGGTATATATAGAATCTATCTGATGACCTTTTTCCATATTGTTAAGAACATCTGAAACCATTATTGTGAGGTTTGTAGTGGTTGATCGTCCTTTACGGAATCCGTGTTGTAGTTCATTTAAGTGTGGATTAACTATTTCAGTGAGCTAAGAACATATTATTTTTTCAAAAAGCTTAGGAATAGTTGACAATAAGGCAATACCTCTGTAGTTTTCGATCGCTTTCTTATCGCTATTCTTATAAATTGCTGTAAGATGAGATGACTTCCAAAAAGATGGGAAAACACCTATTTGCAAAGACTTATTAAAAATAATATGTAATGGTGTAATTAATTGAGCTAGGCACTGAACAAGGAGAATTGGTGGAATAAGGTCCGGACCGGGAGACTTGTAGGGATCTAATTAATTTATAGAATTAATTATGTCCTCTTGTGTAATATTGACTGTGCAAACCAAAGGGGACGTGTTGGGATACAGTAACGGGGTACGAATTGGGGTTGAAGGAGGACGAAATACTTCTTTAAAATGATCTGCAAAGAGATTACAGATCACTTGTGGGTTGGAAAAAGAAACATTACCTTTAAACATGGTTGTAGGATATCCATCCGATTTACGCTTGAAGTTTACAAAGTCGAAAAATGTTTTAGGGTCGTTAATAATTCCTTCTCCAATCAAGTTGGTGTAAAAGTTATATGCTTCTTCAGACTTTTTTGAAAACTCTTTCGACAGCTCTGCATATCTTGCCTTTACTTCATCACTTACAATGACGATGTTTTTAACGATTTTTTAGATATTATTTCTTTGATTTCTGAGTTGCCTAAGATTGGGATCAAGCCACGGTTCAGATAGTTTATTTCGTTTTTTTATTTTTGGAACAAAAGTATCAAGTACGGAAAAGATACTCTGATAGAAAAAAGAAACAGCATCGTCCAAATCCAAGACTGATAGTTGATCCCAGTTAAAAGAATTCAGTTCATTTCTTATATTATTATAATCAGCGTTAAGAAAATCATACACTACGGGGATTTATTAAAGGATTGTCTAAAGGTTATACGGGAAGCAAGTAATTGAATTGTAAATGCAGTGTGGTGAAGGGTATTTGAGAATAAATGCTCTGCTTCACAGGTTGGAGTGACGTTGACTTCGTCGTATGAGTTAGTAAAAACTAAATCCGAATGGGCTGAAGCACAAATTGATACTGATTTTGAATTTCCATGGAAAATTTTGCCGATGAAGCCCATTTTTGGTTGAATGGGTACGTAAATAAACAGAACTGTCGTATTTGGAGTGAGGAGAATCCACAAGCTTTTGTCGAAACACCATTACATCCACAGAAAATTACTGTTTGGTGCGCTTTATGTGCTGGCGGAGTCATTGGCCAATATGTTTTCAAAAACGATGATGGTCTGAATGTTACTGTTAATGGTGAACGGTATAGGAACATGATTCGAAGTTTTTTCGTACCTCAATTAGCTGGCATTAATCTTGCTGATATGTGGTTCCAACAGGATGGAGCCACATGCCACACAGCGGGCGCTACAATTGATTTACTCAAGGAAACTTTTGACGAAAAAATAATTTCACGAAATGGCCCAATTAATTGCCCAAGATCGTGTGATTAAACCCCATTGGATTATTTTCTTTGGGGTTATGTAAAGTCACTTGTCTACATCGATAAACCACAAACAATTGAACACCTGGAAATCAACATTCGAAGAGTTATCGGCGAGATACGGCCGCAAATGCTGCGAAAAGTTTGTGAAAATTGGTGTTCCAGATTGCACCTTGTTCGCACCAGTTATGGCGGCCATATGGCCGCAATTATAGCAAAACAATAATGTCATAAAATTTTCTATTTAATAAAGTCCGTTTCATAGATATTAAAAATATAAAATTATGTTTTATTATGATTTCAACTTATATCACTCTCTAAAAAACACCCTTTTTTATATTAAATTCATTGAGTTTATTTAATTATATATTTATTTGGGCAGACCAAAAGAAGATTTGTTGAAGTTGAAAGCAAACTACAAACATGGCAATCGGCCATGAACAATTTTAAAGCGATCTTCAGATTCACTTTATTAGGGGTATTCACGATTCACTGCACTTGCATGTGCAGTTGAGGACTGGAGGACTTTCGCTGTTGTGCAGTTGGGTTTTCGTGAACACTAGTACTTTTTTCAAAGCTGTCAAAATTTTCAATGTGCACAAGAATACATTTGCTTCAGTCCTCAACTGCACTGGCAAGTGCACTGAATCGTGAATACCCCTATGAAAATTTACCAGCTGCAACGAACATATACCACATTTTTGTAGTAAATGCTACTTTCGATGTTAGTAGTTATAAAATTTCGAACAACATTTTAATTCATCCAAGCGTTTTTGTAGCACTTTACTTCTTGGTAGTTACTAAAAATTACTGAAGATGCTACTTTTAATTCATGTGGGCTAATATTGGGTTCTTACAATAGTACGTTTTTGATCTAACTACTTTTTTTTTTTCATCCCTTTTTAAAAAGTTATGACGAATTTAATGAAATACTTTTGAGTCGATTGTACCAAAAAATATAATTGTTTCAGCCGCAAAACGACACTTGAGTTGCTACGTAGGTATATGAAGGTTGCAAGGCCAGTTTGTAAAGTTGTGCATGAATATGATTGTTACCAAACTCGACTTTTTGCACTTTTACACTTAAACTAATTTTTCAACACTGCTTCAATATGTAAAGTGTTATTTAAAGTGGTACATTTGTATTTTGCAAACATCAAGTGTATAAAAAATCAAGCTTTGAAAAGAGAAAAAACTGCTAAAGGCTGCAAAAAGAAAGTGTGCGGAGGACGGGCCTTTATACTAGTTTAGTAATAACTGGAAATTCAGGAAATCCTTGCTCTAGCTATAATTAATTATGGCTATACTTGCCCTCCAAATACTTGAATTAGAAACAAACTATGGGCCTTACTCTATTTGGGTAGGTATTTCGTTTTTTGTTTCACGGAATGTTTCCGGGAAAGAAAAACTATAATTTTTTTTTTTTAAAGATCAAAGAACCAATGCATGCGCCTTATACAAACAGGGTTTGGTCTTTGACCTGAAAGGAAAGTGATAGATTATTTAGAGGAATTGATTGGAACCATACGTGAGTTATTAATCAGGCGAAACAGACGTGAAAGACAATTTGAATTGCTTTTAACCGAGCTTAGTGTTATGCCTTAATCTTGGCAAGCATTTCCAGCCCTTAATTGTTTCTGTCTTTTAATTCTACATTTTCCACAATTTAGTTGTGGATTTTTTGTTGTCCATAATTCTTAAATGTAGGAAAGAACAAAAAAAGTGAAAGGAACCATGCCCGAATCAGGATTCGAACCAGGGACCTCTGGGTTGATAGTCTAGCACACTCTTACTAGACTACAAAGGCCGTCAAGTTGTACTGGATCGGACAAATTATGTGTTAATATTGGCCATTTTAAACTGTATATACTTTATCGGCAATCTTAAAATTCTCATGATTTTATTTTGATAAAATATGTTTAATTTTTCTAAAACGGCACTTTGGTGGCGGGGTCTCAAAACAAAAAACGCGCCACTGAAGGTATGTTAAGGCAACATTTTTGCAATCAATGTGCTTAAAAAAAACTTTTCCTACTAAGCACTTTAGTGCACTTCAGTAACACGTTTGTACATATATCACGATGTATGCCAAACTTGTACTTCGACGTATCAATGATCCGTGCGTTTCATTCAAAGACTGCTTGGTTGCTGCACTTTGATGTTGTTGATTTTTTTTGGTGTGTGTGTATTTTTTTCTTCTGACTCAAATTGAAAGCTTTGAAAATCGTATCAAAAACCAAAATGGATGCGGTTCTCACAATAATTGCACTTTAAAATGCGGCGACATGTAAATGGCAAAGAAAATATTCAAAATAAAAAAAAGGCAACAACTAAAAGAAAACCACTTAGAATAAGAAGGAAAGCGAGGGAGAAGTAAAAAAATTACAAAAAATAACTGAAAAAACATCAGCATTGAAACGTTTCAAAGAACTCTCAGATGCTGCAATTCGTAGAGGTAGCTAAAATTTTACTAACTTAGAGTTGCTCGAACTTTTTTTGTGCTTTTATCTTGCACAAACTTGAGGAAATTCAATAAAGAATTCTGCAAAATAAAAATAGAAAAGTAAAATAAAGCAGCAAGAAAAAAAAATAGCTTCACTGCTTTCAAGTAGTAAAACTTTTTCCTGTTCTAATTCAGTGTATTTAAAAATTAATTTTAAGCTTTCGCCCAGAGCTCGTGACAAAGTTTGAAAACCTGAAATTGGGAACTCAGAAGTACATCGATAAAAAAATTATGGGGTAGGTGTGGGGCTTGTGTTGAGCACTGAAGGGTTGTTTTCGAACTGTTGTTTTGTGAAATTGGTCGCTCTGTTCCGGCTGTTGGCGCTGTAGTTCCACTTTTAATTTTATAAGTTTTCAGCCTTGTGAGCAGCAGCTCACATTTGTGTATTTATTTTACTTAATTTTACTTTTTAATCGTTTTCATTCGCTTATTTTTGGCGCCTTGAGCCTACTTTAATTATGAATTTTTGATGATTATGCCGCTTTGGGCGACACCCCAGTGTTGGTGCGCCAAGGGCTATATGAAGAAAGCTCCTGTTAAATAAGTCATCATCCAAAATTAATGAAGAAAAGTTTTACCATGCCAAGCAATACTCATTTCAGTCTCATTCCAATTAATATGCCTTTGTTGTCAACACCGTCCTCAACTTCGCATGGTTTGCAAGGAATTTCTTTTCAGCTGCTGTTTTTTATTTATGAAAATGTATGCGATTTTTTCATCTTTTTTTCCCGCTATTGTCACATTTTTTCGTGACATTTTCTTAATGGCCAATATTTTAAAATTTTTTTTAAGTTACTTGCTGATATTGTATAGCAAATAAATATCTATCATAAAACTTTTTTAGTCCTTAAGGTATTATTAAAAAAATGCTGTTGAGTTTTTATCTTTAAAGTTTTTTTGTTTTGCTTATGTCTCAAGTATTTGTGTGTGTTTACTGTAGATGTTGTTGGGAAATTGTTGGGTTGAGTTTTATTTTGTCTTTTGTACACTGAGGAAAAAATAAACATGCATTAAATTTGAACACAATGTCTTTATTGGCATTGGGCTCATTTTCATGAAATATTTTATTTTTGTATATATTTTGAAATTTATTTCAAAACATTTAAGGTCAAGTTGAGTTTAAGGAAAATCTTGAAATTAATTTCGTCAAATAAAAAGAAATGTTTTTGAAATATGAGTTGGTTGTTTTGAAAGTGGCCTAACTTCATTTATGCTAGAATAAAAAGAATAAAGATTTTGCATTTCAATAATATTATATATATACATATATGATAGAAACACTTTTTTTCAATTCTGTACACCACCAATATTTTTATAAAATGACAAAATTTTCAGTTTAACTTTTCCCTTTTATACTTTCCAGGTGTACAGATCTGACGTCATATTCTTTATGACAAAATTTGAAAAGCACTTCAAACTGAATTGAGCAAGTATTTTTCTTTTGCTCTAACACGGCCATCCTGTAAAATCATCGCTCTCGATGAACTCAAAACATCTTGTTTTTAAAACAATCATTTATTTATTACAGAAAGAACAAGCTAAAATCATTATTTCAAATGTTACTTCTTGAATCGCAACTCGGAGGCAATCTTAAGCTTGTTTGCAAATCAACACTTAACTGAAAGTTATGAATCAGAGGCAATCTCAAGCGTGTTCAAAACTTCAACACCTAAACTGAAAGTTATGACTCAGAGGCAATCTTAAGCTTGTTCAAAACTTCAACACCTAAAACAGAATCATTATTTCAGATGTTACTTTTTGAATCGTTACTCGGAGGCAATCTTAAGCTTGTTTGCAAATCAACACTTAACTGAAAGTTATGACTCAGAGGCAATCTCAAGCGTGTTCAAAACTTCAACACCTAAACTGAAAGTTATGACTCAGAGGGAATCTTAAGCTTGTTCAAAACTTCAACACCTAAACTGAAAGTTATTACTCAGAGGCAATCTTAAGCTTGTTTAAAACTTCAACACCTAAACTGAAAGTTATGGCTCAGAGGCAATCTTAAGCTTGCTCATGAATTCGATTCTTATTGAATAAAGAATTTTGCAGAAAATTTTACCTTATATTAGTTACTAACATCCTTCTCGTCTTCACTCTCATTTAAAGGCCGAATGACCGTCTCTCTTGCTGCAACAATAAAAGTTTTGCGGTTTTCTTTCTTCAACTTATATCGATCATTGGGAAGGACACCAACTATTTCATAAGAACGTTCCACTTGGCCATTAGCTCTACTAGCACCAGGAGCAATTAAATGATGTGTTATCCCCAACGACATGCAGAAGTTTTTAAACTCAGCGCTAGTAAAATTAGTGCCTCTGTCACTTACAAGTTTGGCTGGAGCTCCAAATAGCATTACGTAGTTATAAAACATTTGAACAGTTTCCGCAGCTGTAAGGATTTTACAAGGGAATTAGACTGCAAATTTTGTAAAAGCATCAATCAAAACGAAGATGTAACGATGGTCTTTTCCGTCAAATGGTTCCATAAAATCTGCATGAACCACATCGAATGGAATTGGCTTCTTTTCTATTGGGAGAAGTTCACACTGTTTCTTTCCCGGCGGTCTTTTAGCCACCAGGCAGATTAAACAAGAATTCACAAATTTTCTGACATTTTTAGTCATATGCGGCATCCAAAAATGTTCTCGTATCTTCATAAGAGTCTTTTTCCATCCGAAATGACAGTTTTCTTCATGGAAACGTCTCATTAATGACAATCGACGTTGTTGGGGTACATAAAGTTTGTTAGTATTTTCGAGTTTCTTGTTATTAATTTTCGCTATGATTTCTAATGTATCTGGATCATTTTGCTGCTCAATATGTAACCATGTTTCGGACAAACTCTCAATTTGATAACAAGATTTTGTTGGCACATTTCGGCCAAAGTAATCTACTTGTGATAAAGTCTTCCCTTTTCGGTATACAATCTCAAACTCAAAATCTTGAAGAAAAGTCCACCAACGAGCAACGCGAGGAAGTAAATTCTTTTTTTCTTTTGTTGCCTTTAAAGCGTTACAGTCAGTAACTAACAAGAACTTAACACCGATTAGGCAATACCTAAAATGTTTCATCACATTTACCACCACAAGTGTCTCCAACTCATAACTATGATATTTTGCTTCATACGACTCAGTTGCCTGACTATAATAAGCAACTACATGCAATCTTACATTAACTCGCTGAAATAAGCTAGCTCCATATCCATTTGCACTTGCATCCGTATGCAGCTCTGTTGGAAGATCAGGATGAAACAATACTAATAATGGTCGAGTTGTAAGTTGTTCTACTATGTAATCTTTTGCTGCTTGACATTCATTACTCCATACAAACTCCGTATTATTTTTAGTCAATGCCGTGATACAGGCAGTTTTTGCAGCAAATGCTGGTACGAATTTTCGAAAATAATTCGCTAGCCCCATAAATTGACGTATTTGCTTAACATTAATTGGTGTCAGGGAACTCACTAACGCAACAATTTTGGTTTTGCTTGGTCGTATACCATCTCCAGATACTTCTCGTCCTAAGTAATCAATAGTAGTTTGACGAAATTTACATTTAAGGAAAACCCACTTCCAACTAATGCCTTGAGTACAATATCAAGCTTTTCAAGACCTTCATCAATGGTTTTGGATGTTATTAACACATCATCCATGTATACCAAAGCCAATTTGCCTCGTAACTCACCCAAAGCCACGTTTATAGCCCTCTGGAAAACTGCAGGTGCATTAGCGAGACCAAATGGCATACACAAATATTCATAATGTCCATCGGGTGTGACAAAAGCAGTTTTTTCTATAGAATCCTCAGCAATTTGAATTTGGTGAAAACCAGATGCCATGTCCAATGATGTAAAATATTTATTTCCAGACGATTTAACTAATTGGTCTTCTATCCTCGGCAAAGGATAGCGATCCTTTACAGTTATTTTGTTTAGTGCTCTAAAATCTACACAAAGGCGAATCTGTCCATTTTTCTTTTTGACAAGAATCACTGGGTTCGCAAACGGTGAGTGACTCTCTCTTATCATACCATTATTTATCAGATCTGCAACAATTTCTTTTATTATCTGCCGCTCACTGTGTGCCATCCTATATGGCCTAAAGAAAATATTGATATCTTTCGTTAAACGTATGCTTAGGGATCCTTCAGTTACCCTTGCCTTAGGAAAACCCGCTATAAAGTGTTTGGAGTACTTACCCAAAATAAAATTCAGCTACTTTGTACGAGGCTTTGACATACTATCAGTTGTGGTAACAATATTTTTGCTTTTGAGACAAAAGGCTGACTTACTGCGATGTAAGTACGATCCATTGGCAGTAACCGTAATTGTAAGCGTAGGATCTTCCAAAATGTCTCTTCCAATAATAATTTCATTTTGTAAATGTTTTTTATCAATCAAATAAAGGCTAACCTCAACAATAAGATCTTCAAATTCTACAAATGTTTCAAGCCTCTCAGATAGTAAAATATGTCCTCTCCCAATACCTTGCACAGACAGTAAATTTGTAGTTATTTTTGCAGATATAATTTTTCCTTAATAACCACTGGAGTGTAAATCTTGCATAGATTTATTTGTTTTCGGTCAGCTCTTTGTTTAGCCCAGCAGGTTTGTTCTTCGTGTCCAGATTTTCCGGAAAAAGAACACTTAATTTTGGTTTCTATGGGTTTGCTTGGCATTTTCTGTACAACCAATTCGTTTGTCTTTTGTTTTTCTGTGCAATGAGCTCTAATATGACCCTTTTTGCCACATCCATAGCAACGTTTCTCATCCTCTACGCGCCTACGTTTCAATGAATTAGGTAACTTGTCTTCTTTTTCAACATGGGATACTGGTTTATTCTCTTGTAAACGGAGTGTTATATTTTCTACTTTTCGCAAAGGTTTTTCTCGTATCGAAGACAAATGATTAATCAAACTTTGCACAGTAGATGGCATAACAAATGTAAGAGAATTTCTCAAACTCACCTCACTAATGCATACGATAACAATTTTGACCATTTTGTCTTCTGGAATTTTAAAAGGTAATTGATTAATTTGGCAAAACTTTTCCATTACGAACTCGTAATATAGGAAGCATATTCATTGCTTTCTGAGTTGGCAACCTTCCTGAGTTGTGTAATAATGTCTGTACCATAAGAAAAAGCGTGTATCAAAGAAGCACGTGAATCCGGCCAGCTATAAAGTTGATATCCGTACTTGTTGAACCATAATTTTGCCCTCCCAAGCAGAGCAACTTGTATTCTAGGCAAAATGTCAAAATTCTGCAAACCGTCTCGTTGTACCCTTGCATCAATATCCGTGCACCACTTCTGAATATCAACGCGGGAGTGATCTGGATCAAAACTCGGAAAACCCACCCTCGAAGACCCTTGTGTGGATTCTAAAATTTTATTAATTGCTTCCACCGTAATTACAAAATTGTTAGATCTCGACTCTGGGCTTTCCTCCTGCAGATTCAAATTTTCTTGAATCTGACCTCTTAGATTGGAGTCATCTTTAGCCATCTTCCCAATAGAGTGTGGTGTAGGCTGAAGTAATCTCACTTCTGATGATAGAAACACTTTTTTTTTTCAATTCTGTCCACCACCAATCTTCTATCTATATATATAAAATAGGATGTGTGTATGTATATAACGTATGGACTCCAAAACGGCTCGGCCGATTTTGATGAAATTTTCAGGTAATGTTCATCTTGGTACGTTGGGTAACATAGGCTATATTTGGACCCGATAGGTGGCGCTGGGGTGGACTTATATCGAAAATTTGAATTTATGGACCAATTTAACTGCAATTCAGAATGTATGTTTGTTTGATCGTAAGAAAATAATTTGTGTATAAATGGACACGGTAGGTGGCGCTGGGGTGGACTTATTTCGAAAATTCGATGGCGTGAAAAATATATAAATACTTTTAATTTTATTTTATAACGAGGGGAGTAGCGAAGCACACCGGGTTCAGCTAGTATTTTTATAAAATGACAAACTTTTCAGTTTAACTTTTCCCTTTTGTACTTTCCAGGTGTACAGATCTGACGTCATATTCTTTATGACAAAATTTGAAAAGCACTTCAAACTGAATTGAGCAAGTATTATTCTTTTGCTCTAACATATATTCGTAACTGATATAAAATTAGTATACTGCTGTGTATAATACTAAACGAATAATATAACAAATGGTAGGTTATTTTTATATAAATTGTAAGTAAAGAGGAATGAAATTGATTAAAAAAGATTTTTATGAATTTATTTTTAAATATTTGAAGCTTAGTCCCTTTTCACTTCACTTCTTCCATTCCTTCGTAGACTTTTGCATTTCTGAAAGTCTTTTTGTTAGTGTTTTCATTCCGTTGTATTCTTCTCATTCCAGTCTTAATGCCTTACATCCTTTTTAGTTGCAAATTCTTAATCTTAAAAGTAAACATTTTTTCCTTCGACGGTTTATTTTTTACTGTAATTATATTGCTTTGCTGCTTTGGTCCTGCAGCTACTTCTATTTTTATAGTGTTTATGTAACACATTAAATAAATTTAGTCTTACATCTATTGTGTTGTTGTTCAACTTATTGTTGTTATTTTTGTCTTATTTTGCATATACGAAAAACTTTTGTTGTTGACTATAAAATAACATTTTACACTCACTTACAACATTTTCAACATAGATACGAGTTTTAATGAAAAAAGTTTTTCGTCGTCTGTTGTTACAACAATTTTCGGCAATATCTGAACTTGTTGTTGTTTCTGTTGGTATTCTGCTATTTATGGCATTAAAAATTGTGTGAGCTAAGTTATATGTATTTGCAATATTTGTATAGAATTGAGAATTAAATTGAAAAGTTTTGTATTTCAATACGAAATTGTTATTGAAAAATAAAAGAAAGTTAAAAAAAGCGAATTCCTATATCAAGCTATGAGATGTGTATCTGTAATGTCCTTGTAAGTGCGCAAATAGTTTTGATAAAGTTCAGTTTATTATATAGCTTATTTCGTGCAAGACTGTCACAAGTCAAAGTATTGAATTTTAAACATATCCATGAAGAAAATCGTTGCAGAGAATCAACGTTTTCAAATTCATAATTAATGTTCAATGTTCTTATCAACGTAGTGCATCATTATTATTTTTTTAACATAATTTTTTTTAGTACTCAATATATGCTTTGAATAAAATGGTATTTTTTCGGAAACACAAATTTTGATTTGAGAACCGTGATCGAAATATCGGATTTGTTACAATTTTTATATGTCAATCCAATTATTTGATATTTGCCCAAAGTATGTCAAAATATAACGATTTCATAAAAAATAAATCCGGTACGATTTAACATATATTTTTTCCTGTATATGCAAGGAAAATAGAAATAAAAGAACTGTGAGAAAAATTTAAACTATTTACAAAGTCTTTTGAAACACATTTTTTTACTGGATGTACTATTTTTACATTTTTAACTGCCACAATTCATTACACTATTTAGCAATTTTTGAAGCCAACAGACACAAATTCAAGGAATCTATGCCTTAGTTAAGAGTTTATTATATACCATTCTAGACTTTATTATAAACCGAGATATTAAAAAACATTAAAAATAGAAAATATAAACAATAGCTATTAGCATCGTCGTGATATTAATAATATTCAAGATATAAATGTATTTGGGAACGGATATTTAATTTGAAATGTCTAAAGAAAATGCAAGCAATTACGATTTTGAGGGTTTTACACGTAACTGCTTAATTTTTACATTAACAAATCTTATTTGTTTTAAAAAGCAAAGTTGTTAAGGTCTTAGGCTCATAATAAATATTTTCAAATTTTTAGAAATGTTGGAATTGTTTTCATAGTAACTAATCGACCCATAGTCAGAATGTTTTATTGGGGGGGGGGGGGGTGGTTGGGTTATTGGATTAAAAGATTGTATTAGTCCTATTATGTATCCCTATTGTATCCTATTAAAGAAAGGATATGATATACTTTTTCATGAAAATTATTATTATAAAGATTATTACTATAAATTTATTATATTAATATTAAGATTATTATAACTCCAAATGGTAGCTTTAAGCATTATACTTTAAAATGGTAGATATAAGACTCGAGTAAAAATATTAGTGGCCGAACAGCGGTTGAACATGGACCGCAAGGCAGTACAAGGGTCGAACTTTGCTTAAAAATAATCCAAAAAGCCTAGCGGTAGAAAGTTGGGTCAAATAACGGCCGTATAAAGCCTAAATAAAGTTGTATGACTGCCGTACTCCCGTGTGTGCCACGAAATTTTTTACACTCTTATTCAACAGCAAACCTATTCACAACAACAAAAGCAAACCTCAAGGCCCAACCAAAATAGACGTTTTGCTCCGTAACGAGTAAAGACGTAAGTGTTCGGTTAAATACATATTAATGTTGTTACCCAAAATGAGCAAACGTAACTGAACGAAACTAAACGAAACAATTTGAGAAGAAGTATTATTCCGTAAGAACCGAACTGCTAGCGTAGCAACTAGTCAACAACAGCTGTGCAGCGTGAGTTTTTATTTTATTTTCATCAATTTGTTTCAACTTCGCCATTATTTCACTCATTTTTCACAAATCTTTATTAAAAATTACAAAATGCACAATATAAATAAATAAATAATACTCGATTGCCTACTGATCAGCTGTTTCAGATGAGTTGAGCAAATCGTTTCATTTTGGATTAAATCCTTAAACATCTGTAACGAGCGCAGACGTCCGTCAAAATGCTATAGTCTCGTTTCGTCTATTTTGGTTGGGCCTTCACTCAGTTATGCTGATGTTGAAAAAATGCCACTTGTGTGTGGCGCAAACGATTTTTTTTTGTGTATGAAGCAGAGCTGTAAAAGGATGCAATCATTTGTGATTTTAAATCATGTCATTTATATTCAAAATGAATGCAATCATTTTTCCAAATCATTGAATGTGATTTGAAATTTCAAATCACAATCAATGATTTGAAAAAATGATTGCATTCATTTTTCCAAATTATTAATTGTGATTTGAAATTTCAAGTCCCAATCAATGATTTGAAAAAGTGATTGCATTCATTTTTTCAAATCATTGATAGTGATTTCAAATTTCAAGTCCCAATCAATGATTTGAAAACATGAGTGCAATCATTTATTCAAATATTTGGTTGGAAATTATTGACTGTATTCACGATATTTCATTCATTTATTTAAATCATTGAAAACAGTCACTGTAATCTCAAAAATATAATGTTTTAAAATATCAGTGTGAAGTAAGTAAGATATTTTTACTAAGCAGTGTGTTTTGATCAATGCTTCAATCCGGCTTCGATTGAGTCCTTGGGACAAGATGAGAAAAAATTTTATAGCGTGGGTCCATGTTTTTCTGTAACATATCTTTTTATTAAAAGTATTGATATCTCTGTTCATAGACTTATATTATTTGTTTAACAGTTTATCTTTGTTACTTGCAAACAAAATTAATTTTTTAAGAGCTTTTTTTAACTTTATTTTGTTATTTATTTTTCGGTTCGCTCTCGCGGTCTTTCACACATTCAGCTAACTCTTTTAATATTTCAATTCCTTAAACACGGTTAAGAATCTTGGAATAAAATTTTAAAATTTAAACTTGCACAAATACTAACCTATAACTAAAATTGTTCTGTACTAAAATTTAAACCAAAGAAAAATTGCATGATCTATTGAATAATTACATGAATTAAGATTGTGAGCTTTAGATCAGGTAAGTTTTCAAGAAGGCAACAACAACAACAACAACTCTGTATAGAGTCAATCACTTAGCTGACTAGACAGTCTGTTTCGGAAATCGCTACATTTTCCTCTTCAGTAGTCTTTGAGTGATTAAGCTGTGATCAACTCACTGTTTAAACTAGCATATGAATGTGCAGATTTTGGAATTCATTCTTATGAATTGTATGGCTGCTAATCATATGACACTTCAAAGCAGTAGGCTATTTATAGATCACCGCCATCAACTCTATCAAGGGTTGCCATATGTTCTAGTTGCTTCTTCATTTATTTCCATATTCAATGATTTAAAAATTGATTGCATTCATTTTTCCAATCATTGATTGTGATTTAAAATTTAAAATCTCAATCAATGATTTGAAAAAATGATTGCATTCTTTTTTCAAATCATTGAATGGGACGTGAAATTTCAAATCACAATCAATGATTTGAAAAATAGAATGCAATCATTTTTTCAAATCATTGATTGAGATCATAAATTTTAAATCACAATCAATGATTTGAAAAAATGAATGCAATCAATTTTTCAAATCATTGATTGGGAATTAAATGATTTTAAATTACAAATGAATGCATTCTTTTGCAGCTCTGGTATGAAGTTACTTAAAAAAACGCTGATAATTTTCATTGTTAAATAATCACTCTTCGACCAATGTACTGCCGCTGCACAGTGTAACGATCTTATTTAGTAAGCAGCCATAATTAGAAGGATTTACCGTAGAACCACAAAATTTTCTGAAAATACGTTTTTTGATAAGAAAAAATGGGACTAAATCAGATAAATAGCACACCCACCTCCCATATAACCGAAATCGATAATCTGTTATATTTCTTCTAAAAATTATTTCAGAGCAATACAATTTTGTGCACCTTGCTATTCTCTAACAACAGCTAGTTGGTGCGAAAATGAACTTAATCGGCCAACTACATAATACCTCCTTTTATGTAACCTAAATCGGTAAGGTGGTATTTTTCCCCAAAAAAGTATCTCAGAGCAATACAAATTTGTGCACCTAGTTCTTTCATAGCTTTCAAAAACTAGTTAGTGTGAAAACGAACCAAATCAGCATACTAAAACATCTTCCCCTCATATAACCGAAATCGGCAAGGTGGTATATTTAACCAAAAAATCATCCCAGATCAAGATGCTTCAAAATAGAGTGTTTTTTTATAATTCTATATTTTTAAAATTTATAATTTAAGTGTATTTACTTTAATAATTAACTTAAAAAAATTGTATGTTATAGCTGTTATTCTTTTGACAGAACATCGGAATAAAAATAAATAAATTGGAATGGCATTATTTCGTTTTTTTTTTGAGAAATTTTTCACTTTTTGGTTAAAGAAATAGTTATACCGATAACGTTACTAACAGGACCACGGTTAATAAAATGCATGAAAAAAAGTAACCATCAAATAAAAGACTTAAGCTAAAAGACTTGAACTAATTCTATTTTTTCTGTACGAATATAATTTATGTAAATTTTCTTAATCAAATATTGTAAGACCTAAGACTAAGCACAGCAAGACCTAAGGATAAAGCTTAAAACTTATCACTACAAGAATGCAATTTTTTTAAAGTATTGCAGTTATTTTGATTACATTTTTCTTACATACACTTATTTATAGCTATTAAAATAACATATTAAAAATTTGCAGAGGTATTATTTCGTATTTTTTCATAAATCACTTCTAAATTTGCTGAAATTTCAGTTATTTTACTTGTCAGAGACAACTTTATAAAAGTGCCAGCATCACGATAAAGCCTGTTTTTCAGTACGAGTTTAAACTTTAGTCAAATTAAACCTAGCTTAACTCACCAAAATTGGACGTTTAAACTCGGTTTACCTAGATACTTTAGCATTCGTTGAAGTTATAGTGACTAAAATTATCATGTAATGTGTTTCGTTTTTGACTAAACCATGTTTAAACGTCCAATTTTGTTGAGTTAAGCTCGGTTTAATTTGACTAGACCTTAAACTCGTACTGAAAAACTGGCCTTTACTAGCATAAGTTGACTTTGGAAATGCCAACTTTAATGGTGACGTGTGTCTAAAAAAATACAAATTTTGAAAAAATATTTTGGACTAGTCTTAATTCAAGTATTCTCTCTCGAAGTACATATTTTTTTGTATTTTGCAAAAAAAAAAAGTTAATTCTGGCTGCACTCGTTACACTGTTTATACGCCCGTTGTAGAGCCGAGATCATCGAAACGATCTCTGTACGGCCCTTGTACGACCCTTGTACGGTCGCTGTTTGGCCAAAAAGACCTACAAACGATTCTTATACGATCGAAAAAAATATCTAAAGCTAGGCCTTGATTGGCCGCAGTTTGGCATTGTCTAAAAAGTTGTCGTTTTTACTCAAGCATGGCTTCTTATTGTATATATTGTTTATTGCGTATGTTTTGAGAGAGGTGTCACATTTTGTTTGTCTATAGCGCTCTGTCAAATGATCAATATAAAAACGTTTTTAATTGTCTACTGAAAATCTTAAATGTAAGAAATTATTTAATAAAATTTTCATATTAAAGTTTTTCTAAATGAACTTGTTATTTATTATGTTGATTTTATATGATTTAAATACAAATTCTAAATGTTTGATAGTTTAAATCATACTTGATTTTAAATACAAATTCTAGTTGTTTGATAGTTTAAAATCGTTTATTGAGCTTTAGGACAATTAATTGTTCTAACGAATTTTTCCAAAGAAACAACATCAGCAACAACGTTTTCAATATGAAAAGGAAAACATCACTAGCTAATTTCATTGAAATTTCGGTCCTGCTAAAGGCTTCATCAGAAATCTTTTTGATGTCGGCTGGAATTGATCCCGGACCGTGATTGCCTCGTTCAAGCGCAATACACTAACAGAGGCGATGAGACTTCAGTTTCAATTTCTCTAGAATTTGTATTTAAAATCAAGTATATATAAACTTTCAAACGTTTAGAATTTGTATTTAAATCATATAAAATCAACATAAAATTTTCATATTTTTTTGCAAACATAATGAACCTGAATTGATGCCTGCAAAATATTTCAATCAAAACCATGTCTTTTTCAATTTTTTTGGTAAACAACTGTATCAGCGCATGCAAAGTGCTTTTAGCTAAATACATATTAAAAAAAAAGCTTGCAATAAAATGAGTTATTCTCATTAAAGATTGCCTGCGTATGCAATCCTACAATTTTGTAAGTCTTGAAATGGATAAAAAAAGGTGGCGTATAGGGTTAGAAATCTTGGAATACATTTTGGTTCTACTAAAATATTTCTTTATTTTTACTTACTTAAATTTGTACTTTTTAAATGCTAAGCCATAATTAAAACTCTTCTGTACTACAATTTAAACTAAAAGATATATTAAAGCATCAATTTTAGCGTTTTGGTTTAAATTTCAGTACGATTCTGTATTATTTATTGTTTCTATTACAATTTATACTAAATTAAAATAGGTTTGGGTACTAAATTTGGATTAAGACTTAATATAAGGCGACTCAGTTCTTACGTTTGCTTATCGCGCCCTTTTTTTTATAGGGTAATAGCCCGGTGGTTAGAGTATTGAGTTTACAAACTGAATGCCGCACAGTGGGATTTGTTCATACAATGTTTGGCAAAAAATATAAGGAGTGCTCATAGAATGTTGAAATTTTGCTCTGAGCCTTTGGTTAGCTCAATTAAGAAAAAAGTAAAGTTTCATCAAAATTGGCCACGCCCACTACCCACCGCCCATACAACCCAAAGTTTATTTTTGGCCCAAAGTTTTTGAAATTTGGCACATAGCCTTTTATTACTTCAATTAATAATAAAATAAAGTTTCATTTAAATTGGCCACGCCCACTACCCACCGCCCATACAACCAAAAGTTTATTTTTAGCCCAAAGTTTTTGAAATATGGCATATAGCCTTTTATTACCTCAATTAAGAATAAAATAAAGTTTAATCTACTTTGGCCACGCCCACTACCCACCGCCCATACAACCCAAAATTTATTTTTGGCCCCAAGTTTTTAAAATTTGGCACAGAGCCTTTATTACCTCAATTAGCGCCCACCACTCAGCGCCCATAAAACCCATATTATATTTTTTCCCACAACTTTTTGTTTCTTTAACAAAACTAATTATTTTATAAATAAATTTCAATACATGCATTTAAATATGGACTTTTATTCATCATCTATCATTTCTGTAACTATATCATCAAGTTCCACAACCTGTTTACGGGGTTGACATCTAATGCTACTTATAAAAGGATCTGACGATACTAGAAGTCAATGAAAAACATCTGTATTTGTTGCAACTCTATCACACTTTCTGGAGAACCTTAATCTATAATTTCTATAATCTTTATTTCTGGCTTCTTCGGCTTCTTCAGAAAGCATGCCAATAGGAAGTATTGTCGCATCCATGATATCTTTTCCGTGTATCAGTATTTTGTGTACTGTTACTGGCATATGATACCAACTATATTTTTCAACAAAAAGTTTTGCTGTATCTTGATCAAAATTCTTGAACTTCAAGGAATTAACTTTTTTGCCACAAGTTATTATTTGTAGTATAATGCGAAATCGATCAATTAGTTGCTCCTCTACACCAGTCACATCGGCAACAAGTGCGGGGTTAGATCGCAACCCCACTTACATGTAAACTCTAATTTATCCGTCATAATATTTAATTCTTCATCCGGAAAAGTTTGAAATAATCGGCTCAACGTATGATCCATTAAACTTTGCAAGGAAACAGATGCAGCTTTTTCAGTTATTTCAATTTCATCTGGATAGCAATGCCTTTTTTCTTCTCTGACATTTGCATATGGTGGCAAAATATCGTATCCTTCATTTTTGAGAAAACTTTTGATGGCTTCATACTGACTCTTTGTAAGGTCTGCATCCATCATCGTTACTAGTACAGCCGGCGAACGAATATAACATCGAGTTGGTATATTTCCACCCATCACTTTAATTGCCATACTCAAATATTCTTGTGAATATTTTGAAGCTAATTCAGCTGCCTTGAACCTCTTTGTGCGAACTTGACAATCTTCGAAATCTTTCGCTGGCCTTCCTAGTTTAGTTGAACAACTATTAAGTGATACTTCAAATACAGCTAAAAACACAATAGAAAAAAACATTTACACATATAAAATTTTATAACTGTTTAAACGTTCTTTTTCGTTTTTCCAATCTTCATTTTTTTTTAAAAAAATGGGACTTTAGTTTATGCGATTCTTGCCACCTTTTTTGAAATGACCAAGAAACCTCTTTTGAATCGCTCTTTTCACTATACCGATTTCTTCATCATGAAGCATTGCATTTTTTGATTTAATGAAATAGGTTATTAATTCCAAACTTGCATTGCAATTAATGAGTTCGTAACTCAATTCACTATGTAACACAGAAAATAAACTCATTTTAATGATATCTCTTTCACTTCGCTATTTGCTATTTTGACAAATTGTTTTATTTTTATTGTTGTTAAATCATATGGGCCGCATTCAGCGCAGACAACTGTTGTGAACTGTAATGGTAGCGCTACCTTAGTTCACGATGTTTTTCTCTGAATGTGTTGCTACTCTACACGTCAAAAGTTAGATTCAATTTAATTTTTATGTAAATTTAATTCATTTGCAAAGGTTTCTCACTTAAATTTGCTGCGTTCTTTCTGCGTTTATTAATTTAACAGCGTCAGTAACAGCATCTGACAGTTAAGCAAACAGTTGTGTTCATGTAGCATAGAATTTGTTCGCTCGATTAAAAGGCGTTCGCTACTTTATCAGTTTTAGTTAGCGCTACCAAATTTGTACCATTCAGCGAATTTTTACACAACAGTTGCCAACTGTTGTCTGCGCTGAATGCGGCCATGGTTTTTTTTTAATCCATTCTAAATTAGTTATTGTTGTAACTAATGCCCTTATTTTGTATGCCTATCCGAACACTCGTTTCGTGCAAAACACTGTTCGTTAGTGGTTTTGAAATTTGCAATTCGAACAGATAACAGCTGTTGAACTGGCGAACGACGCCGTAACAGAGTAATATTTGTGCAATTTGCATCCCTAACGATCAATGAAATGGCGAATTCAAACGTCAAAATCACACGAATACTCAAATGCTATCGTTGTGTTGTGTTCGTTGAATTAGATTGTTCAAAAAATGGATAGTTGTGCAAGAAAAAGTTGCAAAACATCTCGCATCCTGCGCCTGTGCACCCTCAATTCGCGTTCACCAGCATGCTCAAAATCAAAAAATGCTAAAGCTGTATACATTTTTTTTAAACACTTAACACTTCAATGTCACTTTATTATTGAACACTTGCTTAATAGTTATAGTTTATTTAAAACACAATCACAATGAAAACAAATAAGCAAATTATTTTATTGTTCAAAATAAATTGACTGAATAAAAACAAAACAGCTGTTCACATAAATAAACCAAACAACGGCGTTGCCAGCAAACAATAAACGAAGCAAAATTCTTAAAAAATCTTTAAATTAAGTAGACAAAAACAGAAAACTTCTGAAATGTTTTATCTGGCATTACCGCATTTGACAACTGCTTCTGTATAACAGTTTGAATTACATAAGAAACGTAAGCATGTCGTAAGAGTTACCGAGTAGCTTCGTTATGGATACAAATTTCCATTTGCTTACAGCATCGTTCGCATAGCATTCGATTGTTGAATGCTTCGTTAGGCATACAAAATAAGGCCATAAATGTCATAATAACGCACGTGCCTAAAAGTATGCCATATCTTTTTGTAATTTTTTAAAAATAAAAATTTCATGGATTTGGAGTCAAATTTTATGATTTCATAAAAGATTATTAATTATTTAAACTTTTTTTTTTCTAATTGATAGTATGGAGTCCTACCTTTCATTTTATTATAGCGGGAGCACCTAGCACGGCCGAGCAACCTTTTTTTTCTTCCAAGGAAGTTTGCAATCACGGCACATTATAGAACAAATTTTATTCTATCATATCTTTTAAACAATATGAGCGAACTTTATAATTTTTTTTATTTTTAAATACGCAGAAAAGGCTACAATTGAAAAAAGTCACTATTTAAATCAGAGCAGTAAAATTATCTTACGTACAAACACTATAGAAGTGCGTAAAGAGTTTTCAATATTTTGGACCAAAATTTACATGTGGCTTTAATTTAATTTTTGTTCGTTTTTTTTTAATTTAAGTTTAGAAATGTTTCAATAACATATTTAAAAAAAATCTAAGATAAGTCTTTTCAATTTTTGTGGACGAGCAGTGAATGTCGGTAAAATTTTTCCTGTCAAAAACAGCCATGATTTAAAGCCGGATTCCGGTAAAAACTGCTCCGACATAATTGCTTGTATTCACTTAAATCTTTTTATAAACAATATTGTGATGTATCTGAAAAACATTTTTAGTAATGATAAATAATTTTTTTTATATTATTGTGTTATTTTTAGTAATTTTATTAGGATCATGTTTTTTCCCAGATTTCAAAGTTTGGTGGATCAGAACTAAGTTATCGACACTTATCGACGATTTCTAACTATAAAAATCTTAAACTGTAGGCTTTTACTAATCTTTAAAAAAAAAAAATTGGCCGCTACTAGCAGCTTACCTGGTTTTAACAAACATAAGAGTGAATGCATATTTATACTCATATGCGTACTGCACACATTGTCATAAAGAATATGTAATATTTTTGTTTTGTTCTTTTTTTTTCTTATTTTAATTATAAAGGAAATTCCTAAATGTTATATAATAAGAAAAAATATGTATTTGTATGGGAGGTGGGCGTGGCAATTTATTTTTAAATAAACACATACATTTTATATTCTTCATTGAGTATGTATCAACTTCTTCAGCTATATCAACTGCAATAAAAAGAAAATATCGTTTTCAATTTTTGTATTATACAGGTAGGCGTGTTTGTAGGTGGATTTGCAAATTTTTTTGTAAGTGCTCTTATATAGTTAATTTCAACTTATGTATATACCAAATTTTGTTGGTATACGACTACTCCATCTTAATGCTATGCAAATATCGTATAAAAAGTATTGGAGGTGGGCGTGGCAATTTTTTTTTGAATCTACTATATATTTCAGATCCTTGAGTGAGTTGTTTTGATATAACTTCAATACGAAAAAAAATATAGCTTTTTAAAATTTTGTGTTTTATGAGAGGTAGGCGTGTTTGTTTTTCAGATTTCGAAATTTTTTAATATCTTCTAATAGAGGTAATTCCAACTTATGTACCAAATTTTATTGCTCTACGACGACGCCTTCTATTTTTTCCAAACTTTTTATGGGATTAAACCACTGAGTGCCGTGCGCTCGAATCTCGTGGTGGTAGTTAGTTTTTATTTTTTATTTTTATATTTTAATCCAAAGGCTGTACTTAATTTTAAGCCAAGCTTTATTTAAACCATATTTTCTTATTTTGGAAAAGGACTTTATAGTTTTTAAATTAACATCATATTTTTTGATAGTTTTCGCTGTCCAAAACACCAAAGTTTTTCTTTAACTTAGAGGCCAGAAACTGTAAGTGAAAATTTAAGTTATTTTTTTTTTATAGCTTTACTTGATTGTAAACAATTTCCACAAAGCCGCATTTCTAAAACAAACTGTGAAAAAAGATTTTTTTAATTTTATTTTCTCTTTTGCATTCAACAACTTACACGAAATGTGATTTCATTTAAATTCACCAATGCGAAGAGTATCCGAAAAGCTGAGTGCAAAAATTATGTCATTATATCAAATTTTTTTTTTCAGACAGTTTTGCACCAAATGAGCGATATCAAGAGTATGTGGGTCAAAATGAGGAATTTTGGAAAAAACAAATTGAATAATATATGCCATGTAGACATGCTGTTAAGTTCAAGCGCGACTTATTATGGAGCTACATGGTCTGAATATCCAATGAAAACACTTCAGGCACACGCCAATATTGAATTATTCATTCAAGTATAGCTAACTATATAAGTTGTCGATATTTTTAAAAAAGTTATCAAATTCAATCTTCAGTTCAACCAACTAAGTACGAAACAACGAAATATACAGCAAAATGTTGAAATTTGTAAGTTATAAACGTCAAGAAAATTGCAATAATTTAATTATTTGATTCCTTTATAGATCATTGTCTGCTTTATGACTGTTTTTGCTTTGGCTGCTGCTAAGCCTTGGCTTGCTCCACCTCTGGCCTACTCTTCTCCATTGGTATCTTCAGCGCATTTGAGCTACTCAGCGCCTCTGGCTTATGCTTCACCTCTTGCCTACACCTCAGCTGTGGTTGGCTCTGCCCCTTATGTGGCTCCATATGCCTCCAGTTACAACGCCCACAACATCGCTCACTCTGCCGCCTTCGCTGCCGCCTATGCTGCTGCACCGGTTGTAGCCTCTCATGCAACACTTGCTGCTCCACTACTGCTTAAGTAAAAAATTTGAGGCTAACGCAAAAATGCCATGTCTTGTGATATATTGAAAATCAAATATTAAAAAATATTTGCAATTAAAGCTTTTTATCATAGAAAATTTGTAATATTTGCTGTTTGTTGCTGTTCAATTGAAACTAAGAAATTTATACACGTTCAAATTGTTCTTCCAATTGATCCTTTATGTATTTCCTTTGACATATCATATACCTTCAATTCAATAGAGGTGACCCAAAACAAATTAAAGGGCCTTATATTTTAGAGGCATGTTAACTTTATTACATTTAAAAAACCCTTCCTGAAAATTTTGTCCCTAAATATTGGGAGTCTTTGTTTTTTGGGAAATTTGGGCACATTTAATAAAGTGCTGTTTTAAAAATACCCCGGAAAAATAATTATATGTGCATAAATTGACACTCATTTTTAGTCCGAAAAAAATAAATAATTTAAACTGCATTATTTTGATTTGGTTTCTGTTTATTGAATTTATAAAAAACAACACAACAAAACTTTTTTCAAACTATTTTTTAAACAAAAATTTATGAACATTTTAAATTTTCATAGAAAATTTTTATATGTGCAAAACAATGATTTTATATAACAGGTGTTGGCACGAAGAGTCACATTAAGATTTTCAAAACCTTCCGAAGAGCAAATACAGGCAAAAACTAAAACGAAAATTTCATATAAAAAAGTAAATATAAAAAAAAAAAAATCAAAAATAATATCAATGATGTCCATACATAACATATCGCCCACCCTCTTCAAAAGAGACAACTCAAAATTGTGTCAGAGGGCACAACATTTTCAGGAGGAGCAAAAAACAATTTTTTTCTTCAAGAGATTCCATACAAAACAAAGAGACAACACGATTTTTTTTTTTTAATAAAAGACTAAGAATATGTGTACAAAATTAAGACAGCCGATGTAGATGATCACTACAAATAGTATTACATGAAAAAGTAAAAATTTGGAAAGTTTGAGCTCAAAATATTTTTTATTTTTCAAAATAATTTTATGGTAAAATATGTTCTCTTCAAAACCGCGGTTTAGGACAAAATATTTTAAAGCAAAATTGTATTATTGTAAATAATTTATATTTTTGGTTTAAGATTAACCGAATCCTTCAAAATTATATGTTTTTTATCTGCTAACATTCCAGGTACTCTCACCAAGTAAGAGCAATTAGAGGCGGCCGTAGCCTACTGGTAGAGTGCGTAATCTTATGAACCCTGGTTCAAACCCCAGCTCAGATTGAATGTTTTTTCAATTGAATTAATATTTCTGTTCGGCCGCTACCTCTCGGCAAACAAAGGCAAACCTCAGAGAGTAAAATTGTTATATAAAGTTTCTTGAGAAAATAAGCCGTTCGGAGTTGGCATAAACTCGTAGGTTGGCATAAAACACGCACAACACAATTGATCTATAGAAGCTAGGTCAAAGTCCTTGCAAGGGCTGAAATGGCCAGCTTTTTTATATTTAAGTAAAAGCATAGTGATAACAGAAACACTTCGGCTATCGAATTCCTTCGAAAGTAGAATTGGAACAATCGAATAAAAGTCACCGATTTATCTTATTTTATTACAGAAACGGTGAAAGTAAGAAAGACGTCAAAGTAAGAAAATCTGGTGAACTGCGGTGAGAAAAGTTACAAAACCGAGCAACAAAACAACATTAAATTCCATGGAATTAGGCGAGTAATATAAAATTTTATGCTGTTATGTTATGTTATGTTATGTTATGTTATGTTATGTTATGTTATGTTATGTTATGTTATGTTATGTTATGTTATGTTATGTTATGTTATGTTATGTTATGTTATGTTATGTTATGTTATGTTATGTTATGTTATGTTATGTTATGTTATGTTATGTTATGTTATGTTATGTTATGTTATGTTATGTTATGTTATGTTATGTTATGTTATGTTATGTTATGTTATGTTATGTTATGTTATGTTATGTTATGTTATGTTATGTTATGTTATGTTATGTTATGTTATGTTATGTTATGTTATGTTATGTTATGTTATGTTATGTTATGTTATGTTATGTTATGTTATGTTATGTTATGTTATGTTATGTTATGTTATGTTATGTTATGTTATGTTATGTTATGCTATGTTATGTTATGTTATGTTATGTTATGTTATGTTATGTTATGTTATGTTATGTTATGTTATGTTATGTTATGTTATGTTATGTTATGTTATGTTATGTTATGTTATGTTATGTTATGTTATGTTATGTTATGTTATGTTATGTTATGTTATGTTATGTTATGTTATGTTATGTTATGTTATGTTATGTTATGTTATGTTATGTTATGTTATGTTATGTTATGTTATGTTATGTTATGTTATGTTATGTTATGTTATGTTATGTTATGTTATGTTCTGTTCTGTTATGTTATGTTATGTTATGTTATGTTATGGATGTGATGGATGATGAAAATTATTTCACGGTTAAAGTTAATGAATGGCATCCAAAACATTATTTCAAGTCTAAAAATCACAAAGCACTAAACAAAGTCATATACATACCTAATAAATAAAATCAAAAAGGAGCTCAGGAATATTGACACAAGAGGACTAAAGGAATCTATGAGAGCACTGCGATACGAAATATACGAAAAGCGAGCCTTTACGGAGCAAACATATTTTTGTAAATTTAGTTTGCATTTCAAAATATTGAAATAAAACACTGTTAATATTTTAATATCTTTTTAAAAACTTACTTATTTTGTTCAGATTGCATTCACTAGACGTTATGGGCAGACTATTGTTTTATCTACCATCTTGAAATAAATTTTTATGTTTTTAATATTTACAAAACCACTCTTTATTAAATAAATGTAATTTAATCTGGATTTAAGAAATCAATAATAGTGAATATTTTAAAAAAATACTAATTCTTAGAAAGAAAAGTATATAAATTTTTTAATGCTTAAAATGAGTATTTTGAGTGAATTTAGATTGATTTGACCAATTCTGGAATCGAGCAAAATAATATCTCGATACATAAATAATCAAGATATTTTGTTTGACTATAGTTCTTTTATGCTAAAAAGTTTCGTCTTTCGCAATTTAAAGTGAGTTTTGTGATTAATATTCATCAAAACTTGTTTTGAATGAATTGAAGGTGTTTTAAATAAACAACAAAAACAGTCTTACAATTAATATTTCAGCTAGAGCTCGAAGAAAAGTCAACAATTATTTTCACTTCAGCTGCAACATTGAGCATGCTCTATAATTTGAAGGAAATATCCTTGTTTAATTGAAAGAACTTTGAATTTCTCAGAAAAGTTTAAACATTTCTTTTTACTCCGTTTTTAACATGAGCACTCTTCTCTACTCAATTAACAAGTTTTTCCTAATTAATTTTTCTGCTGCGAAAAAGTTGGCAGCCATTTTCAAGCACACAGAAAAAAAAATATGCTGAAAACCAAGGATAGGATGGCAAAGAATTTTTGCTCTGCCCTCGTCCTTACCCAAAGTCATTTATTTTAAGCCATCATCATAGCACTGCGGCCAAAAACACGCTGTTAAGAAAGGTACTTGTTGGCAACCCTGCACGCATTGCTGCAATTGTTGGGTTGTTTTGTTTTTTTGAAAGTGTAAATTAATGATATTTAATTACAGCTCAAGCGTCTGAGCAGCTATAAATTAAGCTGAAATATAAAATTTGAAATAAATGCGCACAGTGCACGCTTATAAAGCTTCGGCATGCTTTTGAAGGATTTTTTTAATTAACTAGCTAAGCTGCTTGACTACCTTTGTAGAGTGAATTCAATTTTGAATTCAGGTGCAAAATAATACCATTTCACAGAATTTATATCTTCGAACTGTGACGAAAACCATGACAACAAATGAAAAATGTAGTTAAAAGTAGTAAACAGTAAGACAAAAATAAAAAAAAATTCTTACTTAATTCGTTGAAGGCTCCACTCCTAACGCTCTTTGGGTTTGAATGAGAGTAAAAAAGTGTGTGCTAGCATGTGGCCGGAAGTCTGACATTCTACTGACTACACCTCTTCAAACAAACTGGCGGCTTTTCTGTCGGTTTAGTAGATGTAGTAGAAGTCATCGAATATGTGTCGAACATTGAAGAGTTAGGCTCTTAAGAGTCTGAGCTAGGAAGGTACAATAAAAAAAGAGTTCGCACTGAAACAGCAAAATATGGTGTTAGGCTGGCTAGGTTTGGGTTGCGTAGCTGTATCACAGGAAGGCAACAGCAATGAAATATTGCGCAAAAGCTTAATCAAACGTTAGAAAAGGTAGTGCGAATCGTAAAGTGAAGGTATGACAAAAAAAAAAAAAAGAAAGGGGAAAGCGAGTCAGCATGTATTTCACCTTCTACGTGTGAGTTGTTTATATGATAGGGTGTGGAGGTGGGGGCGGGGCGAAGTGTTGATGAGTATTTAGCTGTGCTGTGTCGTTATAGACATAGCCACAGACACAGCGTGCGAATGATTGGAATTCTGAAGTACTTCGGAATGACAAGAAACTCAAGCAATTCCTTGCGTTTGGAATTCAATTATGAATTATTTTGCTCCTAGAAATTCCAAGTTTCCTCTTTTCATCTGTGAGATTTTTTTTTTTTTTTTTTTTGTTTAACTTATACTTGTCTCAACACTCAAGCAAATAAGTAGTAAGGTTGCATGACTTAATTGATAATATTAGAATAAAGTTTTTAAAATTTCTTATGAAAAGAAATTTTGTAAACTACGCAATAAGTTTTACAAAAAATTGAAGGCGACTTAAAATTTGAAATTTAAGTCTAAGTTCAATCGTAACATAAGAGATAACTTATTTTTCTCCACAAATGTGTATAGCTATAATCAATAAAATATGGGTTTGAAGTAAACATAAAGTTAAATCCATATTTTAAGGTGGAAAAAGCGTGTTTTTCTGTACCGTCTGCAATGTCCTTTATTAGTAGGACATCAAATGTTATGCCGGATATTGTTAACCTTTTTGATTATTTTTTTTAATAACATAATAATAAATCTTCCATTAATTCTGGTACTCTTGCTATCACGCTAAAATATGTTTTTAATGGTATCATGTCCCTAAAGAATTTTTCTATGCTAGATATAAATTGCTTTTCTCCTTTTTTATTTTATAATAAATGTGTTTATTCTCTGATGAAACTACTTACATTTATTTTTAACAAATCTTTAAGATCGGGCATTTTTACTAATGAATGGAAATAATTTTTCATTACATCTATTTTATATCTGGTTAAAAAAACGCAGTAAACAATCGAGCTATCAAAAAGCTTTCAATGGTATCGAAACTTTGTAAAATTATTGTAAAGAAGAAACTTTATTTTGGAGTAAAATATATGATTCGAAGGCTTCTACATATATTTCAGGATCTGGCAACGCTAATGTCGTTCCAGTTTTACAGATATTTATATTGGAAAGTTAGAAATTTTTTATCTTCTGCATACTCAAAACTTTTTAGTGTACGTGACGCTTATAATGTTATTTACAGTGCTTTTAAAAATTTATTTCAGCAAAAAAATGGAATTTACTCGTGAACATTTTCGAGCGATTATTGGAAGCAAAATTTGGAACCAAGTCCGTTATCGTGACTTTCGTTTTACTTAGTAGAAATCGTCACGTAACATTACTATGTGATTAATGTGTGCGAGTATCGAGCAGAATTTGTATATTAATACCTAATATATAAAATTCTTTTTGGGTCGAACTATAAATAGGTTGGGAAACACTGCCGTAAGAAATACTACTTTTTAATTTTTGGTAAAAACAAATTAAACTTTTTTGACAAATTAAATGATTATGACTGGTAATTTGTATAATTTTCTTACATTGAGTGTATGAGTAGTATTCTTTCAAAGCTGTTGTAGTGCCTTTATCATTTTTTTCTCTGCCCTTTTCTTTAGTATCGATTGTTTTGTTATGCGAAGCAAATCTAATGAGTTTTCTTTGCTTACTCCAGTTCTTTTTTATTAATTTGTTCTTCATTTTAATTGAGTAGAACTAAATTTTTTTTCTTCATTTTATTGATAAACATTCCTTAAAATTTTGCGCTTGATTTGTTTGATGTAATTTAAACAGCTGCAGGATTGATATCAAAGCGAACAGATATTGAAGTAACTAAAGAAAATGTCAGATTAAGAGAACATTTTGAAAAAATTACCCAAAAAAACTCAAAAATAAATAGTTTGAAAAATAAAATATATATTCTATAAAAAAAGGGAAAGCATGAGATGCCAAATTAACCTTAACTACTCAGCTGCCTCTTCAAATATTCTCCAAAGTAAAAGACATATCAAACAAGCATTACTGTACATGTTTCGCATATTTTATTGAATTCATCCAGCTATTATAAATATAAATATTTATGTATATAAATATTTTTCAAAAATATTTTTTCAGTTGATATAAAAGTTGTTGGCTATACAACGAATAGTATCAAACTCAATTTTTAGTACAACAAACTAAGTACGAAATAGCACAAAAAAAAACGCTAGCAGAATGGTCAAATTCGTAAGTTTTTAGAAACTGATGATTCCTTAACAAGGATCTAAAAACTTTTAAAAATTAAAAATAACACCATTATCAGGATATAGTAATGCAAAAAATATTGTTTGCTTTCTGAACAGATTGTTGTCTGCTTTATGACTGTTTTTGCTTTGGCAAAACTAAGCCTTGGCTTGCTCCACCTCTGGCCTTTTCTTTACCATCGGTCTCTTCAGCTCATTTGAGGTACTCAGCGCCTTTGGCTTATGCTTCACTTCTTGCCTACACCTCGGCTGTGGCTGGCCGATTGTAGCGGTACGATGTTATTGTAGCCGCTCATGCACCACTTGCTGCACCTTTTGCGGCTCCACTGTTGCTTAAGTGAAGTATTTGATACTTCAGTATGTAATTAAAAAATGTTTTGATACGTTGGTGATAAATACATGAAAACTTGTGTTTTTAAAATGAAGTTCGAATTTCTGGCGGATTTTAGTAGAAATATTATTGGTTCTAAGTTTACAAAACAACTGCTAAAAAAGCTCTCGAGCTTAGATAGATTCCCCGTGGTCAAATTAAGGAAAAAAATTTGATTTAAAAAATTTTGGAGAGCCCTCTCTCCATTCACAAAATAATATGAGTCTTACGCGACCTCATCGGTCACAAATAAAACTTTTATGGATTTTTTCAATGCAAGTTTTGAGGGGTATGCACTAGAAAACTCAATCCCAATATCCCGAATTCCGGATACCAGATACCGGACTTTTTAAGCCCCTTTAAATCCCTGGATTTTCTTCCGAAAACGATTGTTAGGAATTGAATTACTGAGCAAAGACTATGGAAAGTTTTAGAAGATTTTGCAGCATCGGGAAGTCAGCTATGTATTTCAAAATTGTCAGATATTATGACTTAGGAAATTATTTTGATTTCTGGTGAAAGCAATTGTGATCGAAACTTACAAATTGCTTACGATTATAGTACAACTATTTCTCCAACTAGCATAGAACTAGAACGGTGCTTCTAATTAGTGGATTATATTTGTAATAATATCCGAACAAAACTATCTTATGAAAGATAAGATGCGTTGATCAGTTTAATGTATTACTTAAAAAATAATTAAAACATAAAATTTAATTTTGAAAAGTCTTTTCCAACTTTAATTTGCATTAAACACAAAAAAATATGAAGACGGTGTCTAAAAAAAATTTTAACATTTATATAATAATACCTTAAATCAAGGACTTAGCCAGGATCTACCCATTTTTTTATTCAAAATGAAAATATATAACTTTTTGTTTCATTTTATTCTCAAGTTAAGTTTTTTATATATTATACATATATGCAAGTAAATATATTAACCCATTTCCGGCGGCTCCTTAACTACCGGGCCAAAATCGATAAAACTTCGTCCAGAGTCTATACCTGACCCTAAACTTTATCTGGCAAAATTTAAAATTTTTACCACTACAGGTAAGTGCTGGGCGGCTGGTGCATTTTTGCACCATTAGCTGCATCACATACCTTCAGAGCCGTACCTGCCCATTATAAAATAGCAAACGGGCTCTAAATTTATTTTAACATAAAATTAAAAACTTATTATAGTTAATATTGAAAAGCAATTTTCGATATTGCGATTTGAAATTTTTCCGGAATTTACAAAAATAAAAAAAAAAATATATAAAAAAACCAATATTGCGACGCGCCGTGGGCGTAAAATCCAAGTAAACGACCGAATGGACTCAAACCAAAATTTATGTATATTTTCAAAGGTTCATACTAACATAATCCCTACAGTGCCAGGTTATATCACTTTCGCGCTCATCTGGAGAAAATTCTAAAGTTACTGGTGCAAAAATGCACCAATAGCTGGAAATGGATTAAGGTACCTCGACTTTTATTAGAAAAATTTCCATTTGTACCCCTCTAAAAAAAAACCTTGGTATATTTTATGATTCCAAAAATATTTCGTCTGTCACAATAGCCGCCAGTGAGCTAAAACTTTTTGCAAAAACCTCAAAAATCATGTTTTTTCGTAATTATATTGGCTGGTAGAATACTTATAAAATAAAATAAACTGTCAGGTATTTAAAGCCAGAAAAGGCTCCTCTAATCTGCATCAAACAATTTTAAAGTTTTCAATAGCATTCAAGATAATGCTGTTTTTGTGCCTTTTTAAAATTTTTTGTGAATTTATTTTCACAAAAATTGAAATAACTTCATTATTTCTAATGCGATCTTCACTTTTAAGATATCGTTGGAAAGGCTTTGAGTGCTTACTATAAAAAATTTATTAAAAAAAAACGGAATTTTTTTTAAGATATTAAAAATAATAAAAATGAAGTTACTACTATCATCTACATTTGCCGATGTCATGGGTAGTGAACAATAGTGATGATAGTTTTGAATGTATCACGTTTGATCCGAGAAATCACGATACATTGGATTTCACTATTGTTGTTTACACGATTCAACTCCTAACAAAGACTTTATGACACGTAACCGCAACTTCAGTGTAGATTTAAGTTTTTTAGAACATATTAAGTGATTCAATGCAATAATTATTGAAATGCATTAATTTTCATTTAAATTTTGACCCTCTGGAGGGTTTGAACACCGAAAAACCTCCTTTGCTACGGCCCTGCCTTAAACTATTCTGTATTTTATTTTTTATATTATTTGTTTTTTAAATTATTACAATTTGCTAGTTATTAATATTTAATTTTTTTGTGTTTATTAACAATAAGGATATTCATAATTGTGTGGTATTGTGGTTTTTTTGCCATAGTGTAAAATCACAATTATGAGCAATCTTTTAAATAGAATTTGTGGCTGGGAACCTCCCATTATAGCTTTTTGTTACTAAATAAATTTACTAAATAAATTTACTAAATAAATTTAATTGTTACTAAATAAATTAAATAAATTTACTATCCAATTTGATATATTTTACTAATCAAAAAGTTGAACTTGCATTTTGAGCTTCTTCCATTTTTACAATTAAAAATTATTGGCAACCGATCAGTTGTTTAGGAAACTTTAAAAATTACTACTAAAAATGATCACACTTTTGGTTTTTAAAGATTTCATGTAAAACAACAAAAAATATAAAAACCACTCGGTAAAGTGGTTTGAACAACACTGAAAACAACGCACTTGTGAATACCCTCAATATGTTTTGTTTTTGTTGATTTATACATGAATTAATTTACATTTCTTAGTTTCAACTAATAAAAAATTGTACTAAAAACGTTTTGAATTATTTACTTCTTAAAGTTTTCAATCCCGATAATCACGGGATCGAGAAAAGCTTCCAGGATTGGACTCCCTAGTATGCACGAGTCCATGCGCTTTATACAATGCATACAATGAAATATTAAAAGCAATATATGTGTTCAATGCAAATTAATCTCAAATTTAGAAAATTAATTTATAAGGGTGGTTAAATTTTAAGGGCCAATATTGATTTTGAATAAAACACAAATTATTTAAAAAATTATTGTCATTTCTTTTTATTATGATAATACCAGTATAGTTCAATTATGTATAGAATAAAATATCGGCCAAATGGCCGCCACGACCTCGGCGGCACACCTCCATCCGATGGTCCAAATTTTCGACTACGCTGAGGCATAATTGAGGTTCTATGCCTTTAATGTGCCGAATTATCTCATCCTTTAGCTCTTGAATTGTTGCTGGCTTATCGACGTACACCTATTCTTTCAAATAACCCCAAAAAAAGAAGTCCAACGGTGTCAAATCACATGATCTTAGCGGCCAATTGACATTGCCACCACGTGAGATAACACGGCCATTGAATATGTCGCGCAAAAGAGACATTGTTTCGTTAGCTGTGTGGCAAGTGGCACCGTCCTGTTAAAACCACATATCGTCCACATCCATATCTTCCAATTCGGGCCATAAAAAGTTTGTTATCATCTCACGATAGCGAACACCATTCACAGTAACTGTCTGACCGGCCTCATTTTGGAAAAAATACGGCCCGATGATGCCGCCAGCCCATAAACCGCACCAAACAGTCACTCTTTGTAGGTGCATTAGTTTTTCGACAATCACTCTTGGATTATCATTCGCCCAAATATGGCAATACTGCTTATAGACGAATCCACTGAGGTGAAAATGTGCCTCATCGCTGAAGATGATTTTCTGCGAAAATTTATCATCCACTGTTGCCATTTCTTGCCACCATTTTGACCATTGACGACGCTTGAAATGGTCAAGAGGCTTTAGATCTTGAGTCAATGGCACCCTGTAAGCGTGTAAATGCAAGTCTTTATGCATAACGTTCATCAACGACGAGCGTGAGAGGTGCAATTGTTGGGCACGACGACGAGTTGAGGTGGACGGCTCTTCAGCCACACTATCGCGAACAGCAGTAGCAATATTTTCTGCAGTACGAGCTGTACGAGCATGCACTGGTGTTTTCACATCTCCCACAGACCCAGTTTGCTCAAATTTTTGCACGATTTTTCCGATTGTACGCAAATTTGGACGATTAAATTGACCGAAAAAATCACGAAGTGCAGGATATGCATTTTGATTTGAACGTCCATTTTCATAATAAGCCTGAATAACTTTTACGCGTTGCTCGATTGTGTATCTTTCCATGGTTCAAATTAAATTAGTCTGAAATTGAGAAATGTCAAATGTCAAATGGTTCACATTCAACATCGGGGTTAGGTTAGGTTTGTGTGGCTGCCTCAAACAAGACACACTTAGGCCAATGAGGCCCATTGTAATACCAAGGGTTAATTTTACTTTCTCTATTTAAGCCAATTTCAGCTGTTTACTAAGCATAAAATTCGGTATACCAAAGATTCCGAGAGTTCGTCAAGGTCATTAAAAATGTAATTGCCTAGGTAAAGGAAACGTTTTTGAGCCAGCGATGGGCAAGTGCACAGGAAATGTACTGTAGATTCTTCCTCCTGCTTATCTCCATACGTTCTGCAGAAGTCGTTGTGGGGAATGTTCAACCTCTGAGCGTGTCTGTCAATCACGCAGTGCCCTGTAAGGACCCTTAACATGGTACTGATGTAGTCTCTACTAAGAGAAATGATTTCTTTTGAACGCTTAAGGGTGAGTTTCCTGGGTGAGTTTCTATTACACGTGCTACCTGCTGACCATTACCGGCTTTAAACCATAAAACTAGCCTACTATTAGGTTTAATGCGTCTGTAATGAGCTTATGAACTAACTTATGAACAATAAAAATAAAAGAAAAAAAATTATTTTTAAACAATCTTTACGTGTAATATATTTATAAGGCAAAAAAATATTGCGAAATGCATAAATAGACAATCTCTCCATTTTGGTGCTTTCGTAAGATAAGCTTATAATGAGATAATAAGATTTACTTCAAAAATAGCTTATTTCCTTTAGAAAAGTACAGGTTTTTAGCAAACAATAAACAAAATAACCAAATATTTTTATTTCCTTTCAAAATTTTTAAGTTTTTTTGGTAAATTTTTATGAAATACACCAAATATCTCCAAAATTAAATATTTTGGGTTGGTTCTGGAGATATATGCAATTAAGTAGAACCAACTTTATTTTGTAAAAAAAATTAAAGTGGACGATATCTCGACAACGATGTGACAATAAAAAGAGTGACATTTTCGGAATTACCTACCAATTTTAAATTAAAAATTATTCGTGGTATTTATTGTATATTTTGGCTGTAAAGCAGTGTTATCAAAGGACACTCGCCTAATTTTTATAAGAAAAGAAACAAAATTATTTATATTTAATTTACTTATTTTTACAAACATTATTTTTTCTAAGTTATATGCCAATATATTTGAGGAGTCAATCTCTCGTGCATCTCTCTTGTAACAGTATTTGCTTCGTTTATGTATTAAATGAAAAAGACTGCGACTCGATGAAATCAAGCAAATAGCGTATTTCAAAAAAGATAATTTTTCTCCAAGTCTTTTGAGTGCAGACAAAAGAACGTGTGTATACTGGGTGTCAAAAAAATTATCTATCCATATTTATATTTACTTTTTAAAGTAATTCAAAGCGTTCCTGCTTCACAAGTAAGCGTGGAAAGATCGTTTTCAGCACTAAAATTGGTCTTAAGCGACTTGAGATCAAATTTATCAGTTGTAAGAAATTAAAAAAAATCCAAAACCAATCTAAGGTTCTAATCGATCAACTGTAATATTAAATTTTAGTTGCATTGTTTTTAGTTTTTTGGTCTTTGTTGAAAATGCAAACAAAAACTTTACTTATATAATTTTTCCATGGTATTGTTGTAGTTCTTAGTTTCCAAAATCTTCGTTTCATATTATCAGAGAAATAATGAAAATCAGTTTACTCTTAAATAAATGTGTATGAATCAAATGGAATGGATTTTTATTTCATCCAAAAAAGTATACATTCTTACGTACATTTTCTATATTCTTTTCATTCCCAAACACAGTACGATAAATTGAAAAAAAAGCTACGTGGTTTATAAGTAAACCATGTAATAGAATAACCAACACTGCTATTATCGATGCTTCGAATGAGATTTGTTGTTGGTTAAGAAAACTAAAATCCAACAATTCGAGAAAATTGTTCGAGTTAGTGTGTCATGGTTTCTGTACCTGTTGAAAGCAAAGAATATCGTCTGCTAACGGAAACGAAAATGCTTAAGAGTGCTTTGAGAAAAATGGACATCAACAAGACTGCAAAACGAAAAGCAGATGGCAATCGATAGAAATTCGTGTGACAGAGAAGCAGATATAAGAGGGAATGAGGGTATGAGAAGGCATGTTAAAGTTGTGCTAGAAAATATGCACACACCTTAACTACAGCAGTGTTGCATGGCCATAAAAAAAAAAGAAAGAAAAACGAAGTGGCCGAACAAAGTGTAATATAAAAAGGACGCAAAACAGCATGAGTTGCGAATAGCATAGAAATGAATTAAGCTTAAATGAAATGCGAGCTAAAATGATCAAAGAGAAGCAGAAGACGAAGAGTGTGGGAACAAGTATTAATATTGAACATTTTTATGACTCACAATAGGAACATATTTTCAGTTAGAGTTATGAGCAGAAAATAGCTTAAACTCTAATAAGCGAGAAATCGCATTCAATAGAAAACGTGCTGCCAGCTGCACTTGCAATTTAGTATTTGTTAAGTATTTTTATAGCATATGTACGTGCACTAGAGTTTATGGCTAACGTTGTGATAAATTTTGAGAAGTAAAGGAAGTATAAATATTTTCTAAATAATATAATGATTTCAGTAGCTATCAAATTCACACAACTATGCATATAATTTTCAATATCAATTCTAGGAAAATTCCCAAAGAATTGATGTTATTGAAAAACACCTCTTAGGTTTGAAAAATTTCATTGGAACTACCATGTCCACTCTTAACACATTAATTGTTACAACTTCTAAAACAAACTCTCAGAATATTTTATTAAGGGATCCAAACAATTAAAACTCGAAAACATTTAATGAGATTTATTTGTTGCATAAATCGACAAAAAACTTATTCATATATATTTCTAGTACGTCAGAGGTTTAAAATTTTGAAATTTTTGTCTAAAAAGGTCTATTCTATTTTCATGTAAAGAAGCTCAAAATCTAAAAGTAATATTGCTCCAAAATTTTTATATTGCATGTCTACCAAAAACAAAGCAGAGGTGAACTTTATATTAAACATTAAAATCCTTTCGAAGAAAGCTTCGATTTATTAAAAATTTTGCTTCATTTACTAGATATTTGAAGGTATTGAAATCAAAATTGTTTTCAGTTGAAGAGCTTATTGCAATAACGTGATAAGCCACATTATAAAAGAAAATTTATTTTTGGGATCGATACATAATTAAATGAGTAACCAACCACCACGGAAGAGATTGAAAAAATTAGCTTTAAAATTTCAGACCTATTTGCAAAAGTTTATTTGTAAACTTCATAAATAAAAATTTTTAATAACTTTTAATTCGATTGTTTCAAAAAAGTTGTTATGTAACATATCATGTTCTTGCACTATATAAACTTCAATTTAAGTTAGGAAAACCGAATTATTTGTGTTTTTGAAAAAAAAAATTAAATGAGACCATTTCTGTAAATCTTCTTTTTTTATTATCACCTGCATTAAAAATATTTTTCTTTATAAAGTTTCTTAATACGTCTGATTAAAGTAACTTTTTAGGTCTTACAAAAACCTTTAATGACACGAATTTTTCATGCTACTTTTCGGTAGTTTTTGTTGTGTTGTTTGGTTATTTAGATTTCTTGCCAAAGAAGAAATTAAAATTTTCTTAATTTTTAAAATTTATTACCGGAGATGCATTTTTTCATAGATTAATATATATATATCCTCTAAGGATCTCGACACTTTTGCTGGAGTATCTCAATAGGACTGGTCAGTTTTGTATGACAAAGAAAAATTTGGTTTTAATTATGTGCTAAAATATATTCTTGACAACTTCTAATTCATTTTAAAAAATATATTAAAAAAGCTCTACTATAAGGTATACCCTAAAAAATATTAATTAATACCCTAAAAAATAAAACTTCAAAGAATTTCGTACAACAACGAAATCGCGGCATTTAAAAAATTCAAATGTTTTGATCTTATATAAATTAAAGAAGAGAAATAAGATGGCGTGATTGGTTTTTTTTTCTATAAAGTCTGAATTCTTTCTATCTTTATAAAACTAATTTTAAATTAATATAGTTCATATAGATTAGGTAAGGTTAGGTTAATCCGAATGCCTCCTGACGTAGGATCACATAGACCAATTCTGGTCCTTAGTGGTACCTTTTTTCAGGATATTTGAAGTCTGTAAAGATCTACGTTGATTTTGCAAATCTTAGGAGGGATTCGAGAGATATTTTTATTAAGTTAGAAAAAACTATTCACATTTAAAGCTCAAATATCTATTTAAAATAAATGAATGATAATAAAAAAACAGGCTGTGGCTGAAGCTTAGCGGTAGAGTGCATGACCCGTAAACTAAAGAACCACGGTTCAAGCCCCAGCTCAAATAGAATGTTTTTAGTATAAGCTTTTATTTAACTTGATTCGTTCGTATGTATGTATGTATGTATGCATGTCCTCAAAACTTGCAAGTTATTTTTCTACAACTTGTTGGTATCCGATAAAGCTGAAATTTAGCATACATATGTAAGTCCGGTGGCGGCCGTAGCCTAGTGGGTAGAGTGTATGGCCCCTAAGCTACAGAATCGCGGTAGCCCGGGTTCAATTCCAGCTCAGACAGAATTTTTTTTCAATTGAAGTAATTTTTCTGTTCATTCGTGACCTATCTGCAGACAATGGCAAACCTCAGAGAGTAAAAACTGTCATGAAAAGCTTCTTGAGACCATAAGCCGTTCGGAGTCGGCATTAAACTCGTAGGTCCAGTTCTCAACCATTTGTGTTCAAATATTTAATAACACGCACAACACAATTGATCAATAGAAGCTCGGTCAAAGTCCTTTCTAAGGTTGAAATTGCCAATTTTTTTTTATATGCAAATCCGGTGACAATGCAATCTATAGTAATAAAACTCATTTTCTGTTTGTTTTTTTGTTTGTTTGTTTGGCCTTTATACAAATCTAAATGGCTCAACGGATTTCGCTCAAACTAGGTATACATATTAAGTGTATCCTAACTTAAAATTTTATATACTTATTTTTTGCCACGCCCCCTCCGAAATTTCTTTACTTAAGGTAATTTTGTTTGTATAATACTTTTTACCATCGGAATTTTTTGTGTATTTAATTTTAAAAAATTTCTGTTATTTTGACATAAAAAACACTCACATTTATTCAAAATTGTAGAATTTTCAGTAAACGACTTTTTCATAAAACATCGTTACCTATGAATGAGAAAAAAAGCGACATGAAAATCAAAGTTTGGTCTTTCGATGCAAATATCTCCGCTGTCCATTAATATATTTTATTAAAATTTTTTTTGTTCAAAACTTCAATAAAACCACTTCACAAAAATAAGTTGAACTATACCGTTAAGTCAGTATGTTAATATATGTTTTATGATTATGTCAAAAAAGGTCCAAAATATTGACTTTTTACTCAAAACATGACTAAAAAAAAAACAGATTTTGATTGTGAAAAACCGTGACAAAATTATTTTTTCGTTAAAAAAGCTTGGTAAATTTTTTAACTAATATTTTTATAGTGGTCTCAAACTTAAATTCAACGTGTTTTTACAAAATTCCAAAATTTACGAAAAATTTAATCGAGAAGGGTATATTAAAATGTTTATATAAATAACTCTCGAGTAACACCGGGTATATCAGCTAGTATTATGATAAAATTTTTGCCACACCCCTTTTTACCGCCCACAAATCAATAAAAATGCTACATCTCTAAAACTACTGGGCGATTCAGCTAAAATTTTGGCATTAAATTTCCTTCGAGTAGAGGATTATTAAGGAAAATTTTTTACCACTCCCTCTTTTACCGCCCACAAATGCATAAAATGCTATATCTCTAAAACCACGGGGCTGATTCAGCTAAAATTTTGGCATTTAGTTTCCTTCAAGCAGAGGATGGTTCAGGAAAAAATGGTGCCACACCCCCTTTTACCGCCACAAATAAATAAAAATCCTGTATCTTCAAAACTACGGGTCTTATTGTAAGCTGATAATTTATTATAATAAAATTTTTTGCCACACCCCCTTTTACCGCCTACAAATCAATAAAAATGCTATATCTCTAAAACTACGGGGATGATTCAGCTGCAATTTAAACAGTAAAGTTTCATCAAATAAAGCATGGGGTTCATGAAAAACATTTGGCCACACCCCCTTTTACCGCCCAAAAATCAATAAAAATGTTGTATCTCCAAAACCACTGGGCTGATTCAGCTAAAATTTTGGCAGTTAGTTTCCTTCAAGTAAAGGATGGTTCAGGAAAAAATGGTGCCACTCCCCTTTTACCACCACAAATAAATAAAAATCCTTTATCTTCAAAACTACGGGTCTTATTATAACCTGATTATAACTTGCTTTGTTCGTACATACATATATATGTATGTATAACCATTTTTCGAAATTTTGCAAACTTGTTAGTATCCGATTAAGCTGAAATTTAAATGTAAGTCCAGGTGACAATGCAATATTATAATAAAATTTTTTGCTACACCCCCTTTTACCACCCACAAATCAATAAAAATGCTATATCTGCATAAGCTTTGAAAATAAAAGATGTTAATAATACGTTAATAATAAACCTTTAAGACTAACAAGTTAAAAATAAATAAAAAGTAAAAAAAATTTTTAAAAAAAAAGCTTTTACTTAAAAAAGACGTGAAGTAAAAAGAAAAAAATAAATTTAAGTGAAGATCCCCCTCTCTTGGTTACTCATCATCATGTAAGCGTACATAAATTGGTAAGTTTTAAGGACTTATATAAATTTAGAATTTTTCAAATATATATAAAAGCTTGAGGCACCGATGTCCGCGATCCGTTATACAGGTTTACAACACATTATCTGTGACATTGAATCTTTAAGTAAGCTTTTCTGTATATAAACTGCGATCCATTATACAGGTTTACTAGACAATATCAGTGCCTTAAGCTTTTAAATATAAATGTATTTGAAAAATTCTAAATTTCCACTAGTAAAAAATATCTGAACCTTTTAAAGCATCCCCAAAAATTCGAAGAGATTCGCTCTTGGGAAGTCATCAAGAAATGGAAAATGATCCAATCAAAAAGGTTTTCGACAAAGTTTTCTAGTTAATTTTTGCAACCACTCACAAAGCTAGTCTCTTAAAATAGAGCCTTTAACTTGTCACTCTTCGACTATTTAATAATAACAGTTTCTGGATTTTGAAAGTTGCTCAGCTACTTTGTATCACAATTATTTCGACAGATATTTAGAAGCTGAGAATATTGCCTTATCCAAAGAAGTTTTGGGGTTTTATAAACACAATGAAAAAAAATATGATGGATTCCCTTTATCATTGAAAACTCCTGATGGATTTACTGGCGATCCCGTCATAATTTGTGGCCTATTTGCAAACCTCTTTAAATAGTCATTCTGTTCAGACTCTTTTAATCCTGATGAATAGTATTTTGAGTATATGAACTCTTTTTGTTGAACCCTATATCTTTTTAAAGGATATTTTAAAGTATATTGGAACGATCGAAGAAGATTTTTATGCCAGACCTGAAGGAATTCCTGCCGCAGTGTTAACGCAAAGTGGTTCCGTTCTTAGCCAACCATTAATGATGTAACCCACATCATCAAACACTCTCATCTGCTCATTTATGCAGATGATATGAAAATATATAGAACAGTAGATGCTAAAGACAATAAAAATGCTCCTCCAGTCTGATTTAAAATCCTTTAAAGTTTGGTGTTCTAAAAATAATATGTTTCTAAATCCAGATAAACGCCAAACTATAACCTTTTCGCGAAAAAGGAATAACTTTATATGTGATTATAATATAATAGATAATGCTTTAAATCATGTAAATTCTGTCAAAGTTTTTGGTGTATGCATGGATTCTTAGCTATCGTTTAGCGTTCATATTGATAACATTTGTAAAAAAGCATCTTCTATGCTCGGGTTTATAAAACTGTGCGTCCTTACTTGGAGTATGCGAATCAAGTTTGGTTCCCGAGTTACAATGTTTATATTGAACGAATAGGTAGAATTTAAAAATGTTTTGTTCTGTGTGATCTAAGGGACTTAAGTGGTACCGACACTTTAAACCTTCCTCCTTATGAGGTTCGTTTAAAAGGAAGTCTGCTGATATCGTCTATTTACACCAAATCATAACTGGTGTGCTCGATTCACCAGAACTCCTAATTCTTATAAATTTTAGCACTAACCGTAAAGCAATAGAAACGCTAACAATTTAATTTTCGCAGTAGAACAAATTATACGGCCACTGCTCTTTTAAATCGCATGAGTACCTTTGTAAAAAACTGTAGCTTTTTTGATGCTAACTTATCGAAAGGTCAACTCAAAAGTAGTTTAAAACTAATGTGTGATTAGATCTGTGTAAACGCACGGTTAGTTGTTATATTTTGTGTTGTCCCTGAGCCCACCCCATATTAGGGTGGGTAAATTTTTCTAACTTAAGATTATTTTGGACCACTTTAATCGATATCGTTGAGATAGTTCAATGATATTAAGGTTGGTTCTTAAGAAGAAAGCTGTAGTAGCTGAACTCTATTGTTATTGAATGTTTAAAAAAATACTTTTCTATTTTTGTAGACCTTTTTTTTTAAGAGTAAGCTACGAAAGTATTAAAAAACAAATGAAGAAAATTCTTGTTCTGTGCTTGGCTGAAAGTCACAAGTGATTTTTCTTGGCAGTTCAACTTCAAGTTATATTTTCTTAAAAAATAATTTCAAATTGAAACTAATGCAAAAGAGTGTCAAGGACATTATGAATATCTTCCATTTTAACATGAGTTGGATAAAGAAACTTAAAATTATTTCTTCTGAAACCATGAATTCGTTCCCTGTTAAGGCATTTATAATAACCTAAATATAAAAAAAAAACGTAAATCTATTCATTGAATTTGTCAAGTTTTCAAGATCTTTAGAGCATCACATAAATAGCACTATCCGAAAATTGTGTCAAACTTAAGTGTCATTCACGATTTGCCATTTTTTGAGCAAAAAAAAAAACACGTTGCTAAATTTCTTGTATATTTGCGCACAGAAACTTTATTCTCTACCACAACTCTTATCCCTCTCACATACAGTGTCACCTGACTGTAAATGCTTTCCCCAAAACAGCTTCCATTCTTATTGTACAATTTAAGTCGATTCCACATACCGCCCACTACTCTGTGGGGATGAGTGGGCGGCTCATGAAAGCTTGGAAAATTTATGAAGTGCACTAAACAAATATTAGTTCAACAGCTTAACTAACGAAATATAGGTTGAAATCTGCATGGAGCGTTGTAGAGCAAAGTAGAATTGCATCATAGCTACATAGAGTAATATTTATATAGCAACAGATTTTTAGAGTGTAGTTAAATACGTCGGTAAAACTAGGTCAACAGGAGTAGCAAGATGGAAACGATGAATGTAGCAGACAAAGAGGTTCTTCTGTATGTAGGAATAATCTTATGAAAAGGACATTTGGTTAAATTGTTCCTTCGCTATCAGAGAAAAATACAACTTACACTTGTTACTTTAATGTTTATATACGAATTTAACTGATCAAATTTGTTGCTGTTATTGAGCAATCAACACCTTTTAAATTCATTTAAGCGGAAACAACTCAAAGTGAAAGTGATGGTTTTTAACAAAATAAAATCAAAAAGCTGAGCATTTCGAAAGCGCCAAATTGCACCAAGTTTGGATTGGTTTGTATAAAAAACGCATTTGGCTGTTTTGACTACTTCCCTTGAATGCTTGACGAACTTTTTTTTTAGTCTTGCTTTTTTTCACTTTGCACTCGCGATAAAAATTTGCACAAATTGCACAGCATAGCAAAAATGCGATCAACTAGCATTACTGCTGCATCCACGTTGCGGCTGCGGTGTGATATAAAAGTTAAACTACACCAAAAAAAAAGTACCTATCTACTGCAAATGTTGCATGTATTTTTATTGCATAATCCTTGGCTGCAATCGTGCCATAAAAAAATTGCTGCGAAAGAGATAGCATCAAGAGTGTTACTTTTAAATTTATTACATCCGCAAAAAGTACAAAATTTTTTACTCCATGCATTCCCGTTTATTTCTATTTTATTTAGTTTTGCACATATCTTTTAAATATTGTGTTTTTTAGCATCATAAAAACAGTATATACATAGATTATTGTTGAGAGTAAAAGCTGGAGTTAGTACTACAACATTTAAAAGAGCTTAGGTTATAAGTTTATACGAGGGGTTGCTACATATATTTCGGGAATAAATAAAGACAGAGTTTTTTTATTGAAAATAGCTTTATTATTTTTTGAAAGATTCTCCATTATGATTAATATATTTTTGCATGCGTTCGTAGCATTTTTCATAACATTTATTCCATACCGTTTGAGACAACTCCAAAACATAGTTTTTGAACGCATCAACGGGTTATTTTGACGTCGAAAATCATTATCCACGCAGTTTTTTCTTAATTTACGGGAACAAAAAGAAGTCATTGGGTGCCAAGTCCGGTTTGTATGGCGGATGACCCAATAATGTGATATTTTGAGTGCTCAAAAAGTGCTTTTGTTAGAGCTGATGGCTGGGAGTTTGCATTGTCTTGATGGCGAATGATATTTCGGCGTATGGTTGTTTTCCTTATTTCACGGAACACTTCTGGCAAACAAATTGAGTACCATTCCCAATCGACCGTTCTACGTGTCTTAAATGGTACCATAGTCACATGACCAGTTTTTTGAAAGAAACAGGCGACCATTTGCTTTTTTTTTTTTTTTAAACATCAAAGAACCAAGGCATGTGCTTTATACAAACAGGGTTTGGTCTTTGACCTGAAAGGAAAGGGATAAATTATTTAGAACAATTGATTGGAACCATACGTGAATTATTAATTAGGCGAAACAACCGTGAAAGACAATTTGAATTGCTTTTAACCGAGGCTAGTGTTTCGAGTTATAACCAGCGTTGCCAGAAAAGGGAATTTTTCCCGTTTTTAGGGAATTTTCGACCCAAAAGGGAAAACGGGAATAACACTCTTAAAAACGGGAAAAATGAGGTTGACCGCGTTTTGGTGCAGAAAATGTAATTTCGTCAAAGACTCAAAAAATTATGTTATGGCTTTTTTTAAATATTATATTTAAATACGTTTTTAAATAATCTGAGTCACCTTGAGTTTAATTTTAATTTAGTACTATCTGAATCAGCCTGTGATTTTCATTTGAATTCATTTGGATTGTCATCAGCTGCAAACTCAAACGTGTTTTCTGTTCCACGTTTTGTTATTTATTTGTTTAGTATACTATGGAAAATGGGTAAGTAAAACTGAGTTTCAATAAGTAAGAGTATAGGCTATAAATTTTTCATTGATTACAGCATCACCGCAATTGCACAGCTGCTCTGATTCTGATTCGGTTCGGCCACCTGCAAGCAAAAAAGAACAATAACAAGTGCGATATATTAAGAAGTGGGAAAGCTACCCAGATTTTAAGCCATGTCTGTGTCAAGATTCCCGTTCGTCAACTTCACCAGCTATCAAAGTCGAGCCTATTGTAAGATATGTGCAGTAAGCCTTCTTCCTAAAAAATCTGAATTGCAAAAGTATTCAAAAATTCAAAAACATGTACAGAAATCCAAATCACTTAATGAAAGTTGCCAGCCCAAAATTATGCAGTTCACAAGAAAAACGGTTACGCACAAAGCCAAAAACGCTGAAGTAAAATTATATATTTAAAGAATTTCAACTTTTTTGCAACATTTAACCCTACGAAATATTGTATGCAACTCAAACCAGATGGCTTTCACTTCATTCTGCAGTTAGTAGAATTTTTGAGCAATTTCCAGCATTAGTTTTATACTTCACAGGCATTTTTTTGGACGATAACGTCAACAAAATCCAATATAATAAAATATATCGTCAGCTGGAAAAACCAACTACTATTCTATATTTCGACTTTTTAAATTTTGTTTTGCCTCTCTTTACAAAACTAAACTTACTAATGCAGTCAGAAGATGTGCGCATACACTTATTTTACAAAAAAATTGAATTTACCCTGAAAACTATTCTGGATTTTTTTCATGGAAAGAGAATATCTTGATGCATTTGAGAAGGTTTTTGACGTTAGTTTTCAAAATGCAAATAACTTTTTGCCAATGAACGAAATGTCCATTGGTCCTTTTATAAGCGATAAGTTCAGGGATATAGAGACTGAAATTGGAGATGATGAAGTTAATTTTTTCAAAGAAAATTGCAAAAACTTTTTGATATCTGCGCATGCATGAAATTTTAAAAAGATTTAATTTCTCGGACGAAGGCAGAGTATTAAAACTTTTTACGTTTGTTAATCCTATCGTTTTAAAAAACAAAACTTATTCTTCCTTAATTCCGTTATGTTCTGATTTTCCTTACTTATTTAAAAAATCAGAATTAATTGATCTCAACTTAGAATATAGGTCACTTAGAAATATAGATTTATTAAATATACCAACAAAAAAGGTACAAAATTTTTGGTATAATGTTTTTAATATGAAATTTGCAAATGAAACTGAAATGTTTCCAAAAATTAAAAAATTGATATAGTTCATTTTTTCACTCCCGCATAGTGGTGCATGCGCTGAGAGAGCTTTTTCTGCCATAAATTTATATAAAACTAAAATAAGAAACATGTGATAATTTTTTTAATCACATTACTAAGATTTAAATTGTTGTTTTCTTTTTAAAATAAACACTGAAGAAAAAATTAAATATGGGTAATTATTTTTTAAAATACTTTGAAAAAGGGAAAAAACAGGAATATGCTAAGGAAAGAAAGGGGAAAACTTCTGAAAATGCATACATAAAACGGAAATTATCTCTATCAAAATCTGGCAACGCTGGTTATAACAACTTTTGTTGGATTTCGTTCATTTTGAAAGACCCATACAGTTGCCTGCTGATAACCTTCAGGCTCATACGCATATATCAATGATTCATCACCAGTCACAAACATACAAACGTCTTTTTAAGCACCGTGATTGTATTTCTTGCGCGTTATTTTGTAACAATTGACAGGAGCCTTTTTTGAGTGATTGTCAAATTATGTGGAATCCAACGTGAACAAACCTTTTCAACAACTATGTGTTCACGTAAAATGCTAAATTTAAACTCAAATTCAAACTCAAATAAAAACTCATACTTAAACTCAAACTTAAGCTTAGACTGAAACTCAAACTCAATCTGGTACTCAAACTTATTTTAATATACAAACTCAAACTAAAACTTAAAATTAAACTCAATCTCAAATTCGAACTGAAACTCAAATTTACATTCCAACTTGCACTAAAATTTAAACGTAAACTGATATTAAAATTTAAACTTAAACACAAAACAAATTTTAACTCAAACGGAAAATAAAAACCTTACAGCAATTATATTTTAAACATACCGGCCTTACGGAATGACCATATCCGATTTTAGTAAACATTTTCATGGAGCATCACTGAAAGAAATAATAAATTTAATTTGGAGAAAAAAATGTTTTCTCAAGTTTTGGCGGAGTTACTGGGTGAAAAAAATTTACAAATAACTCGAAAATCGATTTTTACGAAAATTCATATCTCAAGTCAAATGTTAAGTTTAAGTACCGTTGGAAAGGTAATTAAACAGACTTTAATTTACAAATAATTTTGGGAAATTTTAGTGGTTTCATCTCCTACGGTAATTGATTTTTAAGAAGGAATTCTAAGAACACCACTAAAAAATTAAAAATAGCTGAAGTTTTTCTAAATTACCTTGTTATTTTATGTTGATTTTATATGATTTAAATGCAAATTCTAAGTGTTTGATAGTTTTAAATCATACTTGATTTTAAATACAAATCCTAGTTATTTGATATTTTAAAATCGTTTATTGAGTTTTAGGTCAAGGTTAGAACAATTAATTGTTCTAACAATTCTTTCCAAAGAAACAACAACAACGTTTTCAATATGAAAAAGAAAACATCACTAGCTGATTTTATTGCAAATTCGGCCCTGCTAAAGGCTTCATCAGAAATCTTTGTGATCCGCCGTATTTTTCATATTGAAAACGTTGCTGTTGTTGTTGTTTCTTTGGAAAGATTCGTTAGAACAATTAATTGTTCTAACCTTGACCTAAAGCTCAATAAACGATTTTAAACTATCAAACAACTAGAATTTGTGAATTAAGATTGTGAGTTTTATATCAAGTAAATTTTCAAGAAGGCAACAACAACAACAACAACTCTGTATAGAGTCAATCACTTAGCTGACTAGACAGTCTGTTTCGGAAATCGCTACATTTTCCTCTTCAGTAGTCTTTGAGTGATTAAGCTGTGATCAACTCACTGTTCAAACTAGCATATGAATGTGCAGATTTTGGAATTCATTCTTAAGAATTGTATGGCTGCTAATCATATGACATTTCAAAGCAGTAGGCTATTTATAGATCACAGCCATCAACTCTATCAAGGGTTGCCATCTGTTCCAGTTGCTTCTTCATTTATTTCAATATTAATTGGTGTTCGATAGTTTGTCGAAATGCACCATAGAAATGAAACGAGTTTTTGAAATGAAAGCCTACTGCTTTGAAATGTCATATGATTAGCAGCCATACAATTCATAAGAATGAATTCCAAAATCTGCACATTCATATGCTAGTTTAAACAGTGAGTTGATCACAGCTTAATCACTCAAAGACTACTGAAGAGGAAAATGTAGCGATTTCCGAAACAGACTGTCTAGTCAGCTAAGTGATTGACTCTATACAGAGTTGTTGTTGTTGTTGTTGCCTTCTTGAAAACTTACTTGATCTAAAGCTCACAATCTTAATTCATGTAATTATTCAATAGATCATAAAAACTAATTAACTTAACTATGGCGGAGCACGGCCAAATAAATTTAATTAATGTCAAATAATTAAATAATCTAATAATTAATCGATTTTTTCGATCAAAGTCATGTGTAATTGAACATTTGGTTGTGAAAGTAGCCACCTTTCAGTTAGAACACTAGCTTCTGGCGAAGCAAAAACTCGTTTCATTTCTATGGTGCATTTCGACAAACTATCGAACACCAATTAATATTGAAATAAATGAAGAAGCAACTGGAATAGATGGCAACCCTTGATAGAGTTGATGGCGGTGATCTATAAATAGCCTACTGCTTTGAAATGTCATATGATAAGCAGCCATACAATTCATAAGAATGAATACCAAAATCTGCACATTCATATGCTTGTTTAAACAGTGAGTTGATCACAGCTTAATCACTCAAAGACTACTGAAGAGGAAAATGTAGCGATTTCCGAAACAGACTGTCTAGTCAGCTAAGCGATTGACTCTATACAGAGTTGTTGTTGCCTTCTTGAAAATTTACTTGATCTAAAGCTCACAATCTTAATTCATGTAATTATTCAATAGATCATAAAAACTAATTAACTAGAATTTGTATTTAAAATCAGGTATGATTTAAAACTATCAAACATTTAGAATTTGTATTTAAATCATATAAAATCATTAAAAAGAATTTTCACATGCATTTAATTTTGAGCTTCAGATCAAATAAGTGTGAAGAATTCAACAACAACAAAAACAATAGCAATTAATTGATGGATTTCGGTCAAGGCCATATAAAAATAAACATTTTGTTATGTAAATAGCCACCTTTCAGTTAAAACACTAGCTTCTAGCGAAGCAAAAATCGTTTCAATTTTATGGTGCAGTTCAGCATTCGAACTCCAATAAATATCCAAAGAAAAAATAAGAAGAAACTAGAACAGACGGCAACCCTGGTAGAGTAAAAGGCTTTTTTCTAAAAATAGCTACTGCTTTAAATGTCATATGATTAAGTGGCCCATGAGAGCGTAAAAGTTCTTACGAATCTGTTCGAATACGTGTCAAATCATATAAGACTTCAACAGTGGGTTGGTCATAGCTGAATCACTCAAAACTACTGAAGAGGAAATGTAGCGATTTCCACAACAGGCTGTCTAGTCTGCTGTGTGATTGACTCTGTACAGAGTTGGTGTTGCTGTTGTTGCCTTCTCCAAACTTACTTGATCTAAAGCTCACAATTTAATTCATGTTAAAAATTTAAAGAATTAGATCATTATTAAGTAACAATATTAAAAATAATTTTTTTCTTAAAGCTTTTTTACTCAAGTAGTCATTTAGTTGTCAAGATATAGTCATTTAAGCATCTAAACACAACAATATTTTTGATTAAAAAATGAATTTTTTAACCGCATTTTAAGTTTTTACTACCGTTGGAAAGGCAATTAAGCGGAATTTAATTTAAAAATAATTTTGGGAAATTTTGATGGTTGGGGGTTCCATTCCTTACGGTTATTGATTTTGAAGAAGGGTTTCAAAAAACACTATTTACCAAGATTTTTTATCTTAAAGCTGGTAAAATTTCTATTTCAACAGTACATAAATTAGGGTGCGCAATCAAAGCGTTATTAAAAAAAGAATTTCTAATCCGTTTTTTAGTTTGAACTAACGATGGAAAGGTAATTAAACGGACTCTTATCTTAAAATAATTTTGGGATATTTTAGTGGCTGAGGGTTCCATTCCTTACGGTAAGGTAATTGATTTTGAAGACCTGTAGTGGGATTCTGTAACTTTTTCGCAACTTGCGATCGGAATCGTAATTTGCGACTTTTTGCGGTTGTCATACCGAAAATGGTATTCACAAACTTGTACTTTGCGGGAAAATTCGGTAAAAAAAAATTTACGAATTTAAGTGAAAAAAGTGGCAACACTACTTATACATATATCGGTGATAAATGTCAAATTTATTCAGTTTAAATTTAAATTTCAAATTGTTTGAACGATGTCCAAAGAGCAGCTAAGCAATGGCAAATAGTAAGTTATGATCAATTATATATTGTGTTTGCATGTTTATTGATAATTATATTTACCTTGCAGTTCTGGCGCTGCTGGTAATGTGCAATTATTTTAAGCGTTAAAAAGGGACCAAAAATATGTGGTTTGTCATCATATTCCTTTTTCTTTTTTTGAGTAGCATTTGGATGGATGCTTCTGAAGAAACTTACAAAAATGCAGATTTTCGTCAAGACCCTCAGCGGTAAGACCGTCACTCTTGAGATTGAGCAATCGAAAATGTCAAGGCTAAGATCCAAGACAAAGAAGGAATTCTCCAAGTTCAGCAACGTTTGATCTTTGCTGCTCAGTAGCCCTTTATCTGACTACAATATTCAGAAGGAATCCACACTTCATTTGGTGCTCCGTCTGCGTGGTGGTATCAATGAACCCTCATTGCATATCTTGGCACAAAAGTATAACTGCGACAAGATGATTTGCCGCAGGTGCTATGCTTGTCTGCACCCAAAAGAGCCACCAATTGCCGCAAGCAGAAGTACGGACACTCCTGAGAAAAAGTTGAAGTAGACTACTGCAATCTGTCCAGTGATGTCTGTTGTGGCCATTATGGAGAAATATAGAGCCCCGTTTTTTTCTCTTTTTCTATGCGTACATATGCGTACACATTAGGGCGGGTCAATTTGTATGGACGAATTTTTTGGAGGTCTGGCTCAGCGAAATTCGTAAAATACATGTAATTTCAAGACTTTTTCTCCACTACAGCATATACAAATTCTGAAAAAAAGCTGTGCGGACTTTCGTAAATAGATTTTGTTCTCAATTATAAAATATGAATGTATGAATGTATGTGTATGAATCTATTTACGAAAGTCCGCACAGCTTTTTTTCAGAATTTGTATATGCTGTAGTGGAGAAAAAGTCTTGAAATTACATGTATTTTACGAATTTCGCTGAGCCAGAATTTGACCCGCCCTAGTACACATGCTTGCTGTCGAAATTGCATTTTTTCGTTATCAATAAGAAATTTTTAAGTTAAAATTTTATTTTTTCCAAATAAAAAAGAAGTATGCAAATTTTTGTAACAAATAAAAAAAAACGATTTTTTTCAAATTTGTTTGCTCAGCAAAAGTGCTTGAATAATAGAAAAATTTTTTTAAAGAAGGCAAAATGAAAATCATAATGGTTCAAGAGTTATCTATATGAAAATGAGTGTATATCTTGAGCAATTTTTTATTCTTAGCTTTAAATTTCTAAAAAAATTTTGCTGTACAGTATTCGGGAAAGTGGCACAACTAATGTCACCTCATAACAAAATTAAGCGAAAAACGTTGAAATTATCATAAACACATTTTCATGTCGCTCAGTGTTATTATTTATTATACGTTACTTGTGTGAATAAATAAATTTAGTACAAATTTTTGGAAAAAAAAAACAAGTTGATCAACAAGATTCTGTGAGGTATGAGTAATATTAATTTAATATTACTTTTGATATTCAACATTTGTTCATAAAAGTTTTTTAAGTGAACGATGCTGAAATAATGCTTTTTAGAATGCATATTGCTAAAGCTGAAGGTTTTCTCCAATTTCTTGTAATCGTTTAATCTGCAAGGCACTGTTAGAATTTGATTGAAATGAGTTTTTTGGTTCCTCTAATATAACTATACTTAAGAGTATGTTGTGCAGAGCAGTGCATGCATTTACAATCCTCCCTGCAAAACCAGATTCGTACATACGCACCGTTTATTGAGATAGACACCTCCAAGTTACTTTAAGAACGCCAAAAAGCCTTTCTACTCAGTTTCTAGACTTGCGAAAGGTTTCAATATATCAAAACTTTGGCGAATCTTTAGGCTTGTTCGGGAGATGAGCCATAAGTCAAGGTTATAGAGGCTAACCAGAATCCCCTGAAAATTTATAATATGGTTTATCGTTACACAAAACTTAATTTTATAGTTCAAACCTATTACTGAAGTTCTATGATCCCCATTTTCAAATGACCGTTTAATTACATTGCGAATAACAGAAGATCAATAAATAAACAAGTCATGTCTCGCATCATGGCAAAGAAGAATCAAAACATGAGATTCAGTCGCTTGGGGCGCAGCAACCATTTCCAAATAACTAAAAGCCATTTAGAGCTAACAAATAAAAAAAATAGAGATTAAAATTTGTTCGATTTAGTTTAATTAAAATAATTTTAATTTCAAAAATCTTTCGGTTCACTTTTCGTCAACAAAATATTCGTCGCAAGTTGTGCGATTCCTTTGCGACAAACTTCCGATAACTTCACCAACAAAATCGGAAAAAAGTATTTACTGAATACCACTTTCCGAAAATTAACGCAAACAGAACTTTACGACACCGACACCGAATATCGGCCGAAATATGTTACAGAATTCCACTACTGTTCGAAGAACACCCCAAACTATTTTTGAATTGAAGTCTGCTTAATTACCTATGAAACGGTAATTCGAACTTAACATTCGGTATAGAGATGTTTTAGATATGAATTTTCGTAAAAATCTATTTACGTTGTTTTTGCCGATTTTTGTCAATTGCGTGCACCCTGTAACTCTGCCTATAATAACGTCAAACTTTTTTCCTCCAATTTAAGATTTTCATTTCCCGACATTTTAATTTTCTGGTACGTATAAAATGTATTTGCTGCAAAATGAAACGTCAATACCAATACTTGCCGGTGCCGTGATATATTCCCAAATGACACAATCCTAATTTTTAATTTTGGGATTATGTCACTCCTTATACAGTGACATAAACCTAATTTTTTTACTTGGGATTATGTCAATATGGAAGGCATGACATATTTCCAAATAAAAATAAGTCAAAATTCCAAATATTTTTGGGATTATGTCACTAGTACACGGATGACATAATCCCAAAAAATACTTTTATAGTTTTTCTATAAATCGCGTGATTTTTTATAAAAAATTGTAATTTTTTGATATATTAGGCTGGAGGTGCAAATTAAAGAAAAAAAACTAAACTGGTTTAGATTATTGAAAAAAGTTGGGACTTACATATGTAATAAAAGTGCACATTTTTTCCTTTTTTCAGTATAATCGATTTCAGAATATATACGATATCATTTCAGAAATCTCAAAAACCGCGTGATTTTTTATAAAAATTTTTAGTTTTTTGATATTAGTGTTTTATCTTGAAAAGTAATGCTTGGAATTTAATGGTTAAGAGCTTATTGAATAGATAATAGCATAAGTTAGCAAAAGTGACATTATCCCAATTGGGGTTATGACACTTTACAAGCAGTGAAATTGCCCCAAGTAAAAAAATTTGGGTTTATGTCACTGTGTCAAAGAGTGACATAATCCCAAAATAAAAAATTGGGATTGTGCCACTTGGGGTTATGTCAGGGAACCATTCTAGCCCAAACGCAAACTGAAAGCCGAACTCAAACTCAGTCTAAATAAAACACAAAGTCAAACTCAAACTTACATTTACATTTACACTTAAACTTAAATTCAAACTAAATCTCAATCTCTTCAACTTCATCTTCAACTTCAACTTCAACTTCAAGCCGAACTCAAACTTAGTCTAAATAAAACACAAAGTCAAACTCAAACTTACATTTACACTTAAACTTAAATTCAAATTCAAACTAAATCTCAAACTCAATCTCTTCAACTTCATCTTCAACTTCAACTTAAACTTCAACTTCAACTTCAACTCCAACTTCAACTCCAACTCCAACTCCAACTCCAACTCCAACTCCAACTCCAACTCCAACTCCAACTCCAACTCCAACCCCAACCCCAACCCCAACCCCAACCCCAATTCCAACTCCAACTCTAACTCCGCTCCAACACCAACACAGACTCCAAATCCAACTCCATTTCCAACCCCAACTCCAACTCCAACTCCAACTCCATTTCAAACTCTTACTATGAGCCGTTTTTCACTCGGTAACTCTTAGAGCAATAATTGCTGTCGCCGCAAGCAGTTTGTTGGGCTATTCGGATTGAAAGGGGACTTTCGTCAACCCCTCATGCGTCGAATTGACAAAAAGCTGCTTGCGGTGTAGGCAATTATTGCTCTAGAATTTCCGAGTGAAAAGCCGCACTATCTGCTCTATTGAGCAAGAATGTCTGTTCAGAAATACACTGCGCGTCACTTGAATAGAAACAGTGCTTTTGACAAAGATCAGAGCTTATTTCTCTGCTTGAAGCTTTTAAAAAAACTTGTTTCTTGTTTTTGTAAATAAGACCATTAAAATTTTAAGAACTGTGTGTAAAGAGAAGAAAGCAACTTTTACCGTTTCTGTTTTATTCGTACTTCTTTATAAACAATAGAAAAAAATGTGGTTTTATTGTTGCGTCACTTGAATAGAAACAGCTGTTAAAATAAAAAGAAAACAGTGGATTGAGTTAAAACATTTTTTTTTTTATTTTTTTATATTATTTTATAGTGCGTACTGCCTCCTTTGTTCAAAATAACTTCGTGAATTCTATTCGGCATACTATCGTACAGATTTTTTAACAAATTTACAGAAATGTCAGTGCATGCTTCCCTAATTGCAACAATGATTGACTTTCGATCTTCATATTGCCGACCTGACTCGTAAACCTTCCGGGATAACCATCCCACACATTTTCCATTATATTGTTAGCCGGAGAGTACGGTGGCCATTCCAACAAATTAACATTTAGCTCCCTTATCCAACTTTTGACTATCCTTGCGGTGTGAATCGGTGCATTATCTTGTTGGAAAGTCCACGGAATTGGTCCGAAAAGTGCCGAAAATTTTGGAAAAGCTGTTTCCAATATTTGCTTGTAGCAAATCGCGGTCATTTTGGCTGTCTGAAAGCCGAGATCAATAACACCATAATACGACACAGCGCCCCAGACCATTACACCTCCTTCGCGGCTGTGGTGACGGTCTAAAAAAGTTCGTCCTTTCGTAAGTCGTGGAAATAAAAGTTAAAGCCGTCAGGCCCATCAACATTAAATTTTTTCTCGTCCGAGAAAACAACAAAATTCGTTCTTCCAAGACATGTGAGCCCAGCAAAACTTTAAGAGTGCTTCTTTCGGTTGCGGGTTAAGTGGTGGTGTTTTTTTCAGTCTTTTTAGCTTTAGACGTTTGGCTCCATTGAGAACTCTCTTCACAGTCGAAATACTGGCACTAACACCACTTTTTGACCTAATTTTCGCTACAGAGTCACTACAATTAGATGCCAATCTCACTATGAGTCTTCTATCCGCTCCTGTTGTAGCCGTTTTTTGTCTTCCTACCATATTTTTCCCATAAGTATTTGGGTTCTGCAAAAAGCTACAAACAACTTTAGGACTTCTGCCAATTTTTGTGGCAATGGCACGCGCGGAAAGGCCCTGCTCCCTGTATGCCTCAATTTGTGCCTTCTTAACGACAGCTAACGCATTTGCTCTACTCATATCCAATCTGTATAGTCAGAATTTGAAAACAACCTATATTAATTTAATTAAAAGTTTTTTAATTTTTTTTATACGCACCTGATCAAGAAGTTAGTCTAGAACTAATGTTTCTATTCAAGTGACGCAACAATAAAACAAATTTTTTTCTATTGTTTATAAAGAAGTACGAATAAAACAGAAACGGTAAAAGTTGCATTCTTCTCTTTTCACACAGTTCTTAAAAATTTAATGGTCTTATTTACAAAAACAAGAAAAAAGCTTTTTTAAAAACTTCAAGCAGAGAAATAAACTCTGATCTTTGTCAATAGTACTGTTTCTATTCAAGTGAAGCGCAGTGAAGTTTTTTAAAAAAAAAAAATACATACATAGTATCTATGTGAGGAAGCCCTTTAAACAAAGTTTGGAGCGCTCACAATTCGGACTCTGAAAAGAATCTTATTAAAGAGGATTTTATGAGTTCCCTGCTATTTATGATTTTTTAAAGTGCATTTTTTGTATTTTCATGGCGATAACTCCTCAAAAGAACATATTAAGGACTATTTTTGGAGTAGAGTCAGTTTAGGGATCTGTAAAAACATACGTTTAAGAGTGTTTTGTTAAATGCCAATCTTCAGGAATCGGATTATTGAATGACATATCATTGGATCGCAAAAATTAAGAGATTCGATAAATGGTACAGATTTATTTGTTTGATTCAAACAGTGCCTACAAAAACGGGCTAAACAATGTTGGTCAAAATCAATATATACATTGAAAAAATCATTATGTTTTAAAAATCAACACAATGCCTTTAATATCAATGCATATTTTTGAAACAATATTTAAAAAAACTTGGTCCATTCACCTAAAATTTAAAATATTTCATTCGGAATAGCAAGGAATAGTAAGGAACAGCGTTCAATTGCAAGAAGTAATCCGCTTTTGCTGATATTGATTTCCAAAATCCCAACATAACAGTTCCAAAAATTGAGCTTTATTTAAGAACTTTAAGAGGAGTTTCAACGAAAGCATTCTAAATAAGTGCCATCAAGGAGTTGTTTAATATTCTTATTGATGCTCATAAAGAGTGACAAAATTCAAGGGAAAACAAGCCCATTTTCGGAAAATTTATGATTATTTTATGAAGAAAAAGGACAAAAATCATAAAAAAGTATTTTAATTTTCATATTGATGCCTTTTAAGAGCGACCAGTTTTATCGAAAACTACCACCAGACTCATAACAGAGTCTTATAGGAGTCCGAACAAATGGCTTTTGAGAGTCAAAGAAGTACCACTTTTCACTCTTATTTGAACTTTTAAAGAGGGGCCACTTTAAACGGAAAGCATTGCTCTTTTATGAAATGTATAAGAGCTCATGATGAGGGCTCCGGCTCCCACAAATGAGTCACAAAACAGTCTTAAAAGACCCAAATGGTTTGCAGGTTTATGTCTAAGTGTATTTTAAGCTTTATTTATAAATTCTTGTAAACTAAAAATTGAATATGTTGCTTTTGTACTTTGGTTTCTCCATATTTATTTAAAATAAATGGAAAGTTTTCAAATGCGCCATTCATAGAATCGTTGCCACCTTCATTTAAGAAATTGCACTTTTGAGAAAATACAAAAAAATAAAATAATCCGGAAAATTCTAGGAGAACCTTCCCTTAACAGAGCTACAAACTATTGTTTTGCTCGTGTTTTGCATTTCATTCTCTTCCACACAATAATTGAATATCGTCATCCGGGAATCCTATAAAATTGAAACTTTTTTGTTGCGGTTTTTTTTTTTTGCATAATGAAACGTAAAGTGATTGCGCCATAAGAGGGAGAAAACCAATAAAACCAGACGGCATGGTTATGCTATGTGGCAACGCTTAATTCGATTCACTCCTTAAGATTTTCTTTTAAGTTGCAATTCCTTGCATTATGTTTCTGGTTGTTTGTGCAGGATTTAGTGCAGCAACAAATTATTTATGGCACTTTGATTTGCTAAATGAAATTTAAATGCTGTTTTTGAAAATATAAAGTGCATTTGACAGTTATAAAGCGTGTCATTGAAATGTTGTCAAAGTAAAGTAAATCCTTTGAAATTTATATGCACTTCCGTTGTAAATTCTTAGATTAAAGATATGTTGAGATTTAATGCAAGTTAAATTTTATTTTATTTTTTTTTATTTTTTGCTATTGTCTACCTCTAGCCAATACGACCCAGCCCAACCCGACTCGACAATTTTTCTCAACAACATCTTTAAGCGGCTCATTAGGGTGAACAGTTGAAATTTTAATAAAGTTAGAGTGTCGTCTGTGGTGTTTGTGGCGCGGCTAATGCTTGAATTAACAAATTTATGCTAGTCGCATGAAAGCAGGCTACATGCATGTGGTATAGCTTGTAAGCTCTTAACGACAAGACGAATGCCATTGGTTTTACTTTGATGACAGCATCTAGTGTTGCTTTGTTGTTGAATCCTTTATAAGGTTCGCTCTGTAAATGGCTTTATTTTTTTCTTAAGCGGCTTAGGTGCGAACAAACTTGAGCATCTGTTGAATATTTATTAACTTGAAAGTGTTTTAAGGGTAAACATTTTTTTTTCGTTTCGAAAATTAACACATCAAAGTTAAAAACGCAAATTTTTGCATTTTTTAAATTATTATGCTTTTCTCTAAAAAATGTTACATAGAACTCTAAAACTCTCCAGAATGCTTATATAATTTGCTCATCTTGAGACTTGTGTTAAAATATATTAGCAAAATTTTTTTAAAATTTTTTATTCAGTTATTTTGTATACGCCCTCATCAAAACATGCACTTGATTTGATGTAAATATATAAACTTTCTTATTCTAACTTTCTCCAAATAGTGTAAAATCCACAATAACTGAAAGTTCACAACACAAATAACTGCTCATCTTCTGTTGTCATGTGTTTTTAATTTGTATCTATAACTTTGAATGATCTTATTAAAAACTCATTAAACATTAGAGCATCATTCCTTATCCAAGACTTCAACAGCTGCTGGATTTCAGCTGAAATAGCTTATAGAGCTCATCAAAAACTTTACCACTTCTTTAGCAGTGGTTTTAGTTTATTTACGCAAGAATTACCGACAGACCTCCAATTACAACCTACTTACAAGTTATTCTTCTCTTAAGCTCACGCTCATTCCCATCATGTTCTTAGAACCCTTTCCGTTCGTGTTGCTTGCCACAAGCAGGATTTTCATTTTGTCTAAATTAGGAAAATGTTATGAAATAACAACAATAGCAACACCGCAAGCTAAAACACAGTGCTTGAAATGTGCTGAAAGTGGTGTTGCATACTTTTAGGAGCACAACGTATGTGTGTCTTGTGCAAGTGTTATGATTGTCACTTTCAGTTTGAGAACATTTGAGATGTGGGCTTGGGTGTGGCTGTAGGTGAGTGAGAGTGAGGGTGCGTATGTGTGTGTGATATAAGTTCTGATTCAGTAGCTCTTGCATTTATCGCTGTGCCGTGGAGTGGAAATAGTTGGGCTTAATAGCAGAGTTCTTATATATTATTTTTTTGGGTTATAACACTTATACTTTTTGACTTTACTATTACTTATTATACTAAATTTTATTCCGATAAGCTGTGTAGTAATAATTATTTTGGGATTGGTTTGTTGTTGTTAACAATTAGTAATTTAAATAATTTTTTCTTATATTTGTACTTATACTGGGTATTTGTATTTGTAATAAATGTTTTGTAATTGTACTTAAAATTGCAGCAAGAGTTGATGACAAGAGTGATCGAAAAAAACAAATGGATATCTTAAAATCCATTTACAAGTTTCTTTTACTAGGTAATAGTAAAATAATAGGTCGTTACTTAAAATCTCATCCTCTATTGTCTCTTTTTTAACTTTCTATTTCTAATTTTTTCCTAACTTATGGAAGAGTTCGTACATAATACCTCTGCATAAAAAAGTACCTAGAAATGAAGTCCTATTGCAAAACTGACATGTACTCCCAAAATTGTTGAAAGTATTATCTATGGCCTGTCAAAGACAAGCGTAAAACATCTTACAAGCCTTATTAAAAGTTCAATGTGGTCCCACTCGGACTAAAGGCCAAGTGTGCAGCGGTATCACATTGGACCTCATAGGTCTAAGTAAGCCGTGGTACGTGTGTATGGTTTGAGCAAATACAGCGGCTGCTGTCTCAACTTTACCTCAACCTAACCATTTTTGACAACATCTTTTTTCATTGCAAATCTATTTTTCCTCCTAGTCAACATGGCTTCCTCAAGGGAAGATCGACTTTGTTTCAAACGCTTTATGCTCGTTGGAAAGCGGGTACAAAGTTGATATAGTTTCTAACGACTTTAGTAAAGCATTCGACAAAATCTCACACACTATCATCCTTCTGAAGCTTAAAGCCTTTGGTTTTCCATCACTGTTTATATCATGGATTAAATCATATCTCGAAGAACGTCGCTACAGTGTCATCTTTAGCTTATCCAATTCAGAGTCTTTTACAGCTACCTCTGGTGTCCCACAAGGCAGTCACCTTGGTACTTTGTTGTTCGTCTTAACAATTTCTGATGTAGATGGAATCATCAAAGATTCCAATCTATCTGTGCATGCTGATGATATGAAAACCTATCAGCGCATAAAAACCAACGCCGATTATTGCAATCTTCAAGATGATCTGGTTAATTTTTCCACTTGGTGTCAAAAAAATCTTCTTGAGCTCAACATCAGTAAATGTCATGCAATTGCATAATCACGAGAGCATCTCCAGCTTTTTTATAACTACAGAAACTTTAACCATTTCTCATCGCGCTTACTATCGAAGAAGGCATAACAACGTTCACTGGGCAAGTTAGTAAAAAAAAGAACCTATAGATCTTGGGGCCAACCAAATGTGGAGTTTCAGTAGCGTCTCAGACAAAACAACTAAACAGTGTTCTTTCCTAAAATTTGACTAAGATATTGCGAAATTTTTGTTTAAGTAAAAAAAAATTAAAACTCAAAAAGGAGTATCAACTAGATCAGCTCCGCCTTAAAGGAAAGGTTAAATCACAAAATATGTTCACTTCATTTTCAGAAGAGGAACATTTTATAGTCATACTCTAAAAATATATTGAAATTTAAGTGGCTCTAACCTGCTGAACCGAAATGTATTTCACTTTTCGGAAAAGCTATAAATTGTCACAAACGAGAGAAACTAAATATGAAATGACCGAAATATTAAATGTTTGTGGCTGATGATGATGACGATGATGAATTATCAAAGACGTGTCACTCACACGCTTGATATTCAATTAAAATTGCTAATAAACCACAAACAACATGTTGCAGCCAGCAGCAGCAATGTTAACAGTGGCATGAACAAAAACACAGACACACACATACACATATCTATACACGAGCAAATTCAGAATGGCTGTTTAACTAACTGACTGACTGCAGAACAGAACTGTCTGTCAGTCACAATACATGAAATGCACTCAAGGATTCAATTTCCGTTATATGCATGCATTACGAATGTTGTTGTTAGAATGCATGTGTGAGTGAGAGTGTGTGTGTGTAAGAGTGTGTTTGCATGGATAACGGCTTGTTCTCACCTGATGACTGCTACTGTTTCTTATGTATTTGTGTGCATTTAATGTTGCAACTGAAATGCATCAGGCGTTGCCACATAATCACTAATTTAATTGCATGCTCACGAATTTTTTACGTCAACAAGAATATTTAGCATGAGCCTAGGCAGCAGAATGTTTACAAAATAACAACAACAACAACAAAAAACAAAAACAACAACAACAACATCAAAAAAATAACAAAGCAACATCTTAAAAGAACACGTACTTTAAAGAATCAACAGCAGCAAAGAAGACCTTTATGATATATAGAGTGAAACAACAAACGAATGGAAGAAATATGAAATAAAAAATTATAACAAAAAAATTTGTATAACTTCTTTCTTGAAAACAGCAGAATTATGCAACAAAACGGCTTGCAGCTAAAAGCTTCTTACACTCAAAAATATTTTGCTAGGTGAATTGGACTGATGTTTTTTTTTTTATTCACAGTGAGTGTGTTCTGTGACTTTTTATAAAAAGTTTATTCAAATTGAAAAAAATATTATTGAGTTTCTATTTAATATATTTCTATTTAAAAGAAAGATTTGTTATACAGGTTGGTTGAAAAGTATTGAAAATAAAAAATTTAAGAATGCGAATTTTAAATGAAATTTGATTTTTGTCTCGCTCAATTTAAAAACACTTACTTCAATTACTCTCTAAAAATCTTATACTGTCTCTTTAAGCATTTTCCGGAAGCTCTAAAAAATACTATTCTGAAACTGTAATAGCTTCTTCATTTGACAAAAAAAGCTTTTCACAAAGAAATTGTTTTTAATTTATGAAGAGGTCGTATTCGCTCATTCGAGAAAAATTTACTTAAAAATCTAGAATATTTTTTCTAGATTCAAGTCCGATATTTAATTGAAGTGAGAAAAATTTGCTTGATCTAAGTAAACTATTTGCTGAAAACAAGAATAACCTGCTTTATTACAAAAGTTTATTTTCCTAGAATTGAGGAGAACTTGCTTCATTCAAATAAACATTTTTTTATGCATAAGAGTGCTTTGATTTTTCTTTTTCTTATACATAAAGTGAAGAGTTTGCTTGATTCAAGTAATTAATTTAAAAAATGGAAAGTTTTGCTTGATATATAAGACTATTTTGTATCTTGTATCTGAAAATAAAAATTAGCTAGCTACATTAAATTAAACAAAAACTTGTAAAATTTTAGAAATGCTCTATTTAAATATGTTTTTCATTAATTTTATACAAAAATATTTTCTTATTTTTAAAGATTTTTTGTTAAAATTGCTATAAAATTCTATTTGACAATAGTTCTTTTCGCGTACTCGATTCAAGTATCTTGAAGTTGCTTGAAAACGTTATTTTACAAATTTTCGAAGCTCGAGAGAGAATAACATGCAAAATGTTACTCTCTCTTCACTAGATGAGAAGTGTATATAAGAATTTTCTCACTCATAATTTTAAGGCTTATGGTTGAATAATTTTTGAACAAAGTACTTGTAGAGTTTAACTTGCATCAAGCAATTTTGAGATTATTTTATATTTTCTCAAATCAAGCAAAATTAATGCTTAGTTCAAGAATATTTTTAATAACTAACTCTGCATTTGCTGATATTAGGAAAATATTTTATCTATTCAAATCTTGTTCTAGAATCAAGTATTGTATTCTTGTTTCAACCAATCATTTATTTTATCAATTTCAGAAATAAATCTCGTTATAAACATGTTTTTCTTAATTTAAGTTTTGAATGCTTGATTTGAATGCTTGAATACGGCTTAGTTTTAAATTTTCTTAAACAAAGCAAAATATTTGCTTAATAAAAGAATATTATTTCTCTCCGAGTAAAATAGCACACAAAATCTATTTAATTCTGCTCTGTGTACTCATCAGTAGTACAATTTCTTATATTTCTACAATAACAGAAGAGAAAACAACTGTATAACAACACCAACACACTTAACATAACAAGAAAATCTAATAAAGGTGCACGCGAATATTATTTATTCAAGCAATTTTTGCGAATGAAAGAGTTGTGTTGGTGTTAGTGCGCATATATTTGTGCTTCTATAAGTGTTTCTGTATGCGTGTACATTTAATTTAATACCTTAAACAATTGCGATCGTTGCACTCGTTTAATTCAACACGCTTCATGCCCAGTAAAATACGGCATTCACACAGCTCAGCATCACTGCTAAGATTCTTAAGCATGTTGATGTTGTTGCTTCTTGTAAATTTCTTCCTGTTGCTTCATTTGTTTTTGCTACAACAATTAGCAAAAACAAGGTGCTGCTTCGCAGTATTCTTCAGTGCGCAGTTCCTATACATAATTTTGCTGCATTGCCTCTTACATGACTTACATGAGTTGACACTGCATCGAACACTTCATCAACAGCAGCTCCAACATCTTTACGGCACAACTTCAGTTGCTGACGGTATATGAATTTTGAAATGAGTGGGTGGATGCTCCTGTTTCTAATGATGCATGCTGAACATGTTTTTTGTAAAAGAAAAGGAAAAAAACAGTGCTGACATAATTTAATCAAGTCATGAGGTGTGACGTTTGCACGAGCAGTGTATGTGTATTTAAACGCAACGAACTAAAAGTAAACGTTTGGCATGCGTTTTTGATAATTTTTTTTCTAGAAGGGTACCCAGTTGGAAAAGGAGCCCTGCTGTATGTCTGCCGGCAACATGCCTCGGAAAGGACAGGAGACATGCTAGCCTCCATACCCGCTTATATATCTTTTGTATAGGCATGTCCTAGGCCGGCATGTCTGCTGAATGAACTGCCGTAGCAGCAATGCAGCATGCATCTTATTGTATGAATGCAGAAGGTATAACTGTCTGCCAAATGAACTGCCTTAGCAGCAATACTGCATGCATCTCGCGGCATTATTGCTATTTTCATACCATTAGATGCAAGCTGCATTGCTGCTACGGTAGTTAATTTGACAGACATGCCGACCTAGTACATGTATATAGAAAAAAGATATAAGCGGGTATGGAGGCGAGCATGTCTGCTGAATTTCCAAGTAATGTTGCCGGCAATTGAAAAATTACCATTATCCGAAGGCGAACCTCGGCTGCGTGAGTATAAGTGCATATGCTTATCCATTCGACCATCGCAGCTGTTAACTAACCGTTGCTTAAATTGCTTCATTAAGAATAAACTATAATAAAAGCTTTGTTATTATAAGAAATGAATGCAAAAAAACAGAAAGAAATTACTAAAAATAGCAGAACAAACTAAAGAAAAAACCAAAACAAAACTAAAAGCCATTAAAAAAAATTATGTCTGATCTGAATCCACTACTCAAGATTCCAAAAAACATGAATAAAAACTAAAACCCTAGCCAACTGAGCCATTCGCACTGTTGTGATATTGTTGAAATAATGTACATTGCAACATTGTTGCTATCAAAAGTGCTTCAACGAAGCACACAATTTTGGCGATACTTTATTATGACACAGTTGTTATCATACTCAAATTGAATGTATTTATGTTGTGCTATAAAAGAACTTAGTTCTTACTAAACTGATGCTTTTTGTTAATAAATAATAATAATAATAATAATAATAATAATAATAATAATAATAATAATAATAATAATAATAATAATAATAATAATAATAATAATAATAATAATAATAATAATAATAATAATAATAATAATAATAATAATAATAATAATAATAATAATAATAATAATAATAATAATAATAATAATAATAATAATAATAATAATAATAATAATAATAATAATAATAATAATAATAATAATAATAATAATAATAATAATAATAATAATAATAATAATAATAATAATAATAATAATAATAATAATAATAATAATAATAATAATAATAATAATAATAATAATAATAATAATAATAATAATAATAATAATAATAATAATAATAATAATAATAATAATAATAATAATAATAATAATAATAATAATAATAATAATAATAATAATAATAATAATAATAATAATAATAATAATAATAATAATAATAATAATAATAATAATAATAATAATAATAATAATAATAATAATAATAATAATAATAATAATAATAATAATAATAATAATAATAATAATAATAATAATAATAATAATAATAATAATAATAATAATAATAATAATAATAATAATAATAATAATAATAATAATAATAATAATAATAATAATAATAATAATAATAATAATAATAATAATAATAATAATAATAATAATAATAATAATAATAATAATAATAATAATAATAATAATAATAATAATAATAATAATAATAATAATAATAATAATAATAATAATAATAATAATAATAATAATAATAATAATAATAATAATAATAATAATAATAATAATAATAATAATAATAATAATAATAATAATAATAATAATAATAATAATAATAATAATAATAATAATAATAATAATAATAATAATAATAATAATAATAATAATAATAATAATAATAATAATAATAATAATAATAATAATAATAATAATAATAATAATAATAATAATAATAATAATAATAATAATAATAATAATAATAATAATAATAATAATAATAATGATAATAATAATAATAATAATAATAATAATAATGATAATAATAATAATAATAATAATAATAATAATAATAATAATAATAATAATAATGATAATAATAATAATAATAATAATAATAATAATAATAATAATAATAATAATAATAATAATAATAATAATAATAATAATAATAATAATAATAATAATAATAATAATAATAATAATAATAATAATAATAATAATAATAATAATAATAATAATAATAATAATAATAATAATAATAATAATAATAATAATAATAATAATAATAATAATAATAATAATAATAATAATAATAATAATAATAATAATAATAATAGTAATAATAATAATGATAATAATAATAATAAAAATAATAATAATATAATAATAATGCTTAATAAATACTTAAAAGTAAAGAGGAAGTTTTAAAATTTAAAAAAATATACCTCAGCCTTAAAATTATAACCTGCTACATTCCTTCCATCGGCATGCTTGCTTTGTTTTTCATCTGGGTATTTACGTGGTGGTGTTTTTGTGATATCTCAAAAATATATATGGATTATTCCAGACCAGTGGTTCTTAAACGGTGCTCCGTGTAGCATAAGTGCAACCTTGTCCCAGATACGAAACAAGTGTGAAAATGTAGGTATAGATATATTTGTTACAGTATAAAATTATATTTGTTGTGCTAATATTTTTATATAATTAAATTACTTTAATGTAAATATTTGTATTAATCAAGGTAAACACGAAAATATTTTCACATTAAAGTAGAAAATGTTGGCATTTAATACAAACAATTTTTTGGGAAGCATCGAATATTAAAAAGAGAGTACGCAAAATTGAACATCCGGTAGAATTGAAGCTTTTTCGCAGATTTATTGATTTTTGTGGTTAGTATATAGTATATTTAAATACTATATTTATTTTATAAAAACTTTTATTTAAAAATTTTCATCTTTGTTGAGTGATATATTTTTCTATTCTAAAATTTTCATTTCAAAAAAAATTTAAACATAAAAATTGATATTGATTGAAAACAATTTTTTACATAATAAGTAATATAAGTAATATCCTCTACATATACTCTTATAAACATACTCATATACTCACCTATACTCTCATTTTGATGAAACGTTTTGAATACATTGTTCCATCGATTTGCTGTCAATACTTGCATTACAGTTGAGTTTTGAGGTCTTGTTTTCACTTCATGAATTTTGTCAGCAAGTAAAATTTTTTCTTCAACACTGTTATCACTTGAAGTCGTTAAATGCACATGTAAATGTTGTGGCAATTTACGAAGCCACACTTATAAAGTAATTCGTGACCGATAATCGAATCAGAACCTGCTAGCGATTTCATATCTCTACAAAATTCTGATGGTTTACTATCTCCAAGTTGCGTATTAGATAGAGAAAAGTTGTTCTAATCTATTCTCTAAGCTAAGAAAACATCGTTTGCAAAGTGTGTTTTTGATACATTGATACTTTTTTACGGTTGGAGGTAGCTGAATTACATCCAAAATTGTAGTAATAATTTGTTGTGGAAGTGCAACTAAAACATTTTGGAATTAAGTGTTATCATCATTGATATTTTCTAAAGTAAATTGAACTTTTGCGTGTAAGAATCACTCATCAGGTTATTCAAACCAAAATGTTGGTAGTTTTATTGATTTTGAAAAAATTATGGGAGATGAAATGAAATTCTGATTTTGAGTAGTTGTGTTGTTGTTCTCCATTGTTGTTTTTGGTTTTATGGGTGATTTGGTGTATCAGATGAAGGTGTTTGAGAAGTGTTTTGATTTCGTGAGCTATGTCTTAATTTTCAATGGATTTTGGCGTGTAAGCGATCGTGCTACAATCATTTCAAAAAAATTTTATTTTAATACTGAATTTCACTGGAGGAACGTTTACAGAATTGGAAAGACCAAGTAGATATATTTTATTTGTAATAATAAGAATTCAGATGAAAATAGGTAAAGTAAGAAATTAATGTAAGTTAATTTTAATTAATTGCTTAAGTTATTTAAATTTAAATTGAGTGCTAATTTGTGTAATTCATAAGGATTTATTGTAATTAAAAGTGAAAATAAATATATAATTGTAGTAGTAGTAATAATATTTGAATATTTATAGATAATAAAGTTGTAATATAGAATAGTGATTTATGAAAATTAGTATATACACTTATCTTTTAGATTGAAGTTCTTGTTGCGAGGTAAAATTCAGTTTCACTGTAATCCAAGGATTTTTAATTTTCAGGAGTCGGATTTGGGACAATGTTGTTGATGTTGGTCTGTGAGAATGGTTTTTGGTATTGATCTCTTTGTTGATGAAGTTGTCAAGAGTATCCGTGTTCAGCAGTTTATTAATCCTCGATAAAGTTTTTGCTGGTTGGTATTTTATACGGTTTTTTTGTTGTCTTCTTTGTTTAAATACTATCGCCGCTGCTAATTTCGGAAAATGGTAATAAAAAATGTGCTTACGGTGGCAAAAGCGTTGGTGCTTCGGGCGTTTTAGTGTTGGTGAAATTTAGTTGATTTTTCTCCAATTATTGCGTGGTTGATCAGCGGTTCGGACTAAATTCATGTGATATATTATTAATATATTTTTCAGTTAAAATGCAGGCTTTATTTGCAGGATCGCCAATTTGTGGGTAGTATATATTATATTTTAATATTATATTTATTTTATAAAAACTTTTGTTTAAAAAATTTACATCTTTGTTGAATGATTTTTCTATTCTAAAATTTTTATTTAAAAAAAAAAATTGAAACATAACTTTTTATCTGTTTTTAAATACCCGGACTAAGCCTAGGATCCCGGGATTCTTAATTATCAATTTCAAATACCGAAATTGCTTTTGAGTCCTGAAATTAGAAGCCCTAGTAAGAATGTAACAACTGAAATAACAAAAACAAAAAGACATTTTTTGAATATAGCTAATTCTATAGAACTCCTTTTTGAATCCGAACTATTAAAAAAAACGAGTCCCTTTTGAATTCGCATTGTATAAAAAAAGAGTCCGAAACGGATTCATATATGAAGTCCGAAATGGATTCGTATGTGAAGTACGTTCAGAGTCCGTAACGAATCCTAAAAAGTGGAAAAAGCGATTCGTATTTTTGAGAGGAGTTCCATACAAAAAAGTATCAGTTCCGGTTGCGAAACGCAATCCGTTTCAGATAAAAAATACGAAGAAATAAGTCCGTTTCGAATTCGAAACAGATCAGTTTGGCACACTGGGGTGGCGCAACATTAGAGATTCTCATGAATATTAATTTGCATATGTGCTATTGTATAGAGTAGATATGTTTGCGTGAAATAGAGAATCGGCAGATGACAGCTTCAGACAATATTAATTCCTAAGTTGGGCTACGTTACAATAGTTCGCTGTAAGGTCGTTGAGCCTTCCAGCATTGCGGCGCTTCTATGAAGCTGATTAATTTCACACCAAGACAGCGTCAAGTAACTCGAATAAAAGGTGAGCGAGCTCATTCATTACACTTAAATAGCAGAAGAAACGCTTTTTTAAATAAGTGCTAAAGTTATCAAGAAATATAACAAAATGACAACAACAACAAAAACAACAACAACAATCAGGAAGAAATCCAAATTGGTGCAACGATACTTTTGGCTAGAAGGAGCAGCTGGAATTGGTTAAAATTTTCAAAGCTTATTATTTAGGAAAATATTTAGGTACACCCTTGAAATAAGTAATTTTGCGCAATTTCCGCCAATTGTTCGAAAGCTTCTTGAGAGCACAAAAGATGTGTGTAGAGCACATGCACATAGAGCTTTAGATCATTTTCCTGTAATTGTGCGATGTCTGCTTGTATGTGCAGTCGAGTGTGTGGAATTCCTTGTGTCTTAACCATGTTTGGCTCTGTATCGCTTACATGATTGGTGTTTTTCATTCTTGTTACAATTAACTTATGACATTACCGGCGCGGGGCTTTTAGAGGGTAAACAGGGTGTTTATATTTGACGCATTTTATAATGCGGACTTGTTTTTTTATGATGTTAAGGCAAAGTTAATGTGTTTTATATGCGATACTCTGATCTCTCAAATTTGCTATAAATATCTTTAAAACAAACTGACAATTCAAAAAATTTATTAGGAAACGCCACAAAAAAAAAAGACATACAAAAACGAAAAAATTTAAAAAAAAGTATAATCACAAATATACAGAAAGAAAAAATTAAAAACAAGAAAACAGTACAGAAATTAAGCAAACAAAGGCAATTTTTAATTATGCTCTGCTTGCGGTTAAACAGCATTTTACGAGACTGTAAATGAAACTATTTGCTGCAACAAAAAAAGAAAAAAGAAAACAAACAGAAAAAAAACAGAACAAACAACAGCCAAACACGAAAAAATTGGCTAACATGCTATGCTGTAAGCGTCATTTTTGTTTTTATTTTTGTTTTCCAAATTGCTTGCCTGCGTTAATTTCTCTTGTGCATCCAAATTGTTTGTTGCAACAATATATTTTTTTTTTTTGAAAAAAAGGGGAAACGAAGTGGTTTGAATAACAGTTAACAAGTAGTAACGTTTAAAATAAGGGCATTTTTGTGTGGGTTGCTTGCAAGAGTTTTAACCATCAAACCGGAAGAAAAAAATAACACAATAACACAAGAAAAGTGGTTAAATGAAAGCATAACAAAATACTTAAAATAAAGAAAAGCTCACAAAAATTATGCTGCTTTAATTTGGCGAAGGGAATGGGACGGGTAGGTTCTAAGATGTAACAGCGCCCAAAAATATACGTTCATTTATTATTTCAAGCGAAACAAATGCTATTCATAAGCATAACTATTCTGCCTATTCATAAGCATAAATATACAAATTTTTTGCTGGCTGCATAGATACGCGTTATTTTACATTAATTACTGACCTTTTTTAGTTAAAAGAATTTGGAAACTTAAAAAAAATTAAACTTAGTGAATTTTATTGAATAGAGAAAGAAACATTTTGTCTAAAACACAAAAAAACTTACATCAGTATTTCTGAATGACTGAATGTGTACACTAAACCGGATCGATTTGTATGGAAAAAACAAAACAAGTCAACCGGACACCGACTCAAAAGTTGGAGGGACTCTTAAAAACTATTTCGGCATAATTTTTTCTTGGATTGGAAAAATCCCCGTAGAGCACTTTTGGTTTTCATGAACGCCTTTTTTGGCAAGAAAATCATTTTTCTTAATGTACCTTTTTGTTTCCTCAGAATGCATACCCAAAATAAGCCAATTAATAAACATTTTGATCGTACACAAATTTTGGATAAAAAATTAAAAAAAAAAAAAAAAACGATATTTCGTCATTTCCGTAAAGGCGGTTTTTTTAAACACCTATAAAATATCGTCGCTGCGCCTGCAAAAACAGTTATGTGTTTTTCAGTAACTTTTCAGAAGAGCATAAAAACTAAAATTTATTTCAGAACATTTCTAGTGCTGCAAGCACATCGCCGTTTTGATCACTTCTGAACCAAAAGAGATATAAGAAAACGGCAGATGCAGAAATGTGGGCAATAAATAGTGTTAATAAAATATGCAATAAAAAATTGACAAAAAAAATCACATAACTGTTTTTGTTGACGCGACGACGATATCTATTTCTCATGGCATTCACACAAATTTTAGCTCTTGGAAAGGTATTGACTGAGCTCTTCTTTTTATTGAACGTATAGTGCAGTTTTAAAAAATTTTTCGATGCTATTTTTTAAGCATTATTGAGTGTGTATCAAAGACCAAAAGGCGCCTTAGAGCAAGAGCATTTATAATCACTTAATTTTGTACTAAAGCGCCCTCTTTACTGAAAAATGGTTGCAACAATTTGATTTTGCGTACCTAGAACATCATTTTGGCAAGTCTTGGTATATGACTTGAAAAAATCAAACAATAATTGTATTAATTATATAACAATTACTCTGAAAAAAAGCCTTGCATTTTTCAAAACGTACTTGATCTAAATAGCTTATAATTAAAATCATGTAGAAATTCAAAGAATTCTCATCGCCTCTGTGGTATAGTGCGCTGTGGTATAGTGCACACGGCGAGCACGGCCCGGGTTCGATTCCCGCCGGCATCACAAAGATTTCTGATGAAGCCTGTAGCAGGGTCGAAATTGCAATAAAATCAGCTAGTAATGTTTTCACATTGGAAAAAAATGTTGTTGTTGTTGTTTCTTTGGAAAAAAATTCGTAAAAGCAATTAATTGTTCTAGCTTTAAGCAAACATTTAGAATTTGTACTTAAATCATAAAAAATCAACAATTCCAAGAAAAGATAACAAATAAATTTGAAAAGTTAACGTTCATGTTTTAGAAAATAAAGTATGTTTTCACCATGAAAATTTGTCATAAGTATATGTTATAAACATACTACATGAAGTCAGACAACCGGTGGTGGTGGCCGTAGCCTACCGGTAGAGTGCGTGGCCCGTAAGCAAAAGAGCCGCGGTTCAAACCCCAGTTCAGACAGAATCTTTTTTCAAAATGCTTTTTCAATTGAAAGTTTTTTTTAAAAAATGCTTTTTGGGAAAAAAATTACTTTTTGTATGAATATTTTCAATTCGCACATTTGGGCAGGGGCTTTAAGATCTTATTTGGAGTTTCTGGACCGAATTCAACGTCGTGCGATATATTTGATAGGAGATGAAAGTATTTCATCCTCTCTCAACTCTCTTGAGCATCGACGTAATGTAGGTTGCCTAAGCCTTCTGTGTAGGTATTACCATGGGAAGTGTTGAAGGGAGATACATGGCCTGACGCCACCAGCTCGTGTGTTTCCCAGGTCCACTCGGGCAGCTGTCCAAGCCCACCCCTTAATCATTGCATCGATGCCTAATAGAACCTCGCATTACCGCGATAATTCGTTCTTTAGTCGCGCGGTTAAGTTGTGGAATAGTCTCCCTGCGAGCGTGTTTCCCGGCAGTTTTGAGCTGTGCAAATTCAAAACAAATCTTCACCGACACTACTCCATCTATCCACCCTCCAACTAACTATCACCCATCTTCCGAATCAACACAATGCTTACGCATTTATAGGGGGCATCCCCTGAGCGTTAGTTCAGTCAAAAAAAAAAGTCTTTGTTTTATAAATTCATAGTAATAATTTTCCGAGCTTTATTTTTGAAATTTTTTGTTTTTGACAGTTCAAAGACACAAAAATCGTGCCAAAAAGAGGAAAAAGCAATTATTTTAATTTGCAAAAATTTTAATTTTTACATTAATTTTGAAATTAAAAGTATGTTTGGTTATTTCAAAAAGCTTCAAATAGGAAATTGTAAGCGATGGAAGCAAAAAAAAAAACGTTAACAGAAATTGCATATGCAGGGTAAAAAACAAGTGATTTGTTACGCGGCTGAAAAACCTGGATATTAATCGCAGATTTATGCAACGCATTGTGGTTCAATTAAAGGCAACTGGCAGTGTCAAAATATCTATGTACTATAACTATGTACTAGTCTGGTGAAGAATGTTCGAGAACGATGAAGGAGAATTTATGATGTATCTGGTAGAAAACTGACCAAAGATCTAAATGTGAGTCGTAAAAATATTCGAAACATCTTCAAATAAAAAATTTAAAGATGAAGCTATACAAAAAAAAAGAAAAGAAAGAATTCACTACTACCAAAAGAAAATACGAAGATACTTTTCTCTCTACTCCTTCAGCGGCACGCAAGTTGCAATATTGTGTTTTCTGATAAGAAGTTGTTCCTTCTGCAAAAAATGCACAACTCACAGAATGACCGCGTTTATGCTACGAGTATGTGCGATATTCCAGCATATAAAAAAGGCATTTAAAGATACCAAAACGTACCATATGTCATATTGGGGAGCCATATCCGCAAGAGGCAAGATTTCTCTTCTTTTTATTAATAAAGGCGATAAAATCAATGCAAAATGTTATTTGGATAAAGTGCTGTTCAGCCATTTTTGGCCTCATCCATCCGAGCTTTTTAGAAATGAGCCATCTTGTTTCCAGCAAGACTCTGCACCTGCTCACAAAGCAATAACTTTTCATAGCTGGTGCAAAAAAAAAATTTCCTATTTTATTTTACTTATGAGAATTTAGAAAGTTTTTTAAATCGATCTTTTGAAATTTAGACTTGTAGATTGCAATCCCTTAAAATATTGCTGAAAATATAAAAAAAAAACTTAAAACCTGCTTTTGCTAGTAAAATTTTACTTCCAACAAT